>CM076578.1:325286156-325449288 GCA_034641835.2 Pinus albicaulis
TTAGGGTTCTCACCTCGGGTTGTGGAACAATTATTTCTGTGCAATTGTCTATTAGGGCTTGGATATTTTCTAAAACCTTCTGGTTGCGCAACAAATTCATACATGCCTAGAGGAAGGGTTTAACTACTTCGTCCAATTTCGGATCTACTGCTCATTTTTCAGCAGATGTTTCAGTTTTAGTCACCTCCTTCCGTGCTTCGATCAAGGTTTCTTTTTCCCTTTTCAGGTTCAAGCCTACAGATTCTCCTGATCCCTTGAATGTGTTCCCCATTGATGAAGCCATCGTGGAAACTATGTCTCTAGAGTATCCTCCCTGGGACGATAGTCATCATCGTTCCTCCTTTATGTCTGGGCTTGGGGCCATGTCTACTTGCCTTGAGAAATTCGCTTCCCAAGCTCCTTCCAATCCGCTTCAAATGCCCATCTTAACACATGAATTTTTTGCGGAGGGTAACACAGGGAACATTATGCAAACAATGCCAATTGACATCTTCATTAAACCGGGGGTTGTCGAGAACATCCATATTGGGGTGACTTGTTCTCCTAATGAGATCGAGGTCTATATTATTCTCTTCCGAGAGTTTCGAGATTTTTCGCTTGGTCCTACGAGGAAATGCCCGACATCGATCTGAGTATACTCGTGCATGAGATCCATATTTATCTTGACACGAAGCTTTTTTGCCAACATCTTCGTCCCATGCACCCTAGAAAGGTAGCTGACATAAAGGGAGAATTTGAAAAACTTCTCAAAGATGGCTTCATTTATCTGATCCCCTTGACAAATTGGGTCTCTAATAACGTCCCTGTGGATAAAAAGCAGGGCACTATTCCAGTCTATGTGGATTACTACGATATCCTTCACGCTTGTCCTAAGGATAGCTATCCCACTCCTTTCATCGACCAGATCATTGACGAATGTGCTAGGAGTGAGATATTTTCCCTTATGGATGGGTTCTCTAGTTACAACCAAATCAATATCCTATCGGTTGATCAACACAAGACTGCCTTCATCTGTCCATAGGGCACCTTCTCGTACAAGAAACTACCTTTTGGCCTTAAGAAATCTGGTGCCACGTTCCAAAGAGAAATGTCATATTCTTTCCATGATATTAAGCACATTGTTCAACCTTACCTGGATGACCTTCTGGCTCATTCTGATAAGCGTAAAGACCACTCGAATCACCTCCGTCAGATATTTCTTCCCTCTAGATGCTACAACATTCGGCTCAATCTTCATAAATGTGTCTATTGCATCGATTCCAGTAGAATCCTTGGGTTTATCGTTTCTAAAGACGGAATTCATTTCGACCCTCTTAAGGTCAAAGCTATTGTTAATCTCCCCTCCCCTTCCTCTTTACATCAGTTGCAGAGTTTGCAAGGGAAAGATAATTTCCTGCATTTTTTTATACTGAACTATGCTGAAGTAGCCAAAGCATTCATGCGATTTCTTAAGCAAGGCGTCCCGTTCCTCTGGGATGAGATTGCCCAAAAATATTTTGATACACTAAAGACATTGCTTGTCAATGCTCCTCTTTTACGTCCACCCAATTATCATCATGACTATTCCCTCTATTTGGTTGCCACATTTAGCACTATTTCCATGGTTCAGGTACAGGATGACGGCGATTGTGATGAGCACGTCATTTATTATTTGAGCCACAATCTTCTCGATATGGAAATGCGTTACACACATGTCGAGAAATTGGCATTGGTCATTGTTCAAGCCATCCAACATTTTTTCCATTATATTTTACTTCTCATAGTAACCGTGATTTCTGATTGCAACCCTATGACCTATATATTGACTCGACAATTGTTGGGGGGGTAATACTCAAAATGGATAGTTATCGTCCAAGAGTTCGATTTGGAGTTCACTACCGCCAAATCGAAGAAATCATTGGTTTTTTCTGATTTCATCCACTCTTTACCTTCTACCTCTGATCTCTTTGGTTCTGAGGAACGCATTCCATATGACACTCTTTTTCTGATTAGCACCCTCGATCCATGGTAGAGTGATATCATTGTTTATCTCCAGACTTCCACCTTCCAGTCTGAGTTGACGAAGTATTCTTATCTACGTATCCATCGTCATTCACAACCTTATCGCATAGTCGAAGATACTCTATAATGCATTGGATCTGATTCTGTTATCTGCCGGTGTTTGACCCTCGAGGAAGCTAAAAAATTCCTCAATGACTGTCATTCTAGCACATGTGGTGGTCACATGTCTCCGTAGACTACTGCTCAAAAAATCCTTCGTGCTAGATATTTCTGGCCTACCATCTTTAAAGATTGTATTCTCTTTGTTCGTAAATGTCATGAGTGTCAAATTTACCAGCACAAGATCCGCGCCCACCCTCTCACCTCCACCCCGTCATTACTATTGGTCCCTTTGCGAAGTGGGGCATCGATTTTATGACGTGTAAACCTCACTATATGATGGTTGAGTTGACTACTAAGTTGGGTCTGCGGCACGAAAACTCAACGCCATATTACCCCTAGGCCAATGGCAAGGTTGAAGCCATGAACAAGGTTTAGTCACCATGCTTTAGCGTATGATTGGGATGCTCAAGTAAAATTGGAATCTAATGTTGTTTTCATCTCTCTAAGCTTACCAAAGCTCGGTGAAGGATGCAACCAGATTCACCCCATTCCAACTTGTTTATGGTCTGGAAGCTACCCTTCCAATTGAATGTGAAATTCCTTCTTTCAAGATAGTTGTTTAATTATTGGCTAATACCTCACCGGAGGAAGAACGTCTTCTATATTTGGAGAGGTTAGATGAAACTCGCCGCTTTGCTGCTCTAGTCATAGAAGCACAGAAAAAGTGGGTCAAAGCTCACTTTGATCAGACGGTTTCCCCTCGTACTTTTGTAGAAGGAGAATTAGTCCTCTTGTATGAACAAGCTCATGATAATGTGGGGGCAGGCAAATTTGAACCCATGTGGCATGGGCCTTACATCGTTAAGAGCATTTTGCAGAACAGGGCCTATGAGCTAATTGACTATTAAGGTTATCCTTTGAATCAACCCAGAAATGGGTTGTACCTCAAAAAATATTATGCATGAGTTTCTCATGCATGTCCTTTTGTACATAAGTGTTTTTTTCATTTTTGTACATTTTTTGGCTTGGTGTGCTTTAAAAGTAGTTTTTTCCTGCTTATTATGTCTTTGCTTATTGTGCAGATGTCTTTCACTCCTTATGTCGGTTCCGCTGATGGTGCCTCCCATAGTACCCGGAACCTGTCCTTAGCGGCTTGGGTGATTTATGATCCTAACGGTGAGTTGGTAAACCTACAAGGTATTTGTCTAGGACAAATAACCAATAATGTCGTTGAATACAATGCATTCATTGAAATCTTAACCGAAGCTGTTGCTATCGACATTCACGAATTAATTGTGAACCTAGACTCTCAGCTTCCTGTTCTCCAGCTTAATGGGTATTACTCTGTTAGAAACCCTCAAATTTTAAGGTTGTATTTGTGTGTTCATCTGTTAGAAAGGAATTTTGATTATATCACATATCAATATATTCCTAGAAGAATGAATACGTTAACTGATGCAGTAGTGAATATTGTATTAGATAGACATTTGTGGAATTTGTAAAAGAATCCATCATTTCATTATAAGATTTAGACAGGATAGTTAGTATATATATCGATTTTTGCACTCACACGTGCATCATAAGTTCAAAAAATATATGTGTTTTCGTTGTTAATTTTATGTATCGTCATGTCTCTCAAAAAATATGCAACAAACCTATATTCTGACCCATGGTGCTCATGATAGCATGTCACTGCACGCACGGCCTGCCTCAGTAATCAGTGGATGTAGTTAGACACCCCTCTAGTGTGCCTCTGATACGTATGAGGAACATCCTCAAATCTCACGTAATCTGGGATCCCACTTGTGAGTCCCTCCAAGTTGCGTGCGATCTCTTCTTCCTCGCTTCCCTCACCTTGAGTGCCACCACGAAATCGCGTGGTACCGTCCGTGCTACGGGGAAAATCGCTGCATATCTCTCTGGGCGAACATCTGCAATGCATGGATAAATATCAGAACATATATAAGAAAAAAAATCATAATACTCATAAAATAAAAAATGGGTTTTTACCCAAAGCCTCATCCCAATCATCTCCTTTCGGGAGTGGAAGGTCCATATCACCCATGAAATCGGTACCAGTGTACGGCTAGTCCTCTACCATGATGAGCTGTCGGCTGAGTCAGTCGAAGAATTCCGTCTTCCATGACATATGTTGACCACCTCCTGATCGAGGCATAAACTCCACCCAACGGACCGTCTGTGGCTCTCGTGCTGGTGATGTAGGTATTATCACCTCCTGGCCTTGGAATATTGGAAACTGTTATAAGATGAATGGTATTAAGATGGACCCATATCCAAATTGTTTTAGCTTGTCATTCTTTCACTTCGTTGACTGATGCTTCAAGTTGATTGTTAGAGCTTCCGCCCAACTGTAAATAGTTGGAGCCATGCAATCCATGGCAAGTTGAAGCTATTTCTTTGTAGCTTCGTGAGGAGCCTGAGATCCAGTGGCCTGAGTTATAGTGTGTAGCACTACCCGTATTACCAAGTCGGTTATTGTTTGAATATCCACGTTGCCGCTCTTTGATCCTTTCTTTGCTCATGGGCAGACTCTGTCTATTAGCACGCCCATGCTCTCACCAAGGGGCTGGGTACCTGTCAGGATCGGTTTCGCTCCCCTCCGTGACAATACAATGATGAAATAAATGTCAGAGACTTCTATCTCCAACTCTTGGTCATGAATCATGAATATTTCTTGATCAGTGTCCCACACAATGATCAGATACTGTAATAATTCTAGCTGAGCTCTTAGACACGATGTTAGGAATAATTTCAAGAGCCCACAATTTCTCAAGGCATCCATACATGTATCGTTTCCCATGGATTTTTCACCTTCCTCCCTATGTTCTCATTCTTTCCACTCTATGACCATTTTGGCTAGTGATTTCCCTGCAAAACCATAATTAAGGCTCCCATTAGCCACAATATTGACATTTTAATTGTTTATATCGAGCATTTTAGGAGAAATTTCATGCATTTTTGGTCACAGTGATTGGCCCTTCCCCTTTGAAATTTTATGCAGTTGGGTGCGACTCCATGCCCGGAACCCGCGTCGACCGCCGTTACCAACCCATGACAAAGCTTCCCCCAAAAATGCTTCAAAACATAAACATAGGAAATGAAAAATGGCTTAAAATTCAAGAGAAGATGAGAGGTCTTACCTAGAGAAAACAAATTTTCAAATGACCGCCTAGATTGCGTGTTGTCAGCTCCACAAGTTCATAGTAAAAGATGGTAAAATGCTCACAAGAAGGTGAAAAGGTGAAAAGTAAATTTTTTTTACTATCTCCATCATTTTATAACCTTTTCTAAACCCTAATTAGGTTTTTGGCATATTTTTCAATTATTTTATTGTTTTATCTTGAAAAATGGGTTTTATGTTTGTTTCTTGTGCAGTAACATGTCCTAAATATGACGACGATGAAGCGACGAGTTGCATTTTATTACTTTTTCGGACTCAGTAAAAATACGAAAAAAATCACCCCCTAGAGTCATCTTTCATCTCTTTTTTTACTCTCAAAAATTGAAAATATTGCCAAGACTCTTGTATTTTTGAACTCGTTAAAGGCTGTGAAATGTCATCTTCCCAGTATACGTTTACTCCTTTTTCGAGTTGGGACAGATTATTTACAAAAAAGGAATACCATAGTCAAACATGGCTAAGACGTTCTCCCAGATATTTTTTTCTACCTTTTCGGATCTGTGGGACTATCTACGAAAAGGGACCTGCTGGAGTTTTCTTTTCTGCTTCTTTTTCAAACTCTCTAAACATGAAAAGACGCCGAGTTCTTCATTTTTCGGACTCATTAAAACTAAATGACATTGGAAATCGTCACCATGATGTTACCGAGTTCCTCCTTCCTAGGGCTCGTAAAATGTACTAGGATGGATTTGTCCGAACGACAAACTTATATGACAAGCATTTGCTATCCCCTTCAAGCTTGTTTCCAAAAATAACTGGGGTACTTGCTAGAAATGGTGGGGGAAAATGGAACCAGTTCTTAGTCGTGTCAGCAGTATGTCGTTGTTGAACATGCCACTTGTCTGTAGTTCGTGTCGGGTTGGGGACATCCCACATTCGTCATTTTTCCTCCATGGGCTTGGGTTATGTGTTTTGAACTCTCGTCTTCACTTTGCCATGTCACCATGACCTCAGATCCCTTGATGTCAAATACTGTCAAATTCTGGATTTGTGTCGCCAATATGTTCGAGAAAAGTTTCCTTCTGCAGTTTTCAACCCGTGGTCCTCTGTTTAGTCCTGATTCATTATCATATTATTCCTCTGTCTCTTGTCGATGATGTAGGAAACATTATGGCCCTCCTTCAACTGGTTACTTCCTGTCGACTTCAGCTCATTATCCAGGAATTTTATCTAGAGACTCCCTTCTGGTACCTTAGAGCTTACATGCCTCAATGGCAAGTTCTTCACATTCGACGACAAGTTCTCATCATTGGCCTTCGATCGAGTGATTTAGCGGATGTGCGACTCCAGCTTATTGTTCACATTACGTGGATTGTACTAGCAGTACCTTGAAAACCATTATCATTATTGGTGGTCTCTCTCACACCTGTTAACAACTTTCATCATTGGCTAGTAATTAGGTGGTTTTATTGCATGTTCGACTTCATCTCATTCATTCGCATGTTTGAATTTGTACTTGTTCGGGTTGAGATGGAGCACAAGACCCTGGGTTTCAATTTGGTTTATCATGACTATATGCATGACTCTTTTGATTTGATGGTTTCTACCATACCTGAGTCTATTTTATGATCATTTTCACTAGATAGTTGTTTCCATACCTTGGATCTTGTTATATGTACTCTATTATGGATGGATGCGCCCATACCACATATTCAAGTATCATAGGTATCAATTATGCTTGTTCTTGCATGTATTCCAACGACAACGTTTTGGTTTGGGCATGTTCTCATAAAGAATTTCACCCCTCCTTCTCTCTCGGACTTCATGCTTTAGGGGGCATCTGTTACGCAATATTTTTTCACCATCCTTGCAATCCCCATTATGAACATTGGAGGACCATTTCAGTGATCCCTGTGTACTGTCATACATTGCCATAAATGTCAATGCATCCCTTGGCATGTCAAGATCATAATCTATGTTGATAATTCCTCAAGCATACCTTCAAAAACATATGATTTTGGGTCGGCGATGGTAGGCAGTTATGGCCTCGTGCCCATGAATAAATTAACATTGGGCTCCACGCCCTTTGGCGCTCTGTCTCAGAAGGGCACCCATGCCGAGCTGCTTTTGGAAAGGTTTTTACAATGTAAACAAAGCTTCCATGCTTAATAGCTTTGTGAGCAGAGTCATCATTGTTTGTTCGATTGAATCAAGTCAAGCTTCTCCCTTTGGCCTATTAGTTCCTACAATTTTTCAACTCCCCAAAGAGATAGACCTCTCCTCCACCTTATGTGGAATCCAAAAATTCCTCTTCCTCTCCTATAAATTCTTCCTCCTCACATTTATGTCTAGCTGAACAATCACTAGTATAGCTGGTGTGTTGAAGGAAGCAGCGAGGAATCCATTGTTGAGAGAGAGTTTAAGCCCATTGCCTCATTCAGTTGAGTGCCGAATGAATTCTTGAGATGTGCCTGACTGAACCCGTCGAAGGAGATCTGTAACGTCAAGGCATAAGGTTGTAAACTTCTTTTTCATATATAAATAATACAGGACTGGTTTCTGGTTCCAACTTTGTTTCCATTTATATGAAAATAATTTAGCTCTCCTTGACTAGCTGAATTGTTGTAGATGAATGTATATGCTTGTATGTTGTCATCGTTTGTTTGATCTCTGTGCAGATGCATGAACATCGTCACCAACACGAAGGGCAAGGCATGAAGACAAAGATCGAAGGATCGCTCCCGAGTGACACGAAAAAAGCATTGGACCGAGGTAGGATATTTGTTCCGGTCCATATTTCATTTATAAGATAGGAATTTAGAAGTCCAGCGTGTTCCCTTGTTGGTAGACCCACCCTAGGGCTAGAGGGGCCGCCTCTATCCACAGAGGGGATTTTCCTGCTCAACAATGTTGAAACATAAAAAGAGAATATAAATACACAAGAGGGACTTAGCCAATGGATTGGGCCTTAACCCAAAAGTATCATCCCTCTAAGACTAAATCAATGGTGGATCAAAAAAAAATTCATTATCATTGCATCGAAAGGTCTAATACATCATATGACAATAAAAAATAACACTAAATCATTGCTCAAGAGCTACCTAGATGATGATAAAGTTAAAATCCTAATGACCTCTTGCACATGATTATTTATACAAATGGGTAGTTACCAAGAATTTGCTAAAAATTAGGAATATGGTCTCCTTGATCTCGAGAAGAGTGGAGCTTGGCTCCTCATAACCTCCACTTGTTTGGTTGTAGTTTCCTTCAAGCTATTAGGAGATATGTTTATGTGATATTTGTTGATTGAGGGATTTAAGGAGGTGGAAAACCCTCCTACAATATCTCCTTGTTGTCTACTTCGAGCCCTTAAGTGGAAAATGTCTCAAAAATAACTTCATTTCCTACAATGAAATCAGATTAGGAAACAAGTCATGAAAAACATCTTTCACCCTTCTCACTAAGCATAATATGACAAAAAAATTTAAAAAATTGAGAGGTAACTTAATAGGCTGAAGGATGAAATTTTAACCCCTTAAAACATACCTATGATAGGCCTTGTTGGCTTCAGGGGTCCTGACTCAGGTTCGGTTTTAAGGTTTTCCAACAAACCCCTATACTACTAGACATTTCGGCAATGACCCATTGCACGGGCCAAGGTCTCACCTGAAGTAGTATGGGAGGGTGCTGCAACCAGGTTTCCGCACCCAGAGAGAGAGAGAAAGTAATAAAAGGGGGCACCTTCAGATCTAACAAGTTTGCGTTGTACGAGCCCTAATGTAGAACCCTTAACAATACATTTGACATAATATCTTATATGAGGCCCGTATATTGTCAGATAACATATACCCAGAGCAATTACTTAACTAGATCTATGCACTCAGATTATCTCATCCACGTGCGCATCAATACACTACTAAAAATTATGGATATATCATAAACTCAACCATAGAATAAAAACACAGAGATATCACAGAATAGTCTTATCATGTATTTATAACCAGATTCCACTTAGAGACTTCTTCTTATAGGCCCGCGCACACAGCCAGTGGGGTCCGCACACAGTAGGACTTAGGGTCTCTACGCACACAGCCAGTAGGAGCCCTTACCCAGACAATTGATACGACAAATCCACAATTCGTAACTCAGTTCTATCTCTTACTTACTTAGCCTCTTTCTAGACTCGATTTACCCATCTATTTATATCCTGCTAGCTTGCGCTATCCTATGGTCCTCAAACCATGGTTTGCGAACCTTGGGTCTACCCTTTGACCCTTTATAATTCATTGGGGGTTTGACCCACCCCAAACCCCCTTCGCTAGACCAAATATTACGGAAATATTACAAAATTTAGACAAAATTAGGGCTAGGAAACCATGTTCCAATAGTCCCCCAACACAATCTTGTGACTCGTCCCGAGTCACAGTGCTGGTGGGGTCTTCATCCATTCCTTGAGTTGTTCTAGTGCAGTCATGAGCGGAGGAAAAATTCAAAGTCTCTACGTTGCGGCAGTCTACGCGATGTAAACCATTTTCTACGAGGTTGGTCCTTCCGTAATAGCGGTGACGCTCTCGAGAATCTGGTTCAATTGTTTCACTGCCCTGTCTAAGTCCTGGGATAGATTGAGGGTGTCATCCGACCACAGTGTGAGATGGTCACTGAGTACCTATTTCTTTCGCCATAGCCCCATAATTTCTGTTCAAAGTAAATGGTTGCTCTTGAGACGGGCTAAGTGCTGACCTAAGACTACAGTGGGCATCTTAACTTCAAACTGATCAAAGGCTTGCTCCTTCTGAGTTAACTCCTGATCGATCTCATGGAGGAGAGGGTCGTGCTGCACCTGGGGCCATAATTCCATATCCTTCTCAAGCAGAGTGACACCCTGACTGATATGCGTTGTAATAGTGGTCATGGCTTCCGTAACAAATGCTGCCCGTTAGGCGCGTACTTTCGGAGGGGTCTCCAGCTGGATTTTGGCCTGTAAAGATGCGAGCTAAAGTTTGAACTCAGCCTTGGCAACCTGCACCTTAGTCTGGGACGACTTCAAGGTAGCGACCAATCCTTCGACCTTGGCTTGGGGCTCGGTAGAGGTAGGAATGACTTTTGGCATGTCCTCACAGAGCCTGTTGATCAGTTGTTCTAAGACAGCCTGCTGCGCGATGGTGGCGATGTGCACGGCCTGGATTTGAGTGACTTCAACAGCTTGGGTCAGAATGGTATTCTCGGCTATGTTGAGGTGTTGTTGTACTCAGAGTTCGCAATGCTGGATTTCACTGGTGACGACGGTCAACAATTCCTGCAGTTGCGCACCGTCCAGACGACCAACCTCAAGGTAGATGGAGGAGCATGCCTGGACTTGGGTGCACAATTTAGCGAATTCTAGGACAAAGGCAGCACCGGGGAGTGGGCAGATTTGGCTATCTACGATGGCTTCCAGTGTCGTAACAGGGGCCAGTGGGCCCACAAGAGTGTGCCTCACTTGATCTACGCTCGCTTGATCCACGCTCGCTTGAAATGTGTCTGCTTTGACCTAGAGGGCCTGCAGCTCGGCTTGTAAAACATCTAAAAAAGCCTTGTGTTGTTTTTCCCAAGTATTCTTTCGATCAATAGACGTAGTAGTGATAGCCTCGGAAATTTGACCGAGGTCATCCTCCGTGAGGGTAACTTCCGCGTTGGTGTCGGTCTTAGTGGCGTTACGTTTTTTTCTAAGACCTTGAGACAATTCATGGGGCCATGTGAGGGTATGCAAGACGGACGTACCAGCGTCATTAGCATTGTTTATGTGTTGATCCAGTGGGGAGTCTAGCTCTGGCTATGCGGTGGTGCTTCTAGGGGTCGCCTACGGCGTAGAGACTGGAAGCACTGACTCTACTGGTGGGCCGAGTGGGATGGTAAGCTTAGAAACTATGTTGCGGCCAGATGTGCCTGCTGGGTCTAAGTCAGTTGGCGGGGCTGAAACCTTCCACTTCGGCGGCCAAGTGGCAAGTACCTGTTCAATTTCAGTCTTAGTAGTCATGTATGGGAGATCATGGCAAGTGTGAGCTTTTTGGGCCTGAATTTTCACATTGTGCTTGGTTATTTGAAAAGTTGCTATTCGCTTATACTTGTCAAAGATGGCCGGGGATAGGCCCGGTTGGGAATCAATGGCCACATAGATGGCCCCATCGTAGAGTATCCAAAAGAACTTGTTTTCCTTAACCCACTTGTGGTCCATCGATTCCCACAGGTTGGAAAACCGTGCCCCCTTGCACATGCTAGGTTCAAGAGGGGGGAATACTGCCTCTTCCGGGGTCTCCCAAACAACTAAGATGTTTAGGAGGATCAGCCACGAGTAATATAATGCTTTTCACTGCTCCTTAGCCTTGCGCACATTGTCAAGAAATTCTTCAACCAAGTATTGGGACCAATTGTAGCAAACTCCCTTTTCGCACTGGCCAGCAATTTGAATTACATGAGCAAGGACAGTTGCAACTTGAAATTTCTGCATCAATTTGCAGGCAAGCAATAAAGTGCCCATGCGTGTCCCTAGGTCATTGATGGTATCAATCAGGAAGCCCCGCTTGTTGCGTTCGACACTGTACTTCTTCCGGACAACGACAGAAGTATAGTAATCAAATTTCTTGCCCGTTTCATCCCTAGGGTCGGGCCCATTCATAGGGAGGCCTGTGATGCAATGAATGAGGGCATCATCGATCGGTATGTGGCCTTGGAGCCACAAGAAACCATCATGGACAAGTGGCAGTAGTTGGAAAACCATGAGGTTGGTTATGTTGTAGCGAACAAAATGGGGAAGGCATAGCAAGTTCAGGATGCCTGCCCTGGCTAATCCCTTGACCCAAACCATTGGCTCAACTTTGGGCACACCATGTTCGACCACCTGTTCCAAGTACAGTGGCAGATCTAATGAAGGAAAAACGTCCAAGTTTCCCAGGTCATGGTCATCAAACTTTATGTTTGGGATCTGTTTCAACATATCTCCCCGCTGGGGCACTTCTTCGAGTACTAGAGGCATCTAAAGATAGGAACGAACGACATCTACGTTGGGCATACGGGCTGTTTTTTTGCGTGGCCGAACATAAGGGGGTAACCAGGTCAGCAGAGTCGCCTACAGGCCTTGTGTTGTGAGCGCCATCGAGTTCGGGGGTGCGGTGGGCGATCGCTTCTTAGGCACCTTTCGGGCGAAACGTCGGATTCGAGGGGAAGTATGAGGCTTCCCACCAGCCCATTTTGTCTATTTTTCCTTTCCCTTTCCCTTTCGAGGTACTGAAGTCGAGCCAATTTCTTTTGCTGTAGGGGTGACCTCTCGGACCTCATCAAACCCTATTTCTTCAGACGTTGTGTCAGGCGGAGGTGCATTTGGGTTGGTAGCGGTCATCCTTGCTTGAAATATGAATTCAGCGTGGCTATTGTCGGATAGCGGAGCTTGCTCAGTCATGTGGCCAGTAGGTATACAAAAATAATGGTATATACCAGAGCAGCCAAGGTGCGATGAGCGTGAGCAACAGTTGAGTCCTGTAGAACCAACAGTCCTGATCTTATAGCACCTGCGAGGGAGAAATTGTGCCTTCCATCATTATGGAAATGGTAAAAAGTCCTCGTAAATCGCCTCATTAATTTCCAGTGATCTGCTTCATTAAACGAGAAGCGTAGTTTTCCATGCTCCCGCTCCATCCCAATGACTAGTTTTGTCCATTTCACGCATTACCTATGCCTATCTCGCACCGACCTGTGCTGCCAGTCATGCGCATCATGCCTACGCATCCCTTCCTACGGACCATCCCTACGCATCCATTCCTATGCATGCTTCCTACGTGCAGTGTCCACGGTACAGCCGCTTTGGCCATATAGTCATTTGATCGGAACCACGGAGTCCCGGTAGGGCTTTAGCCAAATCCCATTAACATATCCTAGCAGGGACTCACCACGTAGTGTAGTCAATCTGACAGCTCCACCATTAGTAATTTCTTTGACCACATACAGACCTAACCAGTGCTGTCAAAATTTTCCCGGGTGTTTCGCAAACTAGCTATCATATAATAGGACCAAAGCTTCCTCCGAAAAGTCCTTCTACCAGATATGGCGATCAGGCCATGCTTTCTCCCATGCCTTCTGAACCTGTTGGTGAAATTGGGGGATGAATCGATCTTCCTCCAATGCTACCAGTTGCGCCAGGCGTTCCTCCATAATGTCTGGGTCAGCCAGATTTGTGAAGGCCGAGATGCGCAAGCTGGGAACAATGTATTCCATATGCATAATAGCTTCTTTTCCGTAGAACATGCGGAAGGGTGTTTTTCCAGTGAGCTTCTTACACGTGGTTCGGTAGGCCTAAAGTGCAGAGGGGATGCGGGAATCCCAATAACTTCTTTGTGTGTTACATACCTTGGTGAGCGCTTGTTCCAAAATTTTGTTGAATGCTTCTACAGTTTTGTTTGCCTGTAGATGGTATGGAGTAATTTTGGCATGGTGGTTCTGGAATTCCTCAGTCAGAGCCTTAATTTTTTCATCAACGAAGTGCATCCCTCTGTCACTCATCAGGATCCCTGGGCATCCAAACCTGGTTAAAATATTCTCAAAAATGAAGTGCGCCACCATGTTCGCAGTGAAGTCCTTAACAAATTGAGCTTCTACCCACCTGGTGACGTAATCTGTGGTTGTAATGATATATTGAGCACCTATATTCTTACTGGCGGGGTTAATGGGTCTTACAAAGTCGATGGCCCACTTATCAAAAGCCTGCAGGGCCATCTGTAGTTGCAGGGGCATCTCGTCCCGGCATGAAGGTTTCCTAGTCCGTTCGCAGGTGTCGCAAGCCTGACAATAAGTATGAGGATATGTGTGTAGTGTGGGCCACCAAAGCCCGGCCCAGAGTATATTCTTCGCAGTAGCTTTACCTGCGTAATGTTCCCCTGCAAATCCTCCATGGGCTTCGGCTAGGATAATCAGTCTTTCATGGTCAAGGACATACCTTTGCAGTACCTCATCTGCTCCCAGCTTGTAGAGTTATCCCACAATGATAGTGAATTCGGCTACACGAGTGACCATATCCTTCTTCTGGGACACCGAATAATCATTGGGGGCCTTACCGGTAGTCAAGAAGTGGACAATATCTGAAAATTGCTCATCAATCACCCTAATAGCAAACAGTTGCGCATTCGGTTCTTCCCCATTCTTGATTTTGGATAAATGATCCGGCCTAACATTCAACCTTCTTAGATTCACAATGATTTCAAAATCATACTCCTGAAAAAGTAACAACCACGGACAGATTTCTCCCCCCAACAGAGGCTTGTTAACTAGGTACTTTAAGGTTGAATGATCCGTGAACATCTTAAAGTGCCCTCCGAGTAAATAGTGCATGTATTTCTCTAGGGCGTATACCATTGCTAGCCCCTCCTGCTCTGTGGTAGAATAGTTATGTTCTGCGCTCGACAGCTTCCTGCTCGCGAAGGCCACCGGGTGATCTATATCCCCCTCTCCAGGTTGTGCCAAGACAGCTCCCAAAGTGATCCCTGATGCATCTACGTGGACATGGAAGGTCTTTGCCCAATCAGGAAATATCAGGATAGGTGCAATCACCATGTTTTCTTTTAACCTCTCGAAGCTTTTTTGGCACTCGTCATCTGAGAAGAATGACACATATTTTTTTAACAATTTTTCCATTGGAGCGGTAATCAAAGCATATCCCTGTATGAACTTCCTGTAGTAGCTTGTGTGGCCAAGGATGGAGCGCAGCTGTTTCTCCGTGGTTAAAATTGCCAATTTGACGATAATCGCAACTTTGGTCGGGTCAATCATCAGCCCTTGCTGACATACCACATGTTCTAAAAGAATTCCAAATGGGACGCAGAAGATGCATTTATTGATGTTTAGTTAAATTTGGTGTTTCCTACATGCTTCTAGCATCATGTGCAGATTCGATACATGGTTCTTTACCAACCCAAACACCATCCAGTCGTCAAAATAGACTTCCAGGAACTTGTGCATGAATTCCTTGAATACGGATACAACAACGCGTGAAAAGATGGCAGGAGCATTCTTTAATCGAAAGGGCATGAGAGTATACTGAAAAGAGCCCCACTCTATCGCAAAATTTGTCTTGTTGCGATCTTCAGGTGCAATACGTATCTGATGGTACCCTAAGAATCCATCGGTAAACGAATAAGCCTCCTGACCCCTTACATTATCTAGGATTACATCGGAAAAGGGTGTGGGGAATGGATCATGGATGCAGGCATCGTTTAGCTTCCGTAGGTCGACGGAGATCCTTATTTCACCTTTAGCCTTCTTCTCTTGGACTACCATGGGGCTTACCCAATCTGAATTCTCTACCGACTCAATGATACCTACGGCCACCATTTTATCGATTTCCTCCTTAACCTTTTGCTTGTATTTTGGGTTTAGAAAATAGGGTCGTTGTTTGATTGGCCGTGCATCTGGATTCAATGTAATCCTCATGACTCCCATATCTCCTATGATCCCTTTGAGTTCAGAAAACTTGGTAGGGAATAGGTCCTGATATTCAGTTAGCAACTCAGCAACCTTTCCCACCATATCATCATCCCAGTAATCCCCAATCTTGGCCATCTTGGGTTGTTCTGCGGGTCCGATATTGATTTATTTTAGTTTTAAAGGTTTGGTGACATCAACTGTTTGTAGCGATGGACCGACGACAGCCTGTTCCCCTTCTGATTCTTCGATCATAATATTTTGGGGATCCTCATCCCTTGCTTCTATTGACATATTTCTACAGTTTATGATATCTTGTAGTTGCGCGTCCCAAGCTGGCACAATACGTTCTTGCACAGGGCGGTCCCTACCGAAGACCAGATCATTTGTATCCTGCAGGGCTTCGTCAAGTTGCTCGGTACCTCCTCTTAGTCCAAACTTCCTTACGAAGTCCTCATCCATCGTGCTCCAATGCTTGGTTCGTTGATGTATTTCTGCGTCCAAGTACCAGGAAGTGGGGATCGGTCCCAATGTGTGAACAAATCTGTGGACCCATTCGTTCCTTGTATCCTCATTCCATACTTCTAGATAGTGATTTATGTGTCTGCGTGGATCCCCTTGTCCCAAGAAGATTTTTGCGGGTGGATCAGCTGGCATATGGAATCGGTAGGTCATCATTCTTCGACACTCTCCCCAGTCCTGGAAATTTTCTTTGTGAGTTTTCCACCAGCACGCAAGATCTACACACATAGCCAAGTCTAGGGCCCAAAATCATCGCTCTTTAGGAATGCTTTCCTCAATTACCGCAAGGAAAGTTTCAACATCACCAAAGCCATCAAAGTGGGCCAATTCTCTTACCTATGAGGAAATGCATCAAAAGCTATTCGTGATTTTAAGAAATCTTAGCGCAGATACGTCATGCAATCAGTTTTTCTAGTTTTCGATCTCTTCGTATGAATCAGATAAGCACTCACTATCTTTTTCCCAACATAGCGTATCGTCATCCATGGGGTTGCTCCAATTGTCATCCCGGGTGGGTAGTTTTTATATGTGATCGGTGTCTTCTTCCTCCTGTATTGATTCAGCATACTATTCTCCTTCCGCTGGATCCAGCGATACTATTACCCTTGTGCCTCCATTTTCAAATAGCATGCTCCTTCTCTTGAGATTAATGGTACCTCCCATGTCAATAGCCCATTCCAAACCCAGGAGCGCAGGGTAGGGGTCTACGTCGTCTACTATCTGGATTACTCCAAAATCTACAAACACTTTAACACCTGCAATATTTTCTAATACCTTTGTCAGCCTTCCCAATGGAATAATCTTCTGCTGATTAGCCATTCGTAGCTGAATAGTCGACCATTCCAGTTTAGGTTCACCCATTAATTGCTAGGTCTGTTTGGGTAGGATGTTAGCATCCAAGCCCAACTCAAGGATAACTTGGTCCATTTTGTACTCCCCAATCTATGTAGTCATGCGAATTTCTCGTCCTGTCCTTTTTCTATTTTTGTATGTCTTATTCAGGGTTCTCACCTTAGGTTGTGGAACAATTCTTTCTGTGCAATTATCTATTAGGTCTTGGATATTTTCTACAACCTTTTGGTTGTGAAACAACTTCATACATGCCTGGAGGAAGGGTTTAACTTCTTCGTCCACTTTCGGATCTACTGCTCGTTTTTAGGCAGATGTTTCGTTTTTAGTCACCTCCTTCCGTGCTTCAATCAAGGTTTATTTTTCCCTTTTCAGGTCCAATCCTTCTGTTTTGTCTGCAGCCTTCTGGATCAGAAGCTCAGTTTCCACATTTTCCTTTGCTCCTCTTTTGGAAATGTCGCTACGCGTGATTACATTGACACGTGGCCCATCGTCTCAAGGTTTTGCCTTAACTCTTTGCAAATTTTTTGTAGGTGACTGATGCTTCTCTTGAATTTTCTCTATTAATAATGGGAAGCCTTTAATGACATGATCAAACTGCCAGTAATATCTTCACGACTGGCATGTCGGGTTTGGGAAATCTTGTGCGAAATGTCCCACATCTCCACAGTTATAACAGATCAGCTGTCCTCATGCTCGACCATCACTCCCCCCTCTTCCTCCTCCTCTTCCTCGTGCAGGGGATCCTCCCCGTCCCGACAGAGACAATGGTGATGAGGGGTCTACTTGTACTCTGTATAAATTTCCCCTATCTACCATAAGATAGAGGGTTCAACAGTTTTTATCGTCATGACCCACAGAGGAGCAGAATCTGCACCATTATTGTTTCAGTTCTGGTACATAAGCACCCAATCGCGGGCAATGATCTATGTTGTGTCTTCTTGCCACTCGACAGTCATCACACCATAGCATAGGACTTATAGGGCCAGTCGTTTCCTTGGGTCGCAGAGGGCTTGGACCCCTAGCTTGCATGTAATCTAATAACAGTGGTCATTGATCCTTGGTGTGACCCGGTCCCTTACAACGTATGCACCAAACATCTAGGTTGGCTTCCTTACCATAGTCATTTCGCAAGCTCTGAATTTCTAAGTGCATTGCTTCCAATTGGTTCTGGATTTGGAGAGATGTGAACTGTGTATCATCCCTTGGCGCAGATTCTAACTTCATGGTTATCTCTAGCACTTCCTCTTGAGATTTGATCTTTTGCTGACCCATGGGCTCACACAAGTGTGGTAGTAGCATAGAAATGAACCATTATTTTTTATGCTTATCTTCGTAGACAAATCCCTCATCGCTGATCACCTTCTTTAATCATTGGTCAGCCTCCTGGACGGACTCTGTGGGCCCTTGCTTAAAATCCTTTACTTCAACTACACATTGAGCATACGATTTAGGCTTCTGGAATTGTTATTTTAGGGCATTCTTGATATCCTGGATGGGTGCATTCATGTGTTGACCAATGTATCCCATTAACCAATCCAATTTTCTTCCTTCGAAAGCTAACGATAGGTGTGCTCGTTTGATAGCATCATTGTTCATGTTTTGTGCAGTCCATACTGATTCGGCTACAAACCAGAATCGATCCATGTCTTCGTCCCATACACCCTTGAAAGTAGGTAGCTTCATGTGTGTAGCCATGTCGTCTTCTGCTGACAGCGGGGGAGGCGTAGGAGAGTTTTTACCCTTGTGGGGATTCGATGCAGGTGTAGCCAGGGGACTAGTTCCCCTGTGCGCAGCCCCTTCTTGGTTATGATCAGGTGACTCCCTTAAGGAACTGTATACCGATCTGTATCCTTACTAATTAACCCAATAGTATTTAACACTTCACATTGTTCTCCCACTCTGATCCGAGGTCATTCAATCGGTATGGCCACACAGGACACCTTTTTCACTCAATAGCATCTTTATCAACAATGGCAGGGTTTTCAGGAACTTACCTCTAAATCCTTTGAAGAATCTTTGTTTCGCTTCAGAATATGACACAAACTGATCAACAGAAAATTCCGTCACGAACCCGCCTAATATACTGTCAACCCAATGATCCACAGTCATGGTAATTTTATTATCAGTTTTCTCCAATTCCTGTACCAACTCGGGGGTCCACTGTGTGCCCTGATCGTCCTTTCAGTAAGTCCAAAATTCTGCCAACCGAGCTAACTAATCCTGTAACTCATGTGCGAAGGATACAAAGAATATTTTGTGCACTTTCGTAAAATATACCTATTTTTCCACTCCTCTATGGACAAATTTGCACTCCTATTTTCTTTTAGGGAAAATTCCTGGATCTGTTTTTCAAACCAATATTCTAACTCAGGCTTCAATGGCTACCAATGACCCCGTGGCATTACCTGATCTCACTCTCAAAATTCTCCAGGTCCCGATAATGGAACCATTTGTTGGCTTAAGGGGTCCTGACCTAGGTTCAGTTTTAAGGTTTGCCAACAAAGCCCTATACCAATGGCCCTTTCGGCAATGACCCGCTGCACAGGCCAAGATCTCACCTGAAGTAGTATGGGAGGGTGCTGGAACCAGGTTTCCGCACCCAGAGAGAGAGAAAAAGTAATAAAAGGGGTCACTTTCAGATCTAACAGGTCTGCATCGTACGAGCCCTAACGTAGAACCCTTAACAATAAAGTTGATAGAATATCTTATGTGAGGCTCGTAAATTGTCAGATAACATATACCCAAAGCAATTACTTAACCAGATCTATGCATTTAGATTATCACATCCACGTGCACATCAGTACACTACTATAAATTACAGAGATATCATAAACTCAACCATAGCATAGAAACACAGAGATATCATGGAATAGTCTTCTCAAGTAATTATAACCAAATTCCACTTACAAATTTCTTCTTATCGGCCCGCGCACACAGCCAGCGGGGTCCGCACACAGTAGGACTCAGGCTCTCCACGCACACAGCCAGCAGGAGCCCTTACCCAGACAATTGCTACAACAAATCCACAATTCGTAACTCAGTTCTATATCTTACCTACTTAACCTCTTTCTAGACTCGATTTACCCATCTATTTATATCCTACTAGCCTGCGCTATCCTATGGTCCGCAAACCATGGTTTGCGGACCCTAGGTCTACCCTTTTGACCCATTACAATTCATTGGGGGTGTTGAGCCTCAAATTTGTGCTTTCCTTCACCTCATTTTACCTCATTTTTCCCTTGTCCATTTCCATTTTAAACCCAATTGATCAATAAAAATAGTTAAAATTACTTCTAGAATGGTTTACATAGCTGACTTGTTGAATTTTGTGATTGTTGCCATTGTTAAGCATTTTGACCGGAACTAGCTGCAGAATGCAGGCATTCTGTAGCTAACCGACGATTCTGCAGCTACCTTTATGTTTGAGCATGTTCCAGGTGGCCTCTTGAGGAAAAACGCATATGGGCATGATCCACGTCGTGCCTACATAGTGTGTTGCTCGTCATGGAAGAGGAAATGAATTCTGGGTACGGTTATGCACGTGGGAACACATTTGTGAAGGAAGACTCCTACTAGGACTGTTACAGTCCAGGTGTCTTTTCTCTTTTACGCAGCCACCTCAAAGACTCCTAAGATGATTTGGATTAGGAAGACATCATTCCTAAATTATTGTAATTATTGTTACTTGCATTTACTTTATAAACTCTTGAGTAGGCCGAGAGCTTAGTTAGAAATTTTGTGTAGATTTGTTGCTAGATTTTGGTGTAAACTCTGTGTTACGTCTTTTAAGACACAGAGCATTATGTTCAAACTATTGCATCGTTAATGGAGCAGACAAAATTATCTTGAAGGCGTGATTTAATTGTGAAGTCGAATGCCGTCAAGTGGTAGAGGGCCACTGCCCCTTGAACGGATTTCCTTAGCGTAAACTAGATAAGTTTTTCCTAGCTGTCTTTACGTTCTGCATATTGAATTAGTAGTTGTTGTGTTTTATATATTGTGGTCGTACTCATTCCAGTTCTTCCATAAGAAGACATTCTTCCAACAGACCAAAATGATGAATGATTGATGACTATGGTATTGTAGGATATCAGTTAGATTTGTATTTGTTTTAACTAGCTACTGTAGCCATAATTCGTTCCGGTTCTTCCACAAGAAGACACTTTGCCAATAAATTAAAACGATGAATGTTTAATGACTATGGTACTGTAGGATAGGAGTTGTATTTGTTTTAACTAGCTACTGCAGTCATAATTCGTTCCAGTTCTTCCACAAGAAGACACTTTGCCAATAAATTAAAACAATGAATGTTTAATGACTATGGTACTGTAGGATAGGAGTTGTATTTGTTTTTAACTAGAGATTGTAGTTATATTCATCCTAGTTCTTTCACAAGAAGACATTCTTCCAACAGATCATAACAATGAATGATGAATAGCTATAGTGTCATAGGAATTAGTTGTAGTTTTTAGTCTTCACTATCATAGTTGCACTTGTCCTAACCACTCTTCCACAAGAAGAAATTCTTCCAATACATCCTTAATAAGTTCAAGATATAACTGTGATGTGACAACTTAGTTTCATTTGCTTTCAGTTCATTTGCTTTCAATTGCATACAAGTCCACAGTCAAAATTGTTCTACCTCTTCCACAAGAAGGAACTCTTCCAAAATATCCCTCATGATGAACAAATCGATTGTGAAACTTCATAGAATAGTGCATGTTAATTAGAATGCTCCGGAGTTTCATTTTGCATTTAATTCATGTCCAGCTACTTCATTTTAAAGTTTGATGATGGCTTATGGTTTAACATTGTTCTAGTTTAGAAGCATCTTAAGCTCATGTTTAAATCAACTCATTGCACTCATATCTCATAGTCACAATGTCACCCTTTGCACAGTAGATCATTTTAGTTGATAGGATTCCTAAGACAGCCTTCATTATTTACAAATATCTTTTTGTTCTGAAAACCATCAGTGATCCATAACTTTAGGAACAGAAGATAACATCATTACAAGGTCTGAAATATCTCTGCAAATTCCTCACTATAAACATAGCTCTTCCTCAACAGAACTACCCTGAAAAGAAACCAATAACTCTTGGAGAATAGACTCTGACCTTCAATTGAAAATTGCAGAATAGAACTAGGAGTTAGTCATGGAATAGATAAGCTTAGAATAGAATGTTGCATCATGATTAGTGTCTAATTATCTAGTTAGAAAACTTGCATATTTAAGTGATCATTTCTCAAAGTCTAATTTGTGTCATTTGTTTAAAAAGTCATCATTAAGCTCTTGTTTCTATTCAGTCATAGTTTAGATGTTGCTTCAGTATTTTTGATTACATTTGCCATTCCATACATTAGGCTCAACTGTGTTCTTGACCACCAATTTCTTTTCATTAGTTTTCTAGACATTTCCATTGTAAACACAAAACTTCAAAAGACCAAAAACATCATAAATCAACATAAAAAAAAATCAAAACATCACAAAACACTACACACAACGCACTAGGAAACAAGCACCTAGGTACATATGGTACATTTCACTTCAGCAGTTTACAAATCCTGGTTGACAATTAAATGAACTCAGTTTAGGAGACTAGATTGAGGCACAACAGGGGGTTTGACCCACCCCAAACCCCCTTCGCTAGACCAAATATTACGGAAATATTACAAAACTTGGACAAAATTGGGGATATGAAACCATGTTCCAACAAGCCTCGTCATCACCCCCTTATTGAAATGGTTTCTCATCCTCTGAGCAACTTATTTCTCCTTATTGATCTCTTTCAGAGCCCTAATGACCTCCCTAACATCCCAAGGTAGCTCATATGGAGTGCCTTCTGGTGGGTGGAATCCTGCATTCTTTTCTGCCTCAACCCACTCTTTTTTTCCTCTACCTAATCTCTCCCTTCATGTAACCCAAACAACAAAGGTGGTTTGATCTTCAATCATATCCATTGTATCTTCATTCTTTGCATAGCTCTTTCTTAGAAAAGTGAAATCTTCAATGCATTCTTCATTCTCTGAGGAGAGTGATATTCCCTCTATTGTAGGCTAAGTGGTAAGGAATGCCATCTCCTCTGGCATGCCTGCAAACTCTCTTCTCCTAGTAACCTGGATGTATCATTAAAGTGTGAAATGGCCTGATCTTGTGTCTCAATGTATTTAGGTGCCAGTACATCATCATTTTTTATCAATTGATGGTTACTAATGATCCCTCTGGGGCTTATTAGTTCTGCTCTGATCTATAGAGGTTCTCTCTCTTCTCTTGCCATTAATCTTTTAACCTCTTCTGCTCTTGGTTCTTTATGTGTTATCCAAGATGTTAAGGCCATTAATTTCATATCTCCCAACCTGGAGTTAGGGTCCCAATTTTTCATATCAGTTAATATGAGGTTATGCATATAGAATTCAATCATTCCAACCCTCTCTCCTACACTAGAATATTTTCATAAATCAATGAACTGTATATAGTTCTTCAAGGGTAGGGATCTATGTTTATATATGGTTATGATTCGGAATTGTAACCATTTATCCCTAAGATAAACTTCATAGGACTTTGAAGGATGTTTGTACTACATGGTATCCATGCAAAGGCTGGCCATAGTGGAAAGTTGGTTGTATTTTTCCTGTAGCTACCCCTGCAGCCTCATGTTCTCTGTTTGCATCGCTTACAATTTCTCTTTCACTAGAGATTCTCTAAGCCTTACATCAACTATCTCTTTCCCCATTTCAATGAGCCTTTATTCCATCAACCCCACATCTTCAACATTCTTTGATTTGGTGATCTGAATCCATTTGTGGGTGCACCCAATTTCTATCTCCAGCTCATGTAGGAGGGAGATTCCGAATTTTCCAGGGAGCAGTCTCCCTCCCTTAATGAGCTTGTAATAAGATACCAAATTAGGCTATGGGGTAGTTTCTTGAAACTCTATGATTTTTTTTTCAAAGTTATTTGGGGAGGCTGATGTCTTTTGTAATTTTCTTTGTTCAATTTGTACCCCCTCTTGCACATCTTGTCCTTCTATTTTTGCACTCTGCCCCTCAATTTTTTTCATTATGTTCCTCTTTCTGTGCATTCTTCTCTTCCATTATCATTTTCTGTCTTTCCTATAGCATGCTCTGTTTTTCCTGTAGCATGCTCTATTTTTCCTATAGCACTCCCTTTTATTCTTTTTGGATGTCTGTGGGTGCTTTTGGTTGCTTCAAGGGTGGTACTCTAGTGGTGGACCTCCTTACATAGGCCATGGGAGTCTTAGGTTTTGGCTTTGGATAGGTGACCTCTTCATTTTTTCCCTCATCTAGCCCTACCCCCTCTTTCTTACTTGGGGACCCCTCAATGGAAATTGAGACTTTTATGGGAGTCTGGGGTCTTCCTTGTTTCACCCTAGTACTTTTCCTTGTTTTAAAGTAAAGAGGGGTTTGTCTTGGTTTTTTTTCTTATATTTCTCAAGGGTGGCCAAGGTAGCTAAAGTGGTAGCTACCTCATCCTCAGTGTTCCCTGGCGACATACTAGTTTGCTGGGGGGGGGGGGGGGGTATCTCAGTTTCCTTTGGTGCAGTGGTATGTTTAGGACTAAAGGCCTCCTCTTATTTTTCTTTTGTTTATTACTCATCATCTCTTCCTTTTTCATCTTCCTCCTCTACTTTTTCTTCCTTTGTTTCCATATATACTTCTTCTGTTGTCCTCTCTATCTCTTCTTCCTCTGTTATGGTGTCTCTACCCCCAATGTTAGATCCATAGGTTTCCCCAAGAGTAATTCTATGGGTTCCTATATGTGTCTCTCTATCCATGTCTATGAACTTGGTCCATGGGATAAGAATTATTAAGTTGTTTAGGTCATCCTCCACTATCATCTTAATAAGGCCATGGTGGGCCAAGTGTTTATGCTTCCCTTCTCTAACTTTCTGGTTCATGTCCCTGATGGAATGGAAGAGAAATTATGGTAAATTTAATCTTTGGTCAAGAGGAAAATATTCTTTGTATTTGAGCTCATGCAATAGTCTAAATTGGTAGCCATAAAGTATAGTCAATATTACCTCAGAGGAGATGTATCTCAAGATGTGATAAGCTACCTCATCCCATCGATAAGGCAAGATTACTCTCCTAACCCAATTCTTATATTCCATAGGTATCTCCTTGGCCCTAAAGAAATTATTCTCTGGATTTTCATTAGTGGCCTTGTATTCCCTATTCCATTTGATTCCTAAGGGTAGTGTGGTTACTATGTTGATCACTGCAGGACCTATTGTTATTGCTAACCCCCTTAGCAAAGTGGTGGCATTGATATCTGATTGTGAATTTAAGGCCATTGCAAACTCAAAAGCAATGTCAACATAATATCCCTTTATCAATTCGAAGAATCCTATCCATTGATGCCTCCTAAATATATCTACTACATGAGGGCACAAATTAATCATTTTGGTGTCTGAAGGTTCTCTCCTATTAAAGCCTCCCCCCATCGATTCTTGCTGCTCTTGACTAGGTGCAGGAAAGGTGTGTCTTTTATGGCCTTAGTACTCAATTTATTGGTATCAAAGTGTCACAAAGCTCTTATCACTCCAATTCTATTTACAAACCCCTATTTTCTTCACACATAACCTCCCAATTTCACAATTTGATGACTAGTGACCGCAGACTTTTTAAGATAAATTGTGTGAAATTATAATGGAGATATGAGGGTGGGGGAAACTTGCTTCTTAGATTGATGATCTCAGATGAAAAGTGGAAAATTTCTGAACCAATCAGTCCTTGTGTTTCTAGTATATACCTCATTTTCCTTCCTCTATCACTCCTCGACCCTTCCTCTAGCAATTACAGTGCTTCCTGTAACACCTATAGCAACAGTAGGTCGAGGTTTCAAGCTACTTGGTGGCTTGCAAAATTTTTCCTCTCTCTAACTATTCTTGGAATGGGAAAATATGGAAATGGAAGTGTGCTCAAGTACATTATATTCTATTTTTAGTTGGCTTGGAGCGTTGTGTTGATATGTCCCTCACATGATGTTTCCTCATTTGGACCGTTGGTTCGACTTAAAGTTATCATTCTCTTCTTCCTCGTAATAAACACCCACTCCCCGTGATCGTAATTCAACTGATGTGATAACCCCACATTGCATGAGGACTCTACCAATCACCTTTAGTTCAACTAGTTGAGGGTGGCCAAGTTAACTATCCACCTTCAACTTATTAAAGCTTCCCCTCTAGACATTCATTTAGTTAGTCAATTACACATTCAAAGAGGGTGAGAGAGTACCATACTTGATCCTTAACTAATTTTTGAATTGTTGCAGGTTCTTTCATGCTAAAGCTAGACCATTGGAGTGGCATCAACTGAGTTTTTATTACTGCCTGAGTTTCTGATGTGCATCTCCGTTATTTTTCAAGTGCTTAGCTATGTTTCTTAGGTGTGTGTGCAAGAATATTGTTGAGGCTTCAAGTATATGTTTCTTGCGGATAATATTTTTTGGAGTTCCATTTCTGCCTTTAGATTCACCTCACAAGTATTCCTTGTCTCCTTGGATGATCAAAAAACCGTTATAGAGATTTTTCGGTGCTTACACAGGTTTGATATAGGAATATGCTTCTTCTTGTAGCAGCCTCTTCTTTGCATGTTTTGGACAATAAATTTGCATGGGTTATGAGGGGGGGTGTGGAAAGGCCTTATGATAGTGATAGGATGATGAGGAAGTGTTGTGGCCTTAGATAAATGAAGTGAGGGAACTCTATGTTTTTGTAGAAAAATTCTTTACAGATGTGACAAAGTAAAGGGTTTGAGTGGAAAAACTCTGTGTGTGGGATGGAGCAGTGATGAGAGGATGGTATGTAATGGTGGGAAGACTATATTCATGGAATATTTGATACCACAAGACCTTTGGTGACTGCCCTTGTATTTGATACTCCCTCGTGTAGCTTCCTGTAACTTCATGTAGCACCAAGGAATATCCCGTAGCAACATAGGAACTTCTTGTAGCACCATAGAGAGGGTGTGAAATTTGATTATTGAGCTCATAGGATGGTGGAGAGGGATGAGTAGGTGAGTGATGGTGTTGGAAAAAGAGTGAATGGATGGGGGAGTGAAGATAAATGGGATAATTTCCTTGCTATATGACCATGACATGTTGTTGTTCATAACCCTGCAAGACAGAAGAAAAAAAATTAGCAGTCATGGTGTAATTTCACCTTCTTGTCTTTGTTTTTTTATTTTTTATTTTGTTCTCTTTATTTTTTGTTTTTTTTTCAAGACCAATGGGATGCCTCAGAAGGGGTTTCCAACCCACTAGCCTGCCCTGGGTGCCTCGGAGAGGTTTTCACTCAGGGTTATTTTATTTTTCTTCTCCTTTTTTTTTGTTCCATGACTTCCTCAGAGAGGTTTTCAATCTTGGAGTTGGCCTTGGATGCCTCATGGAGGTTTTCAGCCAAGCCTCTTTATTTATTTATTTTCATTTTTTATTTTTCTCTAGGAGGGTTGTGGACTAGAAGATATGAGGCTCCCAAATATATTTACTTCCATGTTGATTGTACTGATGGAATCTACCTTAGACATGGGATTCTTGTATACTTTTAGCCTATAACCATTGACAAGAAAATGGATCCCATACTCATCAATGGTTGTGATATGAACAACCCCAATGTCATGGAATTTCTCTATTAGGTATGGGCATAACCATCTTGTCATCAAATTTCCTTTAAATTCCTTTATCCTAGAGTCATATAGAAAATCCCAATCCCCTTCCTGGAATATTTTCTCCTTAATGTGCCTATCATGCCAAACCTTCCTCTGCAATTGTATAACTTCAGTGTGGAGGAGGTCTTTCATTTTTAATTCATCCAAGACAATTGGAGCAATGTTTATTTTTGTGCTCTTGTGACATCCAAATCCAGTTGTGTTGCGATTCTGAGAGTGTTATATTAAAATTAAATAGAAAACAAAGCTTTCTTCCCATAAACCAAATCATATGGAGTGAAACTAGTAGTTGTTTTCCAGGTGGTATTATAGGCCCAAGTTGGCTCCACTAATCTATATGCCCAATATTTCTTGTTGTTTCTCATTACCTTGGTGAGGATTTTTTCCAGTGCTCTACTGGTAACCTCTACTCACCCATGTGGTTGAGGGTGATAGTCAGTAGATGTTTTGTTCTTGATATTATGTTTCCCTAGGATATCCTCAATCAAATGTGATGTGAAATGAGCTCCTTTATCAGCGAATATCTCCCTTGGATACCCAAATTTGTATAAAATATTTCCCCTTAATAATTCAACCACATTTTCTTCTATTGCTTCCTTGACAACCTTTGTCTCACCCCACTTTGTCAAATAATTAGTGCATACTATGATGTATTTAGTTTTTCCGTAGGGTGGATCAATTGGCCCAATGAAATCCATACCCTACTTTTCAAATGTATCTAAGGCCACCTGTGGTTGTAGAGGAATTTTATCCCTGGGTGTGGGTTTTCCCATCCTTTGACATTGGTCACATCTGCTAGTATACCTTCTTGCATCCTGATGGAGAATAGGCCAATAGTAGCCAACTTGTGAGGCTTTGAAATTTGTCCTCTTAGCAGAAAAATGACCTCCATAGGGCCCATAATGAAAATTTGAGAGGATGTCAAATACTTTTTCTTCCCTGACACATATACTTAGAATCGGATCTGGTGCCAGTTTGAAAATATTTCCATGAATCCAGGTGAAAGGGGCACTCTTTCTCACAATTCTTCTCTTCTCCCTGGATGACATATTTGGAAGAAATATCCAAACAAACAAGTAGTTGGCTATGTCAGAAAACCAGGGAGAGAGTACTGAGATAGAAAATAAGTGCTCATTTGGAAGTTAATCATCAATCATCCCTTCATCATCTGCAGCCAAAGTGAGTCTAGAAAAAAAATCTACAACCACATTTTCTTTCCCTGGATTATCAATGATAATCAAATCAAACTGTTGTAACAATAATAAACACCTATTAATTCTAGCATTCACATCAGGTTTGTTCATCAAGTATCTAATTATTTCATGGATAGTATGCACAAAATTTTGGTACCCAGTGCTATAATGTTTGAACATTTTCAAGGAATGGACATCAACTAAAAGTTATTTCTCAATGACAATGTAGTTTAATTCAAACTTAGACATATTTATGAAGTAAATTGCATAGGGTAACTTATGATATATTTGTCCCAAATACTCCCCTATAGCTTTATATGATGCATTAGTATGGATATGGAAAGGAATAGCCCAGTTGGGACCTCAGAGTATAGGAGCAGTGGTCAACTTTTATTTTATGATTTCAAAGGCCTCTTGACAACTACTTGGCCAACATAATTTTGAGTCCTTGGCCAACAATCCAAACAATGGTGAAGCCACCTTGCTAAAATCCTTGATGAATCCCCTATAATAACCAGCCAAGCCCAAAAAAATCTATCTCTCTTTGTATGAGGAGTAGGTACCCTTTTTACGATGGAAAACTTGTTTGGGTCTACTTGTATTCCTTCCTGAGATGTGGAGTGGCCTAGTACAATCCCCACGTTCCTCAAGAATTCACACTTCTCAGGACTCAAGGAGAGATGCATTTCAATGCATCTCCTCAGGACTTTACCCAAATTAGAGAGGGCCTCTTGGAAATCACACCCATAGGGAGTTAAATCATCCATTTATATTTCCACAAAGTCCACAGAGTCATGGAAAAGCTCAACAAAGATTCTCATCTCTTTGAAAAGTGACAAGGGAATTGCATAGGCCAAATGGGAGAAATCTATAAGCAAAGGTACCCCAAGGACATGTAAATGTAGTCTTTTATTGGTCTATAGAGATGATATCGATCTGATTATAGCCATTGAATCCATCCAAGAAATATAAGTAATTCATTCCTGCAATAACATCTAAGACTTGGTCAACGAAAGGAAAAGGGAAATGGTATTTCTTTGTGGCCTTGTTCAAATATCTGTAATCAACACATATCCTCCCATTCCCATTCTTCTTTGGGACTAATAATAGAGGTGACACCCATTCACTATCTGAGATGGGGTATATGAACCCTACATCTAGTAGCTTTTGTAATTCATCCTTTACTATGTCCTTCAAGGCTGGGTTCATTCTCCTCTGGGGTTGGCACATAGGTTTGCATCCCCGTTTGATGTAAATATGGTGAGTTCATAATAAGGGATGCACCCATTTAATTTCTTTATATTCCCAAGAAAAAGCATCTAAGTTCTCTCTCCGTATATTGCACAATTGTTCTTCCTCTTTGGCCAAGAGAGAGCAGTTTATCTTTAAGGTTTAGAATGGGACAAATTCTACAGTCTTGGCAGTTTTAGGGCTTGATTCAACTAAGCATAACTTAATCCAAGAACTACTTCCAAATTCTCTCACAATTTTATTAAATGGAATGGTAGTAGGGGGTTGGTTCTGAAGGATATGGTCAATGAGTTCATATTCATCAAGTTGCCCCCCTCTGATAACCACATATAAGGTACAAATTGGGTATGGCGTTGCATGGTACACTTCATATTCTTCCTCATCCTCCAGCCAAAAAGGTAGAGCATGTTCAATAGAAGGCTAAGTAGGAGGATATAATATTAGTTTTTTTTATAAGGGCCCATTATTAATGGTAATGTTTCCATCCCTACAACTGATATAGGCATCAACAGTGGTCAACCAAGGTCTTCCTAAGATAAGAGGATAACCATTAAACTTGGTTTTGGGTTGAAGTACCAGGAATTCAGTGGGATACTCCCAAGAATCAATGGAGACCATAACATCCTCAACAACTCCTTCAGGATATATTGTGGATTTAACTACAAGTTGCATCACTGTAGTGGTATTTCTCAAAGCTACTTGGAGATTTAGCTTCAACATGGTTTCTGTATTCATCACATTGATGGCAACCCCAAGATCAATAAATGTATGAGCGACAATGCTACCATCAATGTGCACATCCACTACTAGACTTCTAGGGTCTAGGTATTATGGGAACATCACTCTCACAAGCATTGAATCAGATAATTAACCAACAACATTGATGGTGGGGGTGTCTCTCTTCTTTCTCCCAGGTTTTTTGAATAATTTATACTTGATAATATTATTATAGATGGGAACATCCTTAATAGCCTAGAGAAGGGGTATATTGACACACATATTCTTCAATTCTCCTAGAAGTTCAATCTCTTATGGGGTGGGTTGGATAGGATGTATCAATCTCTCAAGAAAAGGAGGTAGATTTACTTGAGGGGTAATTTTGTCCTTTTCCTCTTTAATGTATTCGGGTGGAGATGTTGGATGGTTATCTAGGAGAACTCTCCCAAAACTAAGGTTAATCTCACGGATCCTCATAGCACAGGTAGGTTAAGATGTCTCTCCACTATCGACCTGTTGTGCCTGTTTTTTTTTCAAGTTCAGATTAGGTTGAGAAGGAATCTGAGGTTTCTTAGGTGCAGTAATATGAGTGAGTTTTGGTTGAGGTTAGGGTGGAGTTAGTAAATAAGGAGGTTGGTTGAGTTGAGGCCTCCACCATTGTTATGGGTTTCTCCATTGAGGAGGTTGGGGAGCATATGGCTGAAATGGTTGATTGATAGGTTGATGATTATATGGAGGATCATAAGGCCAAGAAGGAGGTGTGGGCCATGGTGGATGAGTATAGGAATACCAAGGATGCAAGGGTGAATCTTGGTTTGCATTGTAGTAAGAATAAGGTGCACCTTGAATACCTTGGTGGTATGGTCGAGGTCCTTGAGGCCTCCTTTGATTTATAAATTAGAGTTGTTTTGGTCCACCTTCCACCTCTTAGTATACAAATTTTAGGCCAAGCAAGGAAGGCCATTTGTATGTTGCATGTTTTTCGTCACAGACTGAGAAAAAATTTATGAAATTCATTGGGAATTCATTCCTAGGGTGTCTTCTAGTGCATCTAGGTAAAAATATAGCTAGGGATCTCTTTTCCTCCTCTTGTTTCCTCTTTATTTTCATGCTATCAATTTTCAAGGCAAATTTATGCAAAATTTCACTCTTAAAATCCTCTAACATGTTCCCTATCTCACGTTTGATGGATGAGGTGGAGGAAAAGGTACTCGTCAAGCCTTGGTTACTTATACCCTTTTTTATGGATTCCTTATAATGGACATAGTTTTGATGTCATCATAGGCCAACTAATATATATCTCCTCCAGATAACATGTGGAGGGTTTCCAACACTTCCTCTGTGATCCCTCAAAGAAGAACTAACTTGAGTGATCTAGGATCAAGGGTGAAGTTGGCCCTCTTGTAGTTAAGTTGAAACCTTTCCTCATAATCTTATAAATATTCATCAGGCCCGAGGGTCATACTAAATGTTTCTTCCTTGGTTTCTTTGTAGCTACAATAGTCTTTGTACTTGTTATTGAAGGACTCTTGCATTTGGGCCCAAGTAGTGATGTTGTCCCCAAGCAAACCCATGAACCAGGGCAAGGCTACATCCTTGACAGTAGAGGGGAATAATTTCAACTTTTTTTCATCTAAGGCATAGTCATAATTGCTACAGACAACACCAAACACAAACATGAAATTGTCGGGGTCTTCAAAAGTGAGGCCATGGAAGTGTGGAAGTGATGAAGGGCTGATTTTTTTCATCTTAGTCTCTCCATTGGTTTATCTGATGGGAAATACCTCTCGGTTTTTGTTCTCTGCCATTTCTTGGATAGGTGAAGTAGGTTCTTATTCTTCCCAAATAAGTTCTTCAAATATTTTAGGGTGCTACCCTAGAGGGTATTCTAACTCATAGTCACTAAATATGAGTGAATATTATCTGTGTGGGGATGTGGGGGTTTTTGGTAGAAATTTTCCTTGGTTTCCCCTACTCTTACGAGGCATGAAAGAATATTTTTTTTGTTTCTTTTCAAAATTTCAAAATGTATGCAAAACAAAAAAAGAAAACAATGCTTAAGCATAAACACGAATCTACTTATACACCTCCCCAGAAACAGTGCCAAAAAGTGGTGAGCCCTAGTATTGCACTAAGAGTGTTGCAACTCCCAAGGGATACTAAACTTTACTTATCAACCCGGGGTTCATACAAACTTAGAGGTGACAGTGCTATATGTACAACAGATGGATTCTACTCATGCCACCCTCAAATAGGTCTTCTAATCAATAGTACTTCTAGGTCATTCCTCCTACTGGATTAAAGTGAGATTAACTAATCTAATGCATAGAATTACTTCTAATCTAAGACAAAGAGAGTTCCTATCAAAATTCTACTTGCAATTGATAGTGAAATCAAATCATAAACAATTAACCTAATTGCAGAAAAGGAAACTATGCTATGGGAAATCATTCATCTAACTATCCATTCATGTAATATTCCCAATTAGCCATGAGCTAGTTGGAATATTAATTTTTGTTTTGCTGCTTCGTTTTATGAATAAGAGGACAAAGGAGGTCCATAAGTCTCCTTAATAATGATTAAATCAATGCCAATTTAAAAGGACAACATCTTGGCATCTTAATTAAGCACCCTTAGGTGTGAAAAGGAGATGAAACATCTTGACTGGGTCAACTTTGACCAAATCAATAGCACTGTCATGGAGGAGTGGCAATCAATGAGGGACAAAGAAGTTTTAGATGGAGACACCTTGCATGGAAGTAGGGTCATAAATGAATGGGGCTTAGGGTTTGGAAGCTCATATATTATAAAATGAAGAGGATGGCAGCCATATTCATTATGTATTGGTATATGATATTTCTGAATATATGGTCTGTTTAGACATATATCTTTCTCTAGTTGTTTAGCTGAGATTGTTGTGTTGTTTAGCACTGAGTGTTCCTGATTGGGAATCCCACCTCTTCCATTGAGAAGCTCTTGAAGGAGTCTTGTACTTCACTTCCACTATCAGGCATTTGGCCAAAGCTTCATCTTACATCTACAGCACAGATCATGTTGAGGGTTGAGTTGTTTTGCAGGTTGCAGCAGTGGAGACCATCTTTGGGTCACCTCATTACTTATTTTCAGTGGAGAAGGCTTCCTTTCCATTGGGAGGATAGTAATAAAGGCCCTTGTGCATAATTTCAGAGCTTGGCATCAGGCCACATATTTATTTTCCCCTACAGTGCAGTTTCTTTCCAGATCTGCGTTATTTTGAGGGAGGAGTTACAAGGTGGTTTTGGCACACCATTTGGAGAGAAGGTTTGCTAGTGAAGGGGATCTTCCTTTCATCTAAGAGATCTATTGGAGGAGGCTGAATTATTTCATATATTAGATCAGCCACACCTTCCAGAACTATATGTTACAGTGGATCTTCAGCCCTAGGGCTTAGATTCCCATCTTGTATATGGTGTTTTTTTGAAAACCCTTGTGGGGATTTTCATTGGAGGTTGTATGATCCAGGTGGATATCGGTGGCCACGTACCTATTACATTTGGACTCGCACCATCAATTCTTGCAGCTTTTCACATTCAGCACAACTTACTATTTTTAACAGGTTTTCGGGTCCTGCACTCCTGGAGCCGTTTTAGGGCCTTAATGATCGAGGTGGATATTGGTGGCCACCCACCTATTCCATTTGAACCTCCACCATCAATTCTTTCAGTTTTTAAGTTGCAACACAACTTACTATTTTTAGCAGTTTTTTGGGTCCTGAACTTCTGAAGCCGTTTTGAGGCCCTAAACGATGTTTTTTGGGAAAACCAATAGCAACATGGGTCCATAGACTAATATTTCTCACACCAAAAGTTGTACTCCTCGAATAGATCTTTCTAACGAGGTATGATACAGGACAAACAGAGATCGTATGTCGAAGTTACGTCCCCGGGAAGTTGAAACACCAATTTACCCAAACGGGGCCCATAGTTTTGGTGCTTCCTCTCCTAGGGTTACGTTTTTGGACGTTTAGAGTTCCTCATTGTTTCTCAATAATAAATAGGCCCTCGACCCTCATTGTAACACAATTTAGAGGTATGTAGTTGCCACATCTCTTCTTAGAGATACGCTACCATCACCCTAGCTATTTTTATTTCCATTATGTCTGTAAGCATATTTCAGTAATTTGATTTAAATAAAATGAAGTATTGTTTCTGCTGCATCTTTGTGTTTATGTCTATTTCTATATTTTATTGCGTTCCTGCATAAATCCAGATCAGTGGTATCAGAGCGATCTGCTATTTCTCTGTGTTTCTTTGCATGTCCCCAACGCGGTCAGGGTAAAAGGAGTTAGGGCTCAATCTGGTTGAACCCTTGCAAGATCAGCCTCGCAAACCTCGATGACCTCCCATGGCGCAAGAAAATAAATACAAGGGAGTAGGAGATCCTATCAAAATATTGCTCAAGGAGGCCCTCGAGAAACAAAGGAATGCGATGATGGATAAATTTTCTCAGATCCTTCAACGACTGCCCACCTATGACGCATCTGCATCCAACGGCCACTCTGGAGGCGCCACTCCCTTCAAGGTACAGGTAAAATTTGACATTCCTGTATTTGAAGGCCAGATAGATGCAGACGTCGTAGATAAATGGTTAAATTTGCTGGAAGGTTATTTCTCGGTCCATGATTTCTCCAATCAGGAAAATATTATTTTTGCACTCCTCAAAGTCGATCCCCATGTCAAAGACTGGTGGGAAACCTACTATGAGCAAGAGGACGAAGGGGAACCCTCTCTGTTCTTGGCCACACCCACTTGGAATTCGTTCTGACACGACATCAAGGAACAATACTACCCCATGGAGAGCGATGAGGACAAATACATCCAACGGAGCACGCTGCGGCAGTAAAGGGATCAAGATGTGCACTAACTGATGAATTTGTTCCATACCCTACGCACAAAGTTAGGTATTAAAGATTCAGAGAGACATTTGGTGCTTAAGTACCGCAGTTGTCTGCAAAAACACATTCAGGAGGAAATGGAGTTCCTCGACATTACATCGCTTGGCACGACATATCGCTATGCCGCTAAGATCGAGCAGAAATTTAAGTAGAAGAAGCGACACTTTGGATCTGCTAATCCAAAGCCATGGAAAGGTGCCCCTGAACCGCAGAACAATGGGAAATTCCAAAGTGGGGCGACTCAGAACAACACCACAAATCCAAATAAGGACACGGGGAAGTGGTGTGAATTTCATAACAGCCCCACTCATAGCACAAACAAGTGTCAGGCCAAATAGTCGTTGGTTGTTGAACTAAAGGCACCTGAATCAGATGCATTTTCTGATTATGAGTCAGAACCAGACAAAGGAAATGACAAAGGGTAGAAAATCATTGATGCAGATCCCAGTGCCATTAATGCCACCACCAAGATCCAGAGGGAGGATCTCGAGGATCCAGAGGAGGGGGAGCGCCTCTTCCATTCGCAGATGTGGGTGAAGGGTTCTCCACTGCAATTCCTTGTCGATAGTGGAAGCAAAAAGAACCTCATTTCAGCAGAGGTCGTGAAGCGGCTCGGCCTACCGACCATAGCACACCCGCAACCATATACCATTGGGTGGCTTCACCCAGGGAGAGATATCTGCATCTTCCAACAGTGTCGCCTTCCGTACAGAATCAAGCCATTCATGGATGAGGTATTATGTGATGTTGCTCCTCTTGATGTACCTGATGAATTATTGGTGTTAGTATGAATCTTAATCACAAGTGTACGAAAAAGGCTCACTTAGTCGTGCATAACAAAAAACTCTAACAGCAAAGATGGCTACCAATATCTTTAGATCTGCAATTAGTTGACCAAGATAAATGCTGCAAAAATCTAGATCTATGCATTAGAATACATTAAGCAGTGAATAAAAACAAGTGTTGTTCCATGCATCCAATAGACAAGACAATAATATGTTTAAATAATTTTGTATTTATGGTGTAGCTGATGAATTATTGGTGTTAGTATGAATCTTAATCACAAGTGTACGAAAAAGGCTCACTTTAGTCGTGCATAACAAACAACCCTAACAGCAAAGATGGCTGCCAATATCTTTAGATCTGCAATTAGTTGACCAAGATAAATGCTGCAAAATCTAGATCTATGCATTAAAATACATTAAGCAGTGAATAAAAACAAGTGTTGTTCCATGCATCCAATAGACAAGACAATAATATGTTCAAAGAATTTTGTATTTATGGCACCTGGGAGAAGAACATAAAAGGATGTTACCAGTCCTCCTCAATGGGATGGGTTCTTGGAAGTCCTCAGCACTTCAGATCTAAAATCCCTCTCTCTTGATGGTGTAGAAAACCCAGACAAAAATGGAACTCAAAGGGAGCTCACAGGAAAAATGGTAGCAAAATATGACAATGATGGTGGATCAAAGTCAGACCAGAAGTATAGATCCAGAGTGATCTTTAGGCAAAAAAAGGTAGTGAGTGAATGGAAAAACCCTTCTATTTATAACAAAATATTGAGTTAGTCTAGATATTGATGCATAATTAAGATATTATTAACCAATTCTAGATCTAACTTTTATGGAATATTTTATTATATTTGTTAGAGGGAAAAAGAATTTGACTTTAGTCAAATCCCTTTATTTGTAAATAATAAATAAATAAATGATTTATTTATTATTTTAAGGATGTGGTTGAGTAATAATCAAATAAATAATGATTTATTTAATTATTTATAAATGATTTAGACAAATTTAATAAGGAATATTATTTAAATAATGTTTAAATAATTATTCCTAGAAAATAATAAGATAAATAATGATTTATCTAATTAATTTTCCTATTTTGGGTTAAATATGACCAGGAATATTAATTAAACTATTGTTTAACTAATTATTCCTTGAGGAAAATCAAACAAATGTGGATTTATTTAATATTTCCTCATGGGGTTTCCTGTGTAGACCATAAACAACTTAATAAATGTGGTTTACTAAGTTATTTTTCATAATGAAAGCAATTTTACTTAAGGTAAAATTTGTCTTACATGGTGTAATTTGGTCCATCTAATAGTAACAGGTTAGCTGACCAAAAAATGGTGTAACAGATTTCCCCCCAGCATGTGAGCGTTAGGAGCTAATCGTATGACCGAAGTACATTATAAGAACTCAATCACTAGACGCCAAAGGGGAAGTCAGAGAGAGAGATATATAAGGTAGACAAAAGCGCTAGAGGACTAGACCATGAGGAGGTGAGACTTGCAGGTGCAACAACTCTTTTTTATGAGTGAGTACCTGTGCTATAGGCGGTGGGGGAGGCATACCTATGCCCGTCGAAACAAAGTACAAAAAATAATGCGTCCAGTAAACAAGGGACTGAACTATATATTACATGCTGGCATAAACATGAGCCAGGTAAAAACATGATAATGAATCCCACATACATATTGTGTCTGGGATAACAACCAGGACCTATACAATAATATCTAAGTACATGAGATACAAATAGAACCGAAATGCCCCTGTAAACAGGAAAGGGCTCTGAAAATCTGACTGATACATGCAAACAAAAAGCACTGCAAGCGACTGAGCCCGACATCATCAAATCTATGGAGCTACATCAAAGGCTGTAATGAAGAGGTCATCCGGGCATGTGGGGGGCTACCTGTAGGGCCGCCCCTCACGTAGGCTGAAACATATCACACACACTCGGGAATTGCCGGTATCATTTGCTGCATCACTGAACCATCAAGTATACGGATCTCAATCATGCTGAAAGGAGCTGGAGCTGAGAAACAATCAAGTCAAAGGGAAATAAGGAGGCCCTTTGCCTGATCCGAGGCACCGAACAAGAGTGGAAGTTGGAACCAAGGTACACCGCCCTCTAGACCTGTCTTCTGGAGTGAATGATCTGATGTCGACATAAGGAGGTCTGCCATAGGTGAGGCAATGAGGAATCCTCAAATAAGGCACAAGAGAAAATAGTAGAGCGACTGACAGACTGACACCAGGGATGATGATGAAATGGGGGGTACTGAGTAGCAGACGGATGAATTCCCTTGTTAGAGCATAAAGGGCATGGATGACCTGGCAGCAACTGACACAATATCATAAAGGATAAGGGATAATAGGACTAAAGGCCATAATGTGAGACACGAGAGAGGAACCAAGCAATGAAGGATGGAGGACTATAGCAGGATACAAAGGGACTCGAGATAGACTCCATGGATGCGATGATGACTCAACTCGGATGCTCTAAACAAGGGTGACTCGATGATTTTTCCACACAGAAAAATTCCGGTGGGGACCATAAATACATGAGTACAAGATGGTTACTCACAACGAAAATCAACACGAGCATAGACAAGTATAGAGGCAAAGTGGTGCCCCAAGTACAAGTGTTGCAAGTGAAGAAATTCAATTTTGAGGAGTGGTGAAGTGACCTTTCGTGGACAAAATGTGTCCTGGTGAAGTATCAAATCACAAAAATCATGAGTTTGCTACCTAAAAGAAATAAAACATGCATTTCCCAAAGGAAATGCTAAGGGTAATATTTCTTAAGATAGAGTGCATTGCAAGGATTAGGAAGGGGATGTCCTTCGAAATCCTCTAAGAGATATTCCCCTTTACCTAAATCCTTACTGATGATGTAAGGCCCTAGCCATAAGGAGTCAAACTTCCCATGACCGAAGACATCATGGGCCTGGTCATACACCAGAACAAGATCACCTTCGTGAAAAGTATGAGGATGGACTTTTCGGTCATACTGGTCTTTGGTGCGTTTCTTAGCCGCTTCGATGGTTTGAAATGCAACATGAAGGCCTTCGGAAGCGCGTTCAAGCATGATAAGTCGTTGTTATAAAGGTTGGGTGCCAGGGAGAAGTTCGACGACTAGATGAAGGGAAGGGATTTCACACTCGATCGGTAAGACTGCCTCCTCTCTGAAAACAAGGTGAAAAGGAGTAAACCTGGTGGTGGGTTTAACAGAATTTCTATAGGCCCACAAAGCAGGAAAGAGCATAAGGTGCCAGTTGGTTTTGTGCTTATCCACCGTCCGTTGAAGCATGGTTTTGAGGATTTTATTGACTGCTTCAACTTGCCATTACCTTGGGGGTAATAGGAGGAGGAATATTGGTGCTCAAAACCTAACAGTGAGGATAGCTCACGTCATATCTCATCTTCAAAATGTCGACACGGTCAGAGACCAATTGCTTCGGAACTCCAAATCGAGCGATCGCGTGGTTAAAGAAAAAGAGGGTTGTGGTAGAATCTGTGTTGTTAAACGTTGGCATGGCCTCAACCCATTTTGTGAAATAGTAAACCACCACGATGATATACTTGTGGTTACCAGCAGATGACGGTCGAAACTCCATAAAGTCTATGGCCCACTTACAAAAGGGACCAACTAAGATGACAGGATGGAGGGGAGCCGAAGGGGCTCATGCCTTAGGGGAAAAATGTTGGCAATTGGAATAGTGTTTGACTGCTTTAATGCAATCACCGAAGAGAGAAGGAAAAAAGTACCCAGCGCGCATGATTTTCTGGGCAGTGGCCAGAACAGAGAGGTGGCCACCACAAGCGCCGCTATGACAAGCATTGAGGACTTTCTCTGCTTCAGCATGTGTGAGACAATGACGAAGGACGGAATCTACACCGTAATGATAAAGGTCGTCACCGATAAGAAGTTAGTGGGGGGCCTGGTGTCGGATACGTCGTCGAGCATCACGGTCAAGATGGAGGGAAAACTTTTGGGTTCGCAAATAAGTAAGGATGTCACCATACCAACAACATCGGTGGTAATGGAAAACAAATGTTCATTAGGAAAATCATCATTAACTGGAGGATCCTGCGTACTTGTAGGTAATTTGGAAATGAGTTCAGCGAGAGCTAAACCTTTCTTACTCTTGGGTGTGACAAATTCAATATCGAATTCCTAGAGGATAATGATCCAAAGGGCGTACTTCCCATTGATGATTCGGCGACTCAATAGGAAGGCCACAGGGTTGGAATTAGTCACAACCTTGGTGGAACGCATGAGGATGTAATGACGAAGTTTCTAGACCGAGAACACAACAGCCAGTGCTAATTTCTCTTCATGTGAGTATGATACAGGAGGACCTACGAGATTCTTACTGACATAATAGATAACATGCTCAATTCCATTGTCATATTCTTGAATAAGGACTCCAACGACCGAATAGGTGGAAGCGGAGATGTACATGATGAAATCCCTATCAAAGTCAGGGGTACGAATCAAGGGAGTGGATGTGAGAGCATGTTTCAGGGCATCAAAAGACTCTTGAGCATAGGCATCCCACACAAAGGGAATGTTAGAGCGGAGGAGTCTACGGAACCCATGCGCAATGGTGGCATAGTCAAGTATGAACCAACGAAGGAAATTAGCTTTTCATTGGAGGCTTTGTAACTGGCATAAAGTACGATGGATAAGAATCTCAAGGATGGCTTGAACTTTCAATGAGACAAGTGTGATACAATCTTTAGACACAATGAAGCCTAGAAGACGACTGGCAGGAACACAGAAGACACACTTCAGTGGGTTGAGGCAGATATTATACTTGCGACATCGAAGAAAGACGGTATGCAGATCATGGAGGTGTTGCGCCCGATGTTTAGAACGTGCAGTGAGGTCGTTTAAATAGGCAAGGATAATGTGATCCAGGTCATGGAAACAGTAAGACATAGCCTACTGAAAAGTGGCTCCGATGTTTTTAAGGCAAAACGACATGACTCAATAGGAAACGGTTCCCTAGGGACTAATGAACACAGTCTTAAGTTGATCAGCACGATGAATAAAAATTTGGTTGTACCCGAAGAAACCATCCATAAAGGATAAAACCTCATGCCCTGCACACTCATCAATGATTTCGTCAATGAATGGTGTGGGGAAGTTGTCCTTGGGACAAGCTTTGTTCAAGTCGCGAAAGTCAGTGCAAACACGAATGGTGCCTTGTTTCTTGAGAACGGGAACCGGCTTGGACACCCAAGTGGTATATTCGATGGGATAGATAAAACCAGCCTTCTTGAGCTTATCGATTTCAGCTTTGATAGCCTCTCGTCTGGAAGGATTAATGGGTCTCAAATTTTGACGGACAGGATTGGCATCGGGCCATGTATCGATATGGTGTTCGACAATGGCGGGAAAAGTCCGGGCATTTCTGAATAGGACCAGGCGAAAACATCACAGAATTCTTTGAATAGCTTGGTGTAAGCTTCAACCTCTTCCGGGGTGCATTGGGCGCCCAAGGTGATATTTTCTTCTACCCCTGGTTTGTCATAAATGTCAATTTTAATGGTAGGAGAGATATTGGCCATATTTCCTTCTTCGAAAGCATCAGGTGCAGGGATGGGATTTCTAAACCAATTACTTCATCAGGAATGAAGTATTTAGTTTCCACAGCATATTGGTCATGGGACTGTTGCGGGAGGAAGTACGCACGGTGGTGCATATCATCCCGCGGAAAGTCAGGGTCGATCATGGCTTCCATAATTTCTTCATCAGAATGGAAGATGGGTTGACTAGAGGAAGGGAGACTGTCTGACACGGTATAGCTACCTGACTCATCATCATGTGAAGAAAGGCTCACATGCGTAACGTCATGGGGGATGACAGAAGAGTAAGCAGATAAAGGATCTACCGATGTTGAGCCCAGGGTGATCACTGAAGGGAGGTCAGGCGAAACATTAGGGGAATTTTCCAAGGGGACTTCCACCGAGGGTCTCATGGATGATGATAGGTAGAAAATGGTGGCCGAAGACTCCATCATTTCTACATTGGGAGGGGGAATGTCAATGGAAGCAGGTAGATCCTCTGGTTCTACCGAAGCAGAACTCGCAAACAAGGGGGAGGTGAACTTGTTATGCTTGGCCTCAAATTGGTGGAACGCTTCCAAAGAGGAACAATACTCTTCAAGGCGGGGACAGAGGTGAGTGTAGTGGCCATGGAAATCACACAAAGCACAAGGGTGATTTGTGCGCAAGGATTTGAGTTTTGGGACTGAATCGGGTATAGTGACATAGACCTCAGGGATATCAGATTCTGGAAATGTCTCATTGACCATGGGCTTGAGGTGAAGCAACTCCAGACAGGTATGGATGGCATGACCAACAACATCACACAAAGCACACTGGATAGTACTCTTTGGTGGCTGAGGAGGGGCAAGGTTTGTCAGGGCAACCTTTTCTTTAGATGCCTTCTTGCTAGCTTTGCCCCCTTTACCTGAAGTTGTCGCAACAGGAGAAGGTTCCTGTTGAGGTGGCTGATGCACTATAACAGCAGGAGAAGTCATAGGGACCGGTTGAACTAGGGTCAAACCAAGATAAGTTTTGGGTTGACCAGGCGGGGTAGCGGCTGGGGAATCGAGGTACCAGAAAGGAATCCCCAGGGTCAAGTTAGGAAGAGATAGGGTAGCCATGACAGGTACTGAGAACACTCCAGGAGGGGGAGCTAGGAACGGTATCTGACCAGAGGGGTAATGGCCAGGAGGGACAGCTCTGAGATGGTTAAGGCCTGGAGGAACCGTTCCAGGAGGGTAGAGAGGCTCATGGATACCAGCGGTAGGTGAAGGGTCAAGAGGAGGAGGTCCATAAGGCTAAATTGAAGGGCTAGGAGTAGGTTGCGGAGGGCGAGGCTGCTAACTAGCTAGAGCGGGCCGCTTGAGGGAAGCCCGAGATGATTGCATCATGCAAACATTCGATGAGCTGGGATCAGAGACCGAAGGAGGAAGACCAGGGAACGTACCGAGCAAAGAGGAATCTTAGTAGACTCTGGCTGAGACACTGGTCAAGGGATCAATGATTTTCTTAGTGGCCACCAAAGATATGATAGACTCAGGGGAGGTCTGAGACTTCGGTTCGTAATAGGTCAACTAGTCAATGGTGATTATCTTTCCATTATGGGGAAAGGACATCTTGCGGTGGACCATAGATGGTACAGCAGACATCGCATAGGTGTAGCTACGACCCAATAGAATGTTGTAATCTAAGGGGGCATCAATGACTTCTACGTCAACGCAAATAGTCTTGCTCGCAAGAGTAATAGGAAAATTGTGGAACAGGCCAATGGGCTGGGAGGCGTGGCCATCCCATCCTTGGAGAGTGATTGTGGAAGGGGCCAACTCAGGCGATCCAAGTTGCTTCCAAACCGAAGCGGACATCACAAAGGTGGATTCCCCCTCGTCAATGATACACTGGGAAACGTTGGCGTTCTAGATCTTGACTGGGATTTGGAAGGCGACGGAAGCAGGAAGAGGAAGATGTTCTGACCGATCAACATCGAAGATGATCAATCGATCATCAGAAGGATCTACAGTGCCCATGGCAGATAATAGAGCTTTTCGTTGTGAAGGGCGTGACTGGAGGAGTTCCAGCGTTGAGATGGTGGCTTTGCTAGAAGCAATGTTTTGGCGTAATGGTCCCTTAGGGATCTTGGTATGAAGCTCCGCCTTAGGTTGAGGGATCTGCAAAGGACCATTAGGTGTCGAAAGAAGCTCTGTAGAACCTAAAGAAAGGGGCTCGGGGACAGACACAGCGGGAGGCTTTTTGTACTGACGGGACCGAGTCTGAAGGTTGAGGTCTATGGTGATAGGTTGGTCAGAGTTCATCATGAGAATCTGGTAATCGGAGGTACCAGATGGAGAAGGTTGAGTGGCCGCCTGGCCTTCAGGTGGTTGGGTAGCCACGAATCCTTGCTGAGGGAAAGGATTAGTAAACACAACCAGTTGACTAGGCACAACGTTGGAAGGGACGGAAGGGAAGGCTTTCTATCCTCGCAATGTTGCTTGAGACTCCCACATCTTCCTCATTTGTGGTAAAAGACAACAATCGTGCGTGTAATGACCATAAACACCACAACAAAAACAAGGTTTTTTCATGCGAATAGGCCTGTCCTGCTTGGGCTGAGTGCCTTGTTGCTGGTTAGCAGTGTTAGTTGCATTATTTTGTGTAATATTCCAAATTAGGAACAACTATGATATTGGGAATATCTCAAGATATTACCAATGTGGAGATCAGCAATACATATACATGAGCTGGAAAATAGCAGTGAATTCATTAATACAATAATGTCGGAAGATCCACATAACCATTACATTTTATTATAGCAGCAACAATGTATACAATATCTTGAGGAAATGGTCTCTCAAGCTAGGCAATGCAGCCTTAATAAAACATATCCATGACAAATGGAGAAATACTACTATATGAAAGAAGCCCTGGATATGACAGTGCAGTATATGAAGGAGAACTGCTACTAAATGATGTCAATACATGGATACAACAATGTATAGCTCAAATAAATATGGGGGAGCAAGATCTCAACCCCTGGAAACAACAGTACACAATATTTAAAAGAATTGGCTAAAATAAGTACAAAATGGCAAATCTGCAGAAATGTCGGAGTTGCTGGGTAGCAGCTGCAACTCAGAAACTGGAAATGAATGTAGATATATGATGATGCTGAAAATTATGGTTGAATCTCATCCAAAGGATCTCTCAGGTGAAAGGTTGATCCAATCCCTGAAGATCTCATCTTCCAAAATAGTGGAGCAAGTCCCCACTGCAATTTCACTCACAAATAACGCAGTCTCGAGAGTTGGTGAAGGGAAGTGCTTGGCCTGATGCCAATGATCTGCAATATGCTCATGAATATCCCTCACTAACCTCCCAGAGGAATAGAAGCTCCCTCCTCTGAAAGATGAGCCAAGTAAATGGTGTTGTGGAGTCCCCACTACAACACCCTGCAACACAAAGTTATCCTGCTTCAAGAATAACACTGTGACTGAAGGAGGTGGCTTTGGCCTTGTGCCAAGATGTGTGGAGAATGAAGAGAAATCCCTCAAGAGGCCTCTCAAGAAGGTGAAGAAATACTAAACAAGAATTCCCCCAACGAATTTGCTAAACAACAAAAGAATGCACAATGTCTGCACAGACAATGAAATCAATAATCCAATTCATGAATAACAATGGTTGCCTTGCCTTCCTTTTAAACAAGTGAAAGCTCTCTCTCCATGGCTCCCACTCATTAGGGTTTCCTCCACCAAATATCATCTTCTTCATTCACACTGCGTTGTCTTCTAAAGTGATCCACTCCTCCTATGGCAGTGTTGTTGACCTGGTCAAACCTGACCTTGTCTTCATGAAATTGTCCCCTTTCACACATAAGGGTGTGAAATCCAGTTCTTATGTCTATCCCTTTTCACAATTGAGGGATTTTATTCATGTCTTAAATCAAAATGGGTTCTCTTACCCATTTATTTAGCTGCTAGGTGATACAAGAAAAATTTTAATATTCCATTTAGCTATGTGCTAAAATGGGAATATTACAGTCCTCCCCTCCCAAATGTTTCTTGTCCTCAAGCAACTGCAAGGATAGAACTAAAAAATCTCCACCCAAGGCATGGAGTCTTAAATATGTTGAGGAACATCTTCCCCATGTGGATCTTCCATCCCCCAAGCAATCATCCATACAAAATGAGTTACCTCCCAACATGGAAACTCCTGAAAATAATCTTCCACCTTTGGCTCCTGCAATATAGGTGGGCTGAAAATCTGATCTTGGTAGACAAAATAGCCTACCCCACGCTATCCTCCTCTCCACTTAGGATAAGTGCAGAGTATATGCTGAGGCTGCAATAATGTTTCCATCAAGTGACAAGATGAAGACTAGACCTCCAAGGATCTCTTCTCCAACGTTATGAAACATGTTGTCCCAAATCATCTCATATGTGATGAGTTGGAAGTCACCATCATATAGCATCCAATCAATCATATGGCTCACCTCAAATGGAAACAAATGTTTTGCTGTAGTGGCCACATGTCCTCTCATGCTCCCATTAGAACATGCAATGCGAATAATGTGGGAGATTTCTCCCCAAAGGGACACATCCAACCAATGTGTTGTTAGTTCCCTGTAATCAGCAAGATTGGCAAAAGTCCGATCGCAGGGAGAAACATCATTTCAACCACTTTGGGATTCTAGGATCTAGCCCTCCTGAATCCGGAGAGGGATCTCTCCAATAAGTGTAAAGATGGATTTGTCTTTGAAGTTTGGGGTAATGATATTAGGCTAGTTATGAAGGCCGAGGGTTTTGATTGTTTTTGGATGGTTGAGCATGATTATTATTTGAGGGGAAAGTTCTAAGTGCAAAGAGTTTCAAAGGTGAGAAGTTGCAAGAAAATAGAACAGCTTTGGCTGAAAAAGATAGATACAACTCTGGTTTTTAGTCCATTGGGCTATGGAGTCATAATAGATGAACTGAGCAACAACACCAAGACATTGATCCTACAAGTCATAGACATGACAACATATTATCAGATTAAAATGATGGAGTGGAAACAATAAAGTGTTGGAAGGGTGGAAACTGATAATAATTTCTCAAGGGATTTATAGTCAGTCCAAACAAGAAAAGTCTCTTAAGTCACTTTTTAAAACCAACCAAGGACAGTGCTAACCATAAAATTCTTGGGAAAGTTCATATTAAAGCAGCTTAATTGACAAACAATCCAGTAATCCGCATAATTACCTTCAGAAATTATGAAAACATATAAGAGAAAACAAGGTGTAACTTAATATCAGATAAGGTACTTTTAAACCTAGTCTGCTTTCAGTCAACACCAAAGGGAAACCTTCAAAATCTGCCTTTGGAGAATAGAAACTAGAAACAGGGCAAACTCTGCTTTCAGTCAACACCAAGGGAAACCTTCAGAATCTGCCTTTGGAGAATAGAAGCTAGAAACAGGGAAAACCATCACTTTTCTAGTCTAACTTTAATAAGCAAATAATGAAAATAACTTTCAAGAACAATCTTTAAAGCAAACAATAGGACGAGGGAACGCCAGCATTCCTAACTGCTTAAACTATATTGAATCATTCTTAAATAAACAAATTGGAGGAAAACATTGAGATAAAGCTTATCAGTCAGAGAAGGGTACTGGTAAACAGTAAATCCAAACTCTATAAACTCTGTTCTTTATCAGAGAATAGTGAACAATATGACATACATAGAAGGAAAAACAATAACAAAGAAAGGGGCACTTCACCAGTGATATAGACCAGGATCCCAAGAAACAACTTGTTATTGATGTCAAACCAGTTACAGTCTTCCGGTCCAATGTTTCAGTTCAGCAATCATCTTCACTATTCAGCCTAACTAATCTAAACACAAACAGAGCTTCAAGGGCCAGTGAACACTATTTACAAGTAGGAGTTTCAAGCTCAAGTATATTTCAAAATTCAACAACCAACCCCTCTCTCATCTTCTGCAGAAGTATATATAGAAGAATGAGGAGGTGAGATCTGATAAAAGATCTCTAAAGATAATTAATACAAACTTAAATGGCTTCTTGGCCTTTGGGGGGCTCAATGAAGAAACTTACATAGGTGTCTTATGTACTAAATGATTTACATAAAGATTTAAGCTCGGTGGGAGCCCTTTTTGACCTTTGAGGATCTATGTGATGTCAAAGTAACTCTACTGATATTTTGTCATTAAGTTTGTTTGCAGAATTTACTCTCTGGTGGTTGCGAGGCGGATATCTGATCTTCATCAATAACTTCGACCTCCGACTGAACACTTTGAGGCACAGGTGGCATTTCAGTAGCTGGGAGGAATCAATTTTCCTCTGATGTGGCGGTGGACGCTTTCTTGTTGATAAAACACTTAATATTTTCTTCAAACTGTGTTTTAATCGGGGATTAGTCTTTTGATAAATCATCTTAGCCGTAATCCCCGAAGATCTGTCTTCAATCTTCTCTTCTGATATGTTTTTATCTTCGACACTGATACTCTCTGATTGTGCTTGATTCATTGTGTTTTGCTGGTATGCAGGGCTGTGCAGGGGTCATGTGGCATCAATGGTTGATGAATCATTGATGAAACGTGGATTTGAAACCTGCAAATGATTTTCTTCGATGGATCGGAGGCGGGAGGATCGTCACCCTCTGCTTCTGAATTTTCTTTAGACATAGTGGAAAAAACCATTAAACCCTGCAAAAATACAAAAAACATTATGAAATCCTACATGTATAGGTTTGCTGCTTCAGAAGGCACGTGGAAAGAGCAGGGTCGTTGGATGGCATCATCCAATGGTCGAGATTGATCAGGAGAAGTCAAAGGGAAGGCGGAAGAAATATTTAAATCAGAGCCGTCGATCACATAGAGATCGACGGTCGGGAGCGGAGGTGAATAAATAACGTGAAGGGGTCACATTATTCTGCAAAAATAAAACGAGGAGACAAAGGTTTAAAACCTTTGTTTTGGAGAAAAATAATTAAAAAATGGTGTGAGGGGTTCGGGATGATCGTGGGCCGTCAGATGAGATTGGCCCACGCGATCAACGGTGGAAAAACAGGCGCCAATAAACTTTAGAAACACACCCAGACTTCAAAATTTAATTAAACCATGCTGAATAAAGTTCTCGGGTCTGGATTTACTGATTGGACGAGGAACCAACGAAGAGCCGCCCCAATTGAATTCTGCCACGTGGACGTTGATGTGGCGCTGGGACCACCGGCACTGCTGCTGTGGACGAGGGGAGCGAGGCAATGGAGTGTGGGCCGTCAATCTGCAAATCATATCGACGGCGGAGATCCTTTCAACACTGCGTTGTACCCTAAGTTATTGCACGGGCAGCTTTGGAGAGTGATCGTCGTCCGATGAGCGGCCTCAGATCGGACGGTGGACGTCAATATCGCGTCGGGTCCACGTCCGATCTTTAACGCGCGATGAATGGCGGTTTTGTGAACAGTGGCGAGGCCACGCGTCAGCCGATGTGTGGAATCGCTGGAAAAAAAAAATCCCCGCTCTCAAAAGCGGTGCGATGGATACCGCTTGGTTTTGCAACTGTGAGTGGTTGGCGGGGACCACCAAGGTGAAAGACTGCGCGCCGTCGATCTGCAGATTAGATCAACGGTGGAGAGTGACCAGAACTTTGCGCCATCGGAAACTTTAGAAAATAATAAAAAAACCCCAAAGTTTCAATATAACATAAAGTTTTAATATTTTCAGGGGAGGGATATATATGTAATATGGTTAGGCGATGGAGAATCATATGACCGAGGGTTAAAGATGAGGGGCTAATCGCAATCAGGCAATGCGATAAGCGCTTAGAAGGCTGGTGCTCGGTTCCAACACCAGGGCGTATGGAGGGAAAGAGTTTTTAGACTTAGCCCAAGGGGGCTTAAGTCTATAATATGAAAATGTGATTTTTATAGATTTTCAATGATTTCAAAGGAGTTGGTGGTTTCGATAAGGCAAGAAGGAGTCTTTAAACCTTATCAAAGGGATTTTTGATGAAGTGGAAAAGGGGAGAAACATGAAAATGAAGGATTTTCATGGGAAATGGAGGGATAAAAATGAGGTTAGTTTTGGAGGTGGAAGGGAGGGGAAAATGGTGTTTGCAGCAGTATTTTGGCTTTGGAATCAACAGAATTTATGAGTGTAAAATAAGAACAGCAGTGAAGATGTGGGCAGAGGCATGAGGTCTTTCAAGAGTCTTCAAGAGCCAACACTTTTTAGCAATAAAGTTTGTTCCTTGAAGGCTCCAAAAAAGTTTTAGCCAACTTTTGCTATAACAAATTTTATAGGTGGCTAACATGTGCCATTCCCCCAATCATGCTCTCAACAAACATAAAGAGAACATCAACGTAATGAACCATAAAGAGAACCATGCTTGTTGTCGTGTGTGGCAAGGGAGAAGGACAATGGTCCCTCAATTGTAACCAATGCAGTTTGACCCTCAACTGCAAAAGAGTATGACAAAAAGTGTGGCCTCTAAACCACTTGCTTGTTGTCCCACTCTCCTCAAATGTATGGAGAAAGTGAATGATGTATGTTGCAAGGTGAGCATGTCCTCCAAAATACATTTCCTCCCCAAGTCCTCCTAGGGAGTGGTCACCAATAGTACTCATGGCCTCAAGTAGACCATGGGGTCTAGAAAAAAGAATTCTCCTCCTCGGAGCAACATCCTGTACATATATGGTTAAGGGATGAATATACAAATCATCATGCAAATAAACAATACCCTTACCATAAGTTGTGCTTATGCAAATGGAGTGGCTAAAAAATGAGTCTCCTCTCATCCTCAAAGAGAAAAGAGGTGGTTGTGCTAACTCCTCCAAAGAGTTATGTATCTCCTCCATCTGCACATGATCTATGCATCTCCTCATATGTTGATCTGTCAATATGATGCAAGCAAGATGATGTTGGGAATACTCCACCAACAACCCGGAGCTCCAACATGGATCTATCCTCCATAGTGACAGTGTTGGTGATTCCTCATAAAGGATATATGTCACATGGTCATCTTCTTCTTTAACATCTCTGATGCCAAAGATGCAAGTTGGAAGGTTTCTATCCTTCCCCTGCTACTTCTACCACAGCGTAGAATTTGAAATGAGAGTGGGTGAAAGTGATGTTGAGAGAATGCCTCTCTCCTCCTTGAGTCTCCCCCAGACTCTCAGCATTGTACCCAACACTCCCAAGGTTTCCACCCTTCTGAAATCAATGAGTGGTGCCCCAACATGTGAAGTATCCATCCTCCTCTGCTGGTCCAGTGGTCTCCTCGGCAAAATGTCTCCATACAATGAGACATCCTCAACAAGAGATGACTGAATATATGAATGGAGAAAACTCTCCATGCTTCCACTGTGCAATCCAATCACCTTCTTAGGTGCATCAACCTCCATAAATGAATAGGGATGTGTACTCCTCATCTCATGATGTTGGGTCTTCAACCTATCTCCTCCTTATTTCTCCAAGGTTCCACATCTCCTCAATAATGGCACATGTAAAACATGAGTTGTGCCTTGATCTCCATACATGAGATCCTGGGGACTTCCTTGCAAGGATGGAAGAATCCCTCTACCTGGAGCAAGAGCTCCTCCTTCCTCTGCATGAGGCACTAGATAATCTCTAGATGGCACAGCGATGTTGCCCTCAACATGAATAGGCAACCCTCCAAAAATGTTGCTGCAAATATGGAATCTCTCCCAAGGTGGAAGTAATCCCTGATCATCAAAGGTCAAGGAGTATCCCCTTTGCACCATGATAGTGCAATCTCCTACTCCCGCAACATCATACGATAAATGAGAGCAATTTTTCCCTTGCTCTCTGAAGAACAACCCAAGCAACAAAAGTTTTTGCTACTTCCTCCTGCTCTCGTCATACAAGACATGTGATGAAGACATAGTGAATGATATGAATGTTGCATCATCACTATGTATCCATATTATTTGCTGCTCCATGATGCCAGCGTCCTGCCACATCTTCTCCATCCTCATACCCTTGGAAAGAGTGTATGCCAAGTGATGGCCAAACTCCTTCAAGAGTAACCAGCGCAGCCAAGCCTCCTGCTGCCCGGTATCATAAATCTGCAAGTAGCTCACCAGCTTCTTGCTCATCATCCATTCAACCAGTTGTGGATGTCTCCTTCCATCCTTCATCTTGGTACTCCTCCCATGAGGGTTACCATCATCCCAAATCAGATTCTTGCATTTCATGGGACCTTGAAATGCAATCTTCCTGAGGATCAATTTGACCCTATAAGGACCCAAATAGGTGGTAGGAAAAAACCTCCCATCATGATGTGCATGGCTCAAGGAATGTCCAACACAATCATGAGAGATGTTATCCATCCGAAGATGTCGTCCATATTCTATCTGCTCTTGTCTCAAACTGTTGAAGAATATTGCACTCCATGATGTGTGGGAGGGCACCTCCATTGAAATCTCTCCTTGAGATTTCCTCCTCATGCATGGTCTTCCAAAACCCAAGAGGCCTTGGATCTGCTGCCAGTAGAAGTCTCTCTTTGAGCTGTGGCATGCTCATTGAGAGAGTGTCATCTAAATAGGAGAAAGAGTTTCTTATCTCCAGATGTCTACTCCTTCTCACTCCTTCCTTCATGGCTTCCTGAATGAAGCTGCTCTTTGAGTGCTCACATGAGGAATGGTTCCTCTTTTCTCCATCACTACTTTTGTACAGCGCAGTGCTATTCTGCTGCTTTAGGTCAACTGCATGCACTGATGTAGACCCATCCAAAGTGTTTGCTGAAATGACAAGAGATGGATTTTTAATCATACCTTGGTGAAATGTGGAAGCTCCTTGCAAGGCTGCAAGAGTTTCCTCCTCACAAGTGTTGGCCTCCCAAACTGTTGAAGATGAAGGTTGCTCCTCCATGGTCTCAACAGCGCTGGTACATGCCTCATCAACTGGTGGTGAGGGCTCCTCCCTCCTTTTTCCAAATCTCCTGACCATCCTTTGAGAAAAATCAGCAAGAGTTGAAACCCTTGCATGACTTAGATGGCTGATCCACCAAATATTTGCTTCACCTTCAAGGTGCAGTGCTGCAACTTCTACAGCCTCTCTGTCTACTATAGGATGTAGCAGGAAGAAAGCCTCTAGCTTCTTCACCCAAACCTCTATTGCAGATTTGAGTGATCCATCAAATGTGGACAATAGAAATCTATAGCCTCTCATCATCTCGTAGCTGTGGGGTCTTCTCTCTTCTTTTTGCTGAATAAATTGTGGGAAAGCTAGAGTCTCTTGGAAGGCTCTAGGTTTAGCTCAGTATTCAGCAAGGTACTCACTTAGAATTTCGAATTCCAAGTGTTCTTCATGCTTCTGGTCTTCTTCTTTGCGAGAGTAGGAAGTGCATGGTCCTTCCTCTTCCCTTTCTTCAATCTTCTTGACCTCCTTGGAGAGGTTCCCTCTGGATCTGAAAATTGAAGAGAGTAAACTCATCCTCTTCATCATCTTGATCTTCTTTGGCTGAGACTCACAGGCTGAGCTAGAGATTATGCTCTGATACCATTGTAATATTCCAAATTAGGAACAGCTACACTATTGGGAATATCTCAAGATATTACCAATGTGGAGATCAGCAATACATAAACATGAGCTAGAAAATAGCACTGAATGCATTAATACAAGAATGCCAAAAGATCCACATAACCATTACATTAGATTATAGCAGCAACAATATATACAATATCTTGAGGAAATGGTCTCTCAAGCTAGGCAATGCAGCCTCAATAAAACATATACATGACAAATGGAGAAATACTGCTATATGAAAGAAGCCCTGGCTATGACAACGCAGTCTATGAAGGAGAACTGCTACTAAATGATGTCAATACATGGATACAACAATGTATAGCTCAAATAAAGATGGGGGAGCAAGATCTCAACCCCTTGGAACAACAATACACAATCCTTAAAAGGATTGGCTGAAATAAGTACAAAATGGCAAATCTGCAGAAATGCCAAAGTTGCTGGGTAGCAGCTGCAACTCAGAAACTGAAAATGGATGTAGATAGCTGATGATGCTGCAAATGATGGCTGAATCTCATTCAAAGGATCTCAGGTGAAAGGCTGATCCAATCCCTGAAGATCTCACCCTCAAAAATAGTGGAGCAATTCCCCACTGCAATTGCACTCAGAAATAACGCAGTCTAGAGAAGGGACTGCGTTGTTGGTGAAGGGAAGTGCTTGGCCTGATGCCAATGATCTGCAATATGTTCATGAATCTCCCTCACTAACCTCCCAGAGGAATAGAAGCTCCCTCCTCTGAAAGATGAGACAAGGAAATGGTGTTGTGGAGTCCCCACTGCAACACCCTGCAATACAAAGTTATCCTACTTCAGGAATAACGTTGTGACTAAAGGAGGTGGCTTTGGCCTTGAGCCAAGATGTGTGGAGAATGAAGAACAATCCCTCAAGAGGCCTCTCAAGAAGGTGAAGAAATCTTAAACAGGAATTCCCCCGGCAACTTTGCTAAACAACAAAAGAATGCACAATGTCTGCAGAGACAATGAAATCAATAATCCAATTCATGAATAACAATGGCTGCCTTGCCTTCCTTTTAAACAAGTGAAAGCTCTCTCTCCATGGGTCCCACTCATTAGGGTTTCCTCCGCCAAATATCCTCTTTTTCATTCACACTGTGTTGTCTTCTAAAATGATCCACTCCTCCTATGGCAGCGTTGTTGACTTGGTCAAACCTGACCTTGTCTTCATGCAATTGTCCCCTTTCACACATAAGGGTGTGAAATCCAGTTCTTATGTCTATCCATTTTCACATTTGAGGAATTTTATTCATGTCTTCGATCAGAATGGGTTCTCTTACCCATTTATTTAGCTGGTAGGTGATAAAAGAAAAATTTTAATATTCCATTTAGCTATGTGCTAAAATGGGAATATTACATTTTGAGGATTAGGTCCAGGATTACCGAGGACAGAATGATTTTGAGTGTCTTTCCTCTTCTTTTTGGAAGGAGGAGGATTAGTCGTGCCCTGCTGTGCATATACCTCCCCCTGAGGGGGCAGTGGCTACTATTGCGGGGGTTGAGAAGGCAAGGGAGGCGAAGGTGCTAATGCTGAAGGAGCTAAAGCACTAGGTTGTGGATACGGATAATAAGGAGGTTGAGTAACATTGTGGTAAACAGGAGGTTGGGCAAAAGGAGGAGGCATGCCGTATCCTGGATACATGCTACCGGGAGGGGGAAAAGTGCAGGAGGTGTTGGCCCCTCCCTGTGGAAAACCATAGCCCATGGTAGGCTGAGCGTATGGATGAGAGAGAGCTCCAACTATATCGTCGGCGGCATGAGATGCCCCTGGTGCGTTGGCACCACCGAGTCTAGGAAGATCGAGTAGAACGGTATAAACATAACTCGACTGAGTGTAGATCAGGTCATATTTTAACGCAATCTGAATAGCGGCTTTTTCGGTTTGAGGGAAATGAGATGCGACATCTTTGCCAATGGCAGGCAAAAGAGATCTAAGGAACCAGTCCATGTAGACACGGTCTTGAAGGTAGGGGCTCTACATAGGCTCTTTCTTCTCCTCCATTCCTAGACATGATCGGATAGGTGGGTCGCAGAATATTGACTTAAAGATGTCAAAAGTTCGGTACCAGTGTCATAACGAAGGGGAAGCTAGAAATAAGACAAAAAATCCCGGCCAAGAGTCGCAAAGATGGTATGAGAGGATGAGGCTTGATCAACATACAACTTAGAAGCTTCGCCAGTAAGCGTATGTTGGAACAACCGAAGACGGACAGAGTCATCGGTAATGGAATTAGACGAACACCACATGTGGAAAGAATGAACATGATTTGTAGGATCTTCTCCAGCAAGGCCTTCAAACTTGGGGATGTCGGAAGGGAGCTTGGTCGACATAGCAGGCCAATTAGCGTCATGGTGTATAGGGTCATTGATCAACTGGTTAAAATCGGGAAGACTGAGGCCTGCCATATAGGGGAGCAAGGGAGCAGCCAGGGTAGTTCCCGTTGTTGTCCCACTAGTAATATTCCCAGCATTAGGGTCGGGGATACCACCAGCGTTAAGTCCTGAACCAGACATGGTGAAGGTGAAAGGGGGAGAACCGAGTGCAGAACCAAAAGGGGAACCCAATGAACTAGAAGAGGAGTCGGAGTGCGAACTCGGTGGAGGACTAACTCGAATCCTACACGGAGGAGTAAGTCTTCCTACCAGAAACTGAGGATGAAGGCCAAGAAGTCTCCAGGATAAACACCTTGGTGGCGCAATGGTGAAGGCACAAACACGGCACAAAGGGAAGAGAGACCAACAAGGGCGAAGAGGTGCAGGATCAACTTATTACAATGTCAAAACAAGGGCAGAGAGGTGCGGGATCAATTGATTTCAATGTTAAAGTCTTTGCTTAGCGGTGTTAACCAAACTCTTCTTCACTTAGGGTGTGTGTGTTAAGTGTGTAAATTTTAATTTTTAAACCAAGACGTTTGTAGAGAAAAAGAAAAAGTGTGTTGCATAACTGTAAATAAACCTGTAGATAACAATATATGAAACTGAAATAACAGAAAATAAACATCTAATAATGCAATAATCTAAACCCAAGGAGGCGGGCCTCTCAACAATTATTTTGTAGGTGGGCAAAAATTTAGTCAAAACACACCAAAATAGCCAATAGATCGAAAATCGGGAGGGACAGGGATCTAAAGGTCAGATCTGCTGGAAATAGGTGCAGAAAAATAGAAAAAAAACAAAGGAAAAATTGTTGTAAATGAGGTGGAAAAAGGCTATAACCTGGAGGGAAGCGAAGGGGACCCTAGAGGAAAACCCAAACAAAACAAAAAGGAGGTGATTTGGATGGATAAATAACCAATCTGAAGTGGATCTGAAGGTAAGGTATTAGATCTGAAAAAACGCTGAACACTCTGAAATTTCAAACAACCTGCAGCAGCTAAAACTCTTCCACAAAAGGTGGAGGGTACTAAAGCCCTAGAGGGCTAGGTTCTCGCTTAGATGAGTAAAACAGAACAGGTACATATCCAAAACAGGCGGAGACAGAGGTCAGACAACCCTGAACAGAGGCCCAGACAAACTGAGAAAACTTTTAGAAAAACTCCCGCAAAAATTCCTAGTCGCAGTTTCTAACCTGATTTCTGTAAAGGTCACAGGTTTTGGCCTATTTTTTGCGCCCTGGAGGTTCAGGTCGCGGGTTTTGGCCCAAATAGTGTGGCCTACACTTCTGGCACTCTCGGGAGCAGGTTTCAGAAGGATGCATCATCTCAGCTGCAGTTGATGTCTGTCACCTACGCAATAGGTCCGAAAACACACGGAAGTTATAATTTTTAATGTTTTAGGGTTTTATAGGTTAAAAACAACATCAAGAAAAACAAAATAAGAAGCTGAAAAGAAATCCTAGGGTTTGAAGCAGTTGGATATGCAGGGATCTGAAAAACGACAGAGGTCGTAATCGTAAACCCGTGTGGAGTCGCCAGTTTTTAGTATGAATCTTAATCGCAAGAGTACAAAAAAGGCTCACTTTAGCCATGCATAAAAAATAGCCCTAACAGAAAATATGGCTGCCAATATTTTTAGATCTGCAATTAGTTGACCAAGATAAATGCTGCAAAATCTAGATCTATGCATTAAAATACATTAAGTAGTGAATAAAAACAAGAGTTGCTCCATGCATCCAAAAGACAAGACAAGAATATGTTTAAAGAATTTTGTATTTATGGCACTTGGGAGGAGAACATATAAGGATGTTACCAACCCTCCTCAATGGGATGGGTTCTTGGAAGTCCTCAGCACTTCAAATCTAAAATCCCTCTCTTGATGGTGTAGAAAACCCAAACAAAAATGGAACTCAAAGGGAGCTCACAAGAAAAATGGTAGCAAAATATGACAATGATAGTAGATCAAAGTCAGACCAAAAGTATAGATCCAAAATGATCTTTAGGCAACAAAAGGTAGTGAGTGAATGGAAAAACCCTTTTATTTATAACAAAATATTAAGTTAGTCTAGATATTGGTGCATAATTAAAATATTATTAACCAATTCTAGATCCAAATTTTATGGAATATTTTATTATATTTGTTGGAGGGGAAAAAAATTTGACTTTAGTCAAATCCCTTTATTTGTAAATAATAAATAAATAAATGATTTATTTATTATTTTAAGGATGTGGTTGAGTAATAATAAAATAAATAATGATTTATTTAATTATTTATAAATGATTTAGTCAAATTTAACAAGGAATATTATTTAAATAATTATTCCTAGAAAATAATAAGATAAATAATGATTTATCTAATTAATTTTCCTATTTTGGGTTAAATATGACCAAGAATATTAATTAAATTGTTGTTTAACTAATTATTTCTTGAGGAAAATCAAACAAATGTGGATTTATTTAATATTTCCTCATGGGGTTTCTTGTTTAGACCATAAACAACTTAATAAATGTGGTTTACTAAGTTATTTTTCATAGTGAAAACTTATTGTGAGCGAGAGGACGAAGGGGAACCCTCTCTGTTCTCGGCCACACCCACTTGGAATTCATTCCACGACGGCATCAAGGAACAATATTACCCCATGGGGAGCTATGAGGACAAATACATCCAATGGAGCACGCTGCGGCAGCAAAGGGATCAAGATGTGCACGAACTGGCGAATTTGTTCCATACCCTACGCACAAAATTGGGTATTAAAGATTCAGAGAGACATTTGGTGTTCAAGTACCGCAGCTGTTTACACAAACACATTCAGAAGGAAATGGAGTTCCTCAACATTACATCGCTTGGCATCGCATATCGCTATGCCGCCAAGAACGAGCATAAATTTAAGTAGAAGAAGCGAGACTTTGGATTTGCGAATACGAAGCCAAGGAAATATGCCCCCGAACCGCAGAATAAGGGAAAAGGCCAAAGCGGGGCAACTCAGAAAAACACCACAAATCCAAATAAGGACATGGGGAAGTGATGTGAATTTCATAACAGCCCCACTCATAGCACAAACGAGTGTCGGGCCAAACACTCGTTGGTGGCTGAACTAAAGGCACTCGAATCGGATGCATTTTCTGATCCTAACTCAGAACCAGACAAAGGAAATGACAAAGGGAAGCAAATCATTGATGTGGATCCCAATGCCATTGTTGCCACCACCAAGATCTAGAGGGAGGATCTTGAGGATCCAGAGGAGGGGGAGTGTCTCTTCCATTCGCAGATGTGGGTGAAGGGTTCTCCACTACAATTCCTTATCGATAACGGAAACCAAAAAAATCTCATTTCAGCAGAGGTCGTGAAGCGGCTCGGCCTACCAACCATAGCACACCCGCAACCATATACCATCGGGTGGCTTCACCCAGGGAGAGATATCCGCATCCACCAACAGTGTCGCCTTCCGTACAACATCAAGCCATTCACGGATGAGGTACTATGTGATGTTGCTCCTCTTGATGTAGTTGATGTATTATTGGGCCAACCATACTTGTGGAGGCGACATGCTGTGTATGATTCTAGGCCTCGTGTTGTTATTATTACTTTGAGAAATAACTTGTACAGGATACCATAGGTAGTACCACCTCCTGTCATCTCTTTGACTACTGCAAAACAACACAGTAAGATTGTTTCCCAAACCAGGAAATTTATTTTCCTTACAACTCACTCACAGGGAAAGAAGAATATTGTGACCAAAACCTCAAAACAGGGCTCCCATGCACGGCTGTAGCAGATGGATAAAGTCATGGAGGAATATGAGGACATTTTCTCCTCACTCACAGAGGTTCCTCTATAGTGTCAGGACAAGCACTCCATTGATTTGACCCTCAACGCACCACCGCCTGATGTTGCCATTCCTCCTGCAACTACACATACATAATCCACACATGTGATGTTTAAGACTGAGAAAGAAACTAAATTTACTAAATGCATCCAGCATGTCCGCCCGTAGGTCCATGACATCTTCAACAAATCTAATACCCAGTTCAACAGAATTTGCCTCATCTCATGGAGGATCTCAACGCAATAGGGATCATTGCTTCCTAAGGAGGGAGGAATGATCCAGGTGGATATCAGTGGCCACCCACCTATTCCATTTGGACCCGCACCATCAATTCTTGTAGCTTTCCACATTCAGCACAACTTACTATTTTTAGCAGGTTTTTGGGTCCTGCACTCCTGGAGTTGTTTTGGGGCCTTAATGATCCAGGTGCATATTGGTGGCCACCCACCTATTCAATTTGAACCCCCACCATCAATTCTTTCGGTTTTTAAGTTGCATCACAACTTACTATTTTTAGCATTTTTTCGAGTCTTGAACTTCCAGCGCTGTTTTGAGGCCCTAAACGATGTTTTTTGGGAAAATCAGGATCAACATGGGTCCATGGAACAATTTTTCTCACACTAAAAGTTGTACTTCTCAGATAGATCTTTCTAACAAGGTATGATATGCGTCAAACAGAGATCTTATGCCGAAGTTACGTCCCAGGGAAGTTGAAACACCAATTTACCCAAACGGGGCCCATAGTTTTGGCGCTTCATCTCCTAGGGTTAGGTTTTTGGACGTTTAGAGTTCTCCATTGTTTCTCAATAATAAATAGGCCCTTGAGCCTCATTGTAACACAATTCAGAGGTCCGTAGACGCCACATCTCTTCTTAGAGATATGCTACCAACACCCTAGCTATTTTTATTTCCATTATGTCTATAAGCATATTTCAGTGATTTGATTTAGATAAAATGAAGTATTGTTTCCGCTGCATCTTTGTGTTTATGTCTATTTCTGTAATTTGTTATGTTCCTGCATAAATCTGGATCATTGTATAGTGCTAAGATCTGTATTGGATCTATCTTTTGAGGCACATATCAACCCATGATATTTTGTATATTCATTTGCTGTAGCAATTCCTTTAAAACTACATTGTAGTAGTGTTCCAACAATTTTATATATAGTAGCAGCACCTCTTTGAGGGTTTTGTCCATTGGAGGTGTTATCACTCATAATTTTGTGAGTCATTACTTAACATGGTCATACGGTTCACTCCTCAAAAGCGTAAGGACTCCTTAAACCTTTTTTCAAATTGGCATAGGAAATCTCATTTTTTCATATTTAACTTATCCTAAGTTTCAAGACCACCCTCATTTCATCTCAAAATCACCTCCATATAGGTCACATCATGTCTCATCAGTCATAATTTGCTATTAGTTTTCATTTCTCAAGAATTTAAATCTAAAAAGGTCATTTTAGCCAAGAATCCCTACTTTCGTAGCGAATTCATTGTAAAAAAGGCAGAAAATGCTACGAAACTGTTGAAAGTTTCGTAGCAAATATGAAGCATTTCTCTTTTTTCTGACTTTGCGCAGTTAACTTCAAAGGCAGTTTCTGGGCAAACAGAGAAGTATTTTAAGAAACTGAGAGAGGTTATTTTCAAGAACATGTCAAATAACAATTAAATCTTTCACTTTTCTCAAAGGTGATACGAATTGGGAGATACAGGGATGTCTTTCAACCCTATTTTCAGAATGCAAAATTTCCCTGTTTTATACATGTTTGTAGAATGTAGATTCTGGACAACTGGAGATGTGTTTCAAAAAAACAGGAGAGGTTTTTCTTCAAGACATATTGACCTACAAAAACCTCCTTCAGTTTTTCAATATCTATCAAGGATAGGGAGAAAAGAGCTCATCTTTGAACCCTATGTTTTCTGAAAAAACAGAGTCATTTTAGTGATGAAAAGACTTGCTAAAGGTGAAAAGGATATTTTTTAAAGAAGAAACACCTCAAGACCCTTAGACTAAGTTGGTTTATGTTTTGAAAGGTCAATGGCATGTTGAAAATCAAATTTGTACAGCTGGAAGGTTCCTTTTTGATACAAGGCAAAAATCTGGAAAAACCACAGTGTTCAATGGTTTCATAGTGTGCCCGGGCTTGAAGAACAACAAAACGCTACGAAACTACTGTAGCTTTCTTTTTGCTTTTTGAACTAGTTTTGGGAGCTTTCAAGAGGTGAAATTTGTATGGGAAATGTATCAAGGCAGAATGAACACCATGAAGAAAGAAAGAATAAAAAAGGATGATGGCAAAAGACATTTTTGCAGTGCTACGAAAGTACGCTACGAAACTGATAGCAGGTCGCCCTGCCAAACCCACATTCTCATTCACAGGCTATGCATATAAAAATGCATCTCCATATTTATGCCCCAAATAAAACTCCAAGTCTGGGCAATTTCACAAGTTTTACATGCGGAAGCTAATAGCATTTGTTTTCAAATTTTTATGGCTTATGAAAACCATACTTCAATTCAATTCTTTCATGCGGAAGCTTCAGACCATAATTAAAACCCAAACACACCAATTCATTTTATATATGGAATCTTTACTTTTCATCTTCAAACCTATGGTTTGAAGCCTGTATTAAACCCACTTCCAACATTCGATTTTCATTTTAAAAAATAAACCCTTCATATCCAAGGTTTCATCCATGAAAGCCAACCAAATCTCATAATTCAACTTTGATTAAAATCAAAACACCATACCATTCGGTTCACCTTTCACCATCCATTAAAATTTTAATGCATTTGGATTTTTTTACTATACAACTGAAACATATTAATTATGGAACACAACTTATGCTAGCCTTCATACGAAGGTTGGGTTTTAATTAATCACCACGGCTTATTTAACAAGCCTCTCTAGCTTTTATCCAACACATATTCAATTCCACTAACATTCCATATTAGCTACAACCCAACGCTTGTATGATTTCCAATTGAATGTTAAAAACATCAAATTACCTTTGGTCCACAACGTTCTTCAACGTTCCTTACTTTGACTTGAACTCAGCTATGTTTCCTGAGTTCGTTTTCTGTTCTTGTTTATGGAAGATCCGCTTCATCATTGAATTATTTCAATTGCTCTAGTTCAATACTGTAATTCAACGCTCTCTTCAACGCTACAGTTTCTGCAACTCGTTCATGGCTACGATTCTTGAAATCGACTTTCCATAGCATGTTCTAATTTAAAGGCTCAAACTTTGGTAAATTAATACCAACGCATATTGAATTTTATGCATTCCAACATTAACGCATTTATCAACAATTCGCGGTAAAACAAACCTCTGCGCGTTTTTTCATACCAAAATCAGTGTTCAATAATATATATATCAGTATGATGTAAACAAACAGATACTTACATCGATTTCATTTGATTCGGTGTTTGTATGGAATTATGATTCCATTCCTGCAATTTCCACATACTTCTGATTGCTTTCATACAATACCAACCTTAATAAGTCGAATTCATCATCGCTTTCCAAAGCCGATATGCCAATACCAAACTTGAATTGAAATTCGATTCAACCCTTCTCCAGGATGATCGATCCCTTTTCGAGGTTCCACTTATCTCTTGCGTCCTTCCTCAAAGACCAAGATTCTGCTTCAGTTTTCCATTTTGCTGTGTGTATAGTGCTGATCTATGCGCCCTCTCCAGCATATGCAGATTGAATTCAATTCAAAGCATAAATCGATATTAATTAAAATCGATGCTTGTTTCATATGCAAAGCCACATGTATTACCAAGTTTATCATATGCATAAACCCATAAACTCAAACATCTTCATATCGAATTCGACCAAGAATATATATATTTCACACAGAATTTTCAAAACAAATTCCTCATTGATATAACCAAATGTAATCAATTACAAAAAACCCTCTTGGTCCATGGCCAGATTTTCGACTCAATGGCCCTTTTACAAAAGCCCGTAGGCTTACAAACTTTGTTGTCCAAAACCTCACCTCTCTCTCTATTTTCCTCTCCTTTGCCTTTTAGGCTTATTACATTTATACAATAATGTTGTACCAATTTAGGTTCAAATCCATTTTATAACTCAACAAAGTCCTCAAATATCTCAACACCCCTACAATCTAGATTTTATCCCTAAAATCTTGAAACCAAATCTAACTTAGGCTTCATAATTAATTCTTAGATATTTCAAATCTAATTTCTCTCATGTTCTCCAAATCATTTGGGAACATTAACAAATCCTCACAATAATTAATTAAAATCACTAAAAAATCTCATTAATATTTACATAAAATTAATATTTTCTCAAAAACATAAGACCCCCTATGTTTTAATAAAATACAAAGTATTTTCCGAATCTAATGCCCCTGCATCAAAAACTATCTTACTTTCGTAGCGTACTGTGTTGGAGTTTTTTAAGTAGGTTTTTGGGCATCTTTGGACAATTGGATACTATCCAAGTGTTAAAGGACCATGACAGCAGTTATCCAACACTTAAATACCATGGAATGAAGACAAACTACCAGCCAAACCATTCGTTGAAGATGAAGAACAGTTTTTCCTAAAAAACAAGGTTTATTTCCAGTTTTAGAGGAGGTCAATTAAAATTTCATGTAGTGATGAGTCCCATCACACCCTATTCGAATATGTGAAATCATAGTTGTCAAGATGTAATTGTTTTTAGGAGATAAGGTTGTTATTGTAATAATGAATAATTTTGAGTCCTATTAGGAAAATGACTGTCAAGTAGGATAGCTATCATTTTCTCATTAAATAGATGTTTTATGGTTATGCAACGTGTCATTAGGCAAAAATTTGATGAATCTGGCCAGGAGGTAGATCATCTTAGGATGTAACAAGTCTATTAAAGGGCAGAGGGTCGAATTTGTCAAGGGTTGGAGACTTTTTGGCAAAACTGCAGATTTATGTAATTGATTGTTTTCAGTAATACAACAGACTTGTTTCTTGACCAACCTGAGATTTTGATTGAGTTTGTAGTGTTTATCAGATCTATATTTTCTATGTGTACCATTTGCAGTGGTTTTCATCTTTAATACTCAGAATTCATTCATGTAATGCTCTGACTTCCTTTATAGATGAATTGATTGTGTTATTTCCTGTTTCATGTGTGCTTGCCTTTGCTAAAAACTCTTACATGCCTCAGCTTCCATGTCAAGTGAACTATCTACTGAATTATTGTTTTGTTGACTCCATAATCCCAATGTTTGCATACTAATGTTCTTTTCAACCTATACTCATCACAAGCAAGTTGTTTTCCAAGTAGAATTAGCCATATAAATAAATCTTTATTCAATATCATTAACCCTTTGAGAAAGCCCTCTCAGACTGAAGAGGCTAAGCCTCAATCACAAGATTGGTTTGAAACAGTTACATGATATTGTCTGATTAGCATCCTATCAGGTGCAATTTTGTGATAACATTTTGGTGCCGTTGTCGGGGACCTAAGGTGTAAATTTTCCGTGGGAAGAACGACAAAGTTTCAGTTCTAAAGTCTGAGAGCAGCAAACACTTAGACACATATTGGTTGTATTTCTGCTCTGGCGACTCCACATATCAAATAATCATTTGGAAGGTGACTCCACTGCTTGAAGATTAGCAGCTTGATGGAGTTTCAAGATGAGTTCCATTGCAAGAATAAATTCCAGGTATGTTCATATGAATCGGTCTCACATCCTTGGTTTTCCAAATCCTATGCCAAAGGTCGAATGGTTAACTGATCTTCCTATATTTAAATATGAAAAGAAATACAATGCTACTCTTCATTTGGTTAGATTCCATATGCATGTAAGCAAACTTAAGGTTCAGTTTCCTGAGGATTGTCTCATGAAGATGTTTATGGCCACTTTAGAAGGAAAAGCATGGTCATGGTACGAAAGCTTGCCAAATGGTTCATTATATTCTCTTGCTGATTTCCATGTTGCATTTTATGAGATGTATGAAGAGTGTCATCCCTCCTTATAGTTGGTCAAAGACTGTTGTAAACATTGTGTGAGTTTTATTGAATATTTGGAGAATTGTTATGAAGATGATGAGTTTATGGATGATGAAATTTTAGAGGCCCTTCATGGCAATCCATTTCATCACCAATAAGAAAGGATAGCCTCTCTCTTGGATGAAAATGAAACTCAGCAGGAGTTTATTTATGAAAATCATGTTACGTCCTCTGAGTTTGATGAAAAGTTGCAGTAGATTTGTCAGCCATTTGATCATCAGGAGTATGAGAATCATTTCAAACAACAAGAGGAAATATTGGAAGATAATTGCTACAATCCTCAGGTAAAGGAAGAAGTTTATTTTTCATGTCATTCCTTGCATCAGCCTACATCAAATAATGATCACACTAATGAGGAAGTGGATGAAATTTTATCTTTATCTTTGTCTTCTAATCTGAAGTCATTTGAGTGCAAGCCAGAAGATAAGATTCAATTTGTGGAGAAAGTTGCTAAGAACATTGAAAAGGACATTGAAGTTTTAGAAGATCAAATTCAATCTCATAGTCTTCATGATCAAGATCAGTCTTTTCAAAAGTTTTTAATGCCAGAACACAAAGGGTGTTGCTACCTTTCTCTTTTGAGACTTAGGAAGAATACCCTGTTTTTGAAAATCAGTTTGATAGCACACAACTAAAATCTTGTGGGGTTGAGAAAAGCATATATGAGTTGTCCAAAGCTGCAGGATGTTTTGAGAATCATCAAACAGATTATGTCTTCTATGATCCTATAACTGACTACATGGAAGAGTTCTACAGTCGAGATTTCCAGTTATATTTTTATTATGAGGATCAAATACATTTTATGTTTCCTTCGTCATTTCAGTATCATGCTGACTTTGGGTTCAAATGCAGTCAAGAGGTTAAAATGTCAGATCAGATCAATGATTGGTTTCATTGGAAGTTTCATGTTGCTTGAATTAAAAATGGAGATTGCAACTATTAGGGTAGGTAGGAGTGTGTGACTAAGCTCAAAGTTGACTGAGCATCTTTTCAGTAGGTACAAAGTTGGTTTTTTAGCAGTAATCATCAAGCTTGACCCCGAGGAAGCATTTCTCTATTTTCTGACTTTGAGCAGTCAACTTCAAGGGCGGTTTCTGGGAAAACAGAGAAGTATTTTAAAAAACTGAGAGAGGTTATTTTCAAGAACATATCAAATAATAATAATTTCTTTCACTTTTCTCAAAGGTGCTACAAATTGGGAGATATAGGGATGTCTTTCAGCCCTATTTTCAGAATGTAGAATTTTTCTATTTTATACATGTTTTTAGAATGCAGATTCTAGATAGCTGGAGATGTGTTTTAAAAAACCAGGAGAAGTTTTTCTTCAAGACATATTGACCTACAAAAACCTCCTTCAGATTTTCAATATCTATCAAGGATAGGGAGAAAATATCTCATCTACGAACCCTATGTTTTTCAGAAAAAAAACAAAAAAAAAAACAAAAAAACAAAAAAAAAAAAACAAAAAAAAAAAAAGCAGTCATTTTAGTGATGAAAAGATTTGCTAAAGGTGAAAAGGATGTTTTTTGAAGAAGAAACACCTCAAGACACTTAGGCTGAGTTGGTTTATGTTTTGAAAGGTCAATGGAATGTTGAAAATAAAATTTGTAGCGCGCCTAGGCTTGAAGAACAACAAAACGCTATGAAACTATGGTAGCTTTCTTTTTGCCTTTTGAACTAGTTTTGGGAGCTTTCAAGAGGTGAAATTTGTATGGGAGATGTATCAAGGCAGAATGAACGCCATGAAGAAAGAAATAATAAAAAAGGATGATGGCAAAAGGCATTTTTGCAGTGCTACAAAAGTACGCTACGAAACTGTCTTACTTTCGTAGCGTACTGTGTTGGAGTTTTTTAAGTAGGTTTTTGGGCATCTTTGGACAGTTGGATACTATCCAAGTGTTAAAGGACCATGACATCAGTTATCCAACACTTAAAGACCACGAAATGAAAACAAACTACCATCGAAACCATTCGTTGAAGATGACCATTTTTTCCTAAAAAACAGGGTTTATTTCCAATTTTAGAGGAGGTCAATTAAAATGTCATGTAGTGATGAGTCCCATCACACCCTATTCGAATATGTAAAAGCATAGTTGTCAAGATGTAATTGTTTTTAGGAGATAAGGTTGTTATTGTAATATTGAACAGTTTGAGTCCTATTAGGAAAATGACTGTCAAGTAGGATAACTGTCATTTTCTCATTAAATAGATGTTTTATGATTATGCAAGGTGTCATTAGGAAAAAATTCGATGAATCTAGCCAAGAGGCAGATCATCTTAGGATGTAACAAGTCTATTAAAGGGCAGATAGTCGAATTTGTCAAGGGTTGGAGACTTTTTGGAAAAACTGCAGCTTTATGTAATTGATTGTTTTCAGTAATACAACAGACTTGTTTCTTGACCAACCTGAGATTCTAATTGATTTTTTAGTGTTTATCTTATCAATATTTTCTATGTGTACCATTTGCAGTGGTTTTCATCTTTAATACTTAGAATTCATTCATGTAATGCTCTAACTTCCTTTATAGATGAATTGACTGTGTTATTTCTTGTTTCATGTGTGTTTGCCTTTGCTAAAAACTCTTACCTGCCTCATCTTCCATGTCAAGTGAACTATCTACTGAATTTTTTCTTTGTTGACTCCATAAGCCCAATGTTTACAAACTGATGTTCTTTTCAACCTATACTCATCACAAGCAAGTTGTTTTCCAAGTAGAGTTAGCCATCTAAATACATCTTTATTCAATAGCATTAACCCTTTGAGAGAGCCCTCTCAGACTGAAGAGGCTAAGCTTTAGTCACAAGATTGGTTTGAAACAGTTACATGAGATTGTCTGATTAACAGCCTATCAGGTGAAATTTTGTGATAAAAGGAGACTTCTTCTATCTTATTATACATCTTATGGCCCATTTATTATGCAAATTTGACTGCCATTTTAATGAATAGAAGGTCTCCATATTGGCCTCTTACTTTCATGTAATGTTTACACTACTATTTCCATGGTTTTGCACTATATTCCTGCTTTTCCCATTTGGGAATATTACAGTGGTATCAAAGCATAATCTTGGCACAGTCTGTGCATCTTGAAAATTCAATATGTCATCTGAAGAAGGAGATCCTCTTGCTAATAGAGAGAGGAGGTATCAAAGAAGAAGACACTGGAAGTTTGATTATACAAATGACAAAGAAGACAAGGGTAAAACCCCTTTATCTGGAGGAGAAGATGAAGAGAAAGAGTTTCCTAGGATTCTTCTCAAATCTATGCAAAATATTGCTAGAGAAATAAAGGAGATGAGAATGGATAGATACAAGGAGTCCCCTAAAGTATTTCAACATGGTGAAGGCTCCGGTATTTCTCATCACTGGAGTGATCAAGTAGTGCAACAACAACAGGTTTCCCAATGCTCTACAATGCCTACATTCTTGGCAGTGGGAAATGAAGGGTTTCAAGAACAAGAATCCCTTGAAAACTATTTCATGGAGTATGAGTCTCAAACTCAGAGATTCAAGGACCACTTGAGTTTTCAAGAATTTTGTCAAATCAAGGACAATAGGAGAACCAGGCATCACAATAGAGGTGGAGGATTCATTCAGAATCACGAACTACATCACACTATGGGCAGATTTTCCTTACCCAAATTTGATGGGTCATCTAAATGCACTGCCAAATCATGGGTAGAGAAGCTTGACATCTACTTCCAGTTGAACAAAGTTCCTAAGATGGAGGCCATTAAGATAGTAGCGCTGCACCTGGAGGGTGAAACACATGATTGGTGGTTCCATGGATTGTCTACATTGGGTCATGCCAATGTGACTACATATTCAGAGTTCACAAGGAGGGTGGTGGAGAGGTTTGATAGAAGAGATCCTGAAGCACCATTCATGGGGCTTGCAAAGCTTAAACAATCAGGTAATCCAAAGACTTACATTTCTGAATTTTTAAGATTTTCTGTTATGGTTCTTGATTTATCTGCAACAAGAAGGGTCTATATGTTCATTGATGGGTTAGATTAACCTCTTCATGGGTTGGTTAAGTCTACCAAGCCCACTACCCTTCAAGATGCCATTGAAAGGGCTAGAGATCTTCAAGATGCCTTGCCAAAAGCAAAGGCAACATTTCAACATAAGCCCTCTTTTCCATCAAAGGGAAAAGATGAGAAGGCTCCCCTTCCAAAGGAGAGCCAATACAAAAAACCTCTTGATGATGATGTCCGAAGAGAATTGAGGAGGAGGAAGCTTTGCTTCACATGCCAAGAATCTTGGGCACCCCAACACAAATGTGCAGCAGGAAAGACACGCTACATAAAAGTCTTCTCAGATGATGAGGAGGAAGAAGAAGAAGAGCAAGAGAGGGGTCACAGTGCTGGAATAGTAAGAGATGATCCACCACCACCAGGAGGTGAGGATGGAGCAATTGCTCCAATTAGAGGGACTCTTGCATCATTAAGAGTGGTACCCAAATGTCATGAAACTTCCACACAAGAAATAGAGTCGGATTTGCGTAGTGGAAGCAGAGACATGATATTCACATCTATTGTGCATATGAGATTGGTCCATGAGACATCACTATCTTGTGGTAAACCACCTGGGAGGCCACCTGATCCAGATTTGGTGAGAAATGTCTCACATCATGATGCACCATTCATAGATACGGGAGGAATGGGAGCATTAGAAGACCATGATACAATGTTGAGAGTCTTGGGTAGGCTCAAGGAGGAGGGAGACATTCTCCCACTATCATCATTACCCACTCTCACATCTCATACTGTGCTGAGAGGAAATGCTGCAGGATTGGAGGATGACACCATCATGGTGTAAGGAGACCATTCCCTTACTATGGAGACTCAGAAAATGTTCTCAATTGAAGAGAAATATTCCCTACATGGTAGAATATGGTGGCCACACATGCATGCTTTAACTAAACTTAGGAAGTTTTGGATGGATGACAGCTACCCATGGGAGACTGACCTCCAAAAGCTTCAACCTTTACTTGAGCATGAACATATGCAAGAAGAGCAGCAAGGAGGGGATAGCAGCATCCCAATGAGTACTTTGTCATGGGATATGTCAAGGAGAAGGGCAACCATATGACAAATGTTCTTTATGATAGATCATCAGCGCTGTCACCATGGAAGATTGATCCATATTGGAAATCCCAACTGTTGGTGGATCATTCCAAGGATAGTTTTACATGCATGATACCTGAGGACCAACTACATGAAGAGGGCTATTCAGTCCAAGATGAATTCATCTATTATCATGGTAGGATCTTCTTATCTAGAGCTTCCAAGCTCAAGGAGAGATTGCTACAAAGAGCACATGAAGATTTCCTTTTCAGCCATACTTATTCCATGAGATCCTACAACACTATCATGGAGAGCTACACTTGGGAAGGCTTTGAAGTGGAACTACATCATCATTTTCAAAGATGCATGAACCATGTGGAGTTGGAAGAGAGACATAACTCAATGAAGGAGTTATCACAACCACCTCTTTCCTCTTTTGGAATGAGAGGGGATCTATCTATGGACCACTCCATTTGTATGAGGATAAATTTTGGTAAGGAACATACTTATGTACACAATGTTTCATTTGATGATTACTTGCATTCCTTTACCATGTATATGTAGGCCATAGCTCCAAGGAGGAGCATTCTTCCATATAAACTTCATGGCCAACTTTGGGCCATAAACATTTCTGAACATGGCCACTCCCTTGGAAGATATAGGGAGATGTTGTATCACTGTGGGTGCACTCCAAAGGCACCAAACATCTCACACTTTCAGCCATTGTGAGAAGACTTGGGCAGAAAGTAAGTGGTGGGGAAACCACTTACCATATCATTATCTAATGCAGTCAGGAGATGTACTGCGCTAGTTCCACATGTGGGACTATGACCCACATCCATATTTTCATATTTATGTTTCTATGTACTTGGTTTTGATCCCATACATTGATGATGTACTTATTCTTTTTATGGGAATGATTGGAGGGAGGATGGGAGGAATGTATGTGCCCTATGGGAGAGAGATTCTCCATGTTCATTATGCTACATGTTCCAGGGAGAACATTGGGAAAACCATGTTTGTTTCATTGGATCTATTGTCTCCTCGTGGGATGAATTATTTGCATCTCATAAGAACTTTGGAGGAGCATTTCATGGAGGGATGGATTGGGAGACACTTAGCTTATCAGGGAAGCTTATCACATGATAGTGTCACCAATGATGAAGGAAAAGAGTTGCAACAGTCACCTTGTTAGTTGCTTGAGGACAAGCAACATTTGGGGAGGGAGGACTATAATATTCCCAATTATTACAAAGATTCATTAGACCCTAGGGTCATCCTAAATATTTCTTCCTTGGTTTCTTTGTAGCTACAATAGTCTTTGTACTTGTTGTTGAAGGATTCTTGCATTTGGGCCCAAGTAGTGATGTTGTCCCCAGGAAAACCCATGAACCAGCGCAAGGCTACATCCTTGAGGGTAGAGGGGAATAATTTCAACTTTTGTTCATCTGAGGCATAGTCATAAGTCCTACAGACAACACCAAACACAAACATGAAATTGTCATGGTCCTTAGAAGTTAGGCCATGGAAGTGTGGAAGGGCTGATTTTTTTCATCTTAGTCTCTCCATTGGTATCTCTGATGGGAAAGACCTCTTGGTTTTTATTCTCAGCCATTGCTTGGGTAGGTGAAGTACGTTCTTATTATTCCCAAATAAGTTCTTCAAATATTTCAGGGTGCTACCCTAGAGGGTATTCTAACTCACAGTCACTAAAGATGAGTGAATATTGTCTGTGTGGGGATATGGGGGTTTTTGGTAGAAATTTTCCTTGGTTTCCTCTACTCCTACGAGGCATGAAAGACAATTTTTTTTGTTTCTTTTCAAAATTTCAAAATGTATGCAAAACAAAAACAGAAAATAATGCTTAAGCATAAACACGCATCTACTTAGACACCTCCCCAGAAACGATGCCAAAAAGTGGTGAGCCCTAGTATTGCACTAAGAGTGTTGCAACTCCCAAGGGATACTAAACTTTACTTATCAACCTGGGGTTCGTACAAACTTAGAGGTGACAGTGCTATATGTACAACAGATGGATTCTACTCATGCCACCCTCAACTAGGTCTTCTAATCAGTAGTACTTATAGGCCATCCTCCTACTGGATTAAAGTGAAATTAACTAATCTAATGCAGAGATATTTTCTAATCTAAGACAGAGAGTGCCTATCAAAATTATACTTGCAATTGATAGTGAAATCAAATCATAAACAATTAACCTAATTGCAGAAAAGGAAACTATGCTATGGGAAATCATTCATCTAACTATCCATTCATGTAATATTCTTAATTAGCCATGAGCTAGTTGGAATATTAATTTTTGTTTTGTTGCTTTGTTTTATGAATAAGAGGACAATGGAGGTCCCTAAGTCTCCTTAATAATAAATAAATCAATGCCAATGTAAAAGGAAAACATCTTGGCAGCTTAATTAAGCACTCGTAGGTGTGAAAAGGGGTTGGAACATCTTGACTAGGTCAACTTTGACCAAATCAACAATGCTTTCATGGAGGAGTGGAAATCAATGAGGGACAACGCAGTTTTAGATGGAGACACCTTGCATGGAAGTAGGGTCATAAATGAATGGGGCTTAGGGTTTGGAAGCTCATATCTTATAAAAGGAAGAGGATGGCAGCGATATTCATTATGTATTGATATATGATATTTCTAAATAGATGGTCTGTTTAGACATATAACTTTCTCTAGCTGTTTAGTTAAGATTGTTGTGTTGTTTAGCACTGGGTGTTCCTGATCGGGAATCCCACCTCTTCCATTTAGAAGCTCTTGGAGGAGTCTTGTACTTCACTTCCACTATCAGGCATTTGGCCAAAGCTTCATCTTACGTCTACAGGGCAGAACCTGTTAAGGGTTGAATTGTTTTGCAGGTTGCAGCGGTGGAGACCGTCTTTAGGTCACCTCATTACTTATTTTCAGTGGAGAAGGCTTCCTTTCCATTGGGAGGATAGTAAGGAAGACGCGTGTGCATAATTTCAGATCTTGGCATTAGGCCATATATTTATTTGCCCCTACAGTGCAGTTTCTTTCCAGATTTGCGTTATTTTGAGGGAGGAGTTGCAAGGTGGTTTTGGCACACCATTTGGAGAGAAGGTTTGCTAGTGAAGGGGATCTTCCTTTCATCTAAGAGATCTATTAGAGGAGGCTGCATTATTTCTTATATCAGATCAGCCACACCTTCCAAATCTATATGTTGCAGTGGATCTTTAGCCCTAAGGCTTAAATTCCCATCTTGTATATGGTGTTTTGCTGAAAACCATTATGGGGTGCTCAGATCTGTATTGGATCTATCTTTTGAGGCACATATCAACCCATGATCTTTTGTATATTCATTTGTTGTAGCAGTGCCTTTAAAACTACACTGTAGCAGTGTTCCAACAGTTTTATATATAGTAGCAACACCTCTTTGAGGGTTTTGTCCATTGGAGGCTTGTTCTATCTTATTATACATCTTATCGCCCATTTATTATGCATATTTTGCTGTTGTTTTAATGAATAGAAGGTCTCCATATTGGCCTCTTACTTTCATGTAATGTTTACACTGCTATTTCCATGGTTTTGCACTATATTCCTGCTTTTCCCATTTGGGAATATTACAATTCATATTACAAGTCATCTGGAAGGCTAGGATGTCTTTCATGCTAAATGAAAATGGCCTGAAGACCTTTGTAGAGAGCGTGGTGGCAGTTCTGACCGATGCAGATGAGCTAAAAGAGTATAGAAAAGAGATGGCTAAGGTGAAGTAGATGATCCCAGATGGAGTTCGGGACTATATAGTCTCACATATATCTGGCAAGAACACCACCAAGGAGATGTGGGATGCTCTCACTCAGCTATATTAGAATCCTTCCAAGCAACATAAGATGTTCCTAATGGAGAGGTTGAGAAACATTAGGATGTATAAGGGTGAAGGCATTGATCCCTTTCTCATGAGAATTTAGGAAATTTGGGATCAACTTGTAGTCATTGGGGAGGTTCCTCAAGACACAGAGCTTGTACATTTGGCATTGAATAGTGTTGTCTTAGAGGACTGGGAGATCTTTGTCTAAGGAATTTTGGGACAAGATACTCTACCTAGGTGGGAAAGTATGTGGTCAAACTTGCAGAAGGAGGAGATGAGGTGAGCCAGTGTGAAGACCTCCATCATCGAAAGAAGCAATAAGGGTTTCAGAGCTGAGAATCAGGAAGAAAATGTGGTTGTTGCATCAAAGGGTCCCAGTCAGGGATAGGGAGAAGAAGAAAAAGAAGGACCTATCTGAGGTCAAGTTCTTTAGGTGTGGCGATTTCGGCCACTACATTGCTCAGTGTCCTCAAAGGAAGAAGGACAAGCAAGACCAGACAGAAGCATCCACAGAGATAGAAAAATTATCCTCCGGGTTGGAGGAAGACTTCGCCATGTTTGCAACTATACCTCCAGGAGTGAGGTACAGCAATATGGAGCTATAGTCCCAGAGTTACGCAGAGATTTGGGCAATGTCCATAGAGGTGTCTTCCTTGTGGATCATTACCTTGCTACAGGGGGCCACAATATTTAGTAGTAGGATGGATCAATGTCAGTGATGTAGTTAGATTCCTCAGTGACAGTTGCAGACTAGTTGCAGTCAGGTGTTGAGGAGAGCATAGCAGTGTTGACATCAGAGCAGGAGGCTCAGTAGCAGAGTCAGCAGCAGCACATATTCCCAGTGGACATTGCAAAGGCTAGTAGCAGTCAGATACTCAGGAGACAGATGCAACATAGAGACATAGTTGATTCAGTATTTCAAATGCTTCTTAGTTGTAGTAGCAGCAACAACAATTAAGGAGTTGCATTGTACATACAGAGTTGGAAGCAGTATAGAAATGTCAGCAACAACACAAATGCAGCATCAAAGTTGCGTAGTGGCAGGAAGTCACAATGGCCAAACATCAACAACATATGGAAGATGATGCAAAGATTGGGTGTTGGAGCAGTTCAGCACTAGAACACCTTCCTCACTAAGAGGGAGTGTTAATTTTTGTATTATTAGATGGTGTTCTAGTCTTGACAGTTGTTAGAGAGGCTAAGAAACACTAGGACTCCATAACCCAGAAAAAGTTTCAAGAAAAGCCACCTAGAAATGCCTTAATTAAGTTAATTAATAAACAATTACATTTTTTTGAAGTCTAACTTAGGGAAAATGATTAATTAATAGGAATTAATTAAGTAATGTAAGATTTCTCTAGAAACTCACACAGATCGACTTGGAAAAAATCGCATCCATTGATTAAGTTTTAATCTTTGCCATTGGAGTCTCACAGTGAGATTATAAGAAGTCAATGAGTAGATTGAGGAATGCACTTGCAATCGATTTATTTGGGAAGCTTGACTTTCCAGAGAGTCACAACATTTTTTTAGAAGAGTTTGAGCCAGAGAAGGGAAGCAGAGACAAAGGGGAAGAGATAGTGAATCCGAAGGAATTTTTCCAATTCTAAAGAGTCAAAAAGGGGAGGCTGAAATTTTTCTCCAGCAGGTAGCGCAGAGTGTAATATTCCAAATAGAAAATTTACAGTGATAACAAAAGACATGCCATAAATTTTAACACAATTTTTTCAGCAAGTACAAGTACAGAAAAATACACCCAGAATACCAATTTTATTAATATGATCAACTCGAGTACAATATGAGATGGAAGGAGTGCACCTGGGCTTGCACAAGGCAAGCTACAAGACTCAGGTGATCAACAACAAAATGTACAGCTACTACAATGAACTTCTCTCTTGGAAACTGCATTGTCCTTAGCATTATGCACTGTTGGCTGAATTCGGCACTTGATTTTCCCACTAAATAGTGCTCAAAAAATTCTACGAAATTGAGAAGGTGATCCTTTCCCAAAACCCAAAAAAATCCAAAAAGGGTTCTCCCAACTTCCAACCTTCAAAATTGGACGCCTCACTGCTTGATCCTCCTCTAATTTTGAATTTTGTTGTTATAGCTACTCCTGTAGATTTATGTCCTCCAAAATACCAGCAAACCTCCTCAACTATATCCCTGATCAAATCCCCAACACATCGCTCCTAATTCCTCCGACAAGTATTGCTCCAAAATGTTGCCCTCCTATGACTACGTAGTCACAAAGAGGACACAGTCCCTAAAGAATATCTGCTGAGAACTGTGTGTGGATGACCCCTCCTGGTCTGTAGCTTCTCAAGCACTCCTGAAAATGACCAATGATTCCTCCTCTAGCTGCTCCGGAAAAATTTCTCCACAACCCAACTCCACCATCACAAGTTGGCTCCCTCTACTGCGCAGTACTAGCTCCAACTACGTCCCAGCCTCTCCAGAAATGCATGGGACCTATAGAAGCTAGCTCCTCTAGTCACAAGGTAATGAAAAATCCCTTCTTGAGCGGCACTCAAAGTCCACCAAAGAAGGGATGAGCTTCTCTCCGTGGGAAGCTCTTGTGCTAAGCAGCACAACATTGGCTCAACTATATAGCTAAGGCATTGCGATTTTCTGAATAAGAAAATGATACCAATACCTCCTCCAAACCTTCCTTTATTAAGTGTTGGACATGTATTCCTTGTGGGTCCCTCCACAAATTTGATTTTCCCAAGGGAATTCAAATTGTTTCCTTCACTATCACACTATAAATACACTACCACATAAATACAGTCTGCTCACAAGGTAATGAAAAATCCCTTCTTGAGCGGCACTCAAAGTCCACCAGAGAAGGGATGAGCTTCTCTCCTTGGGAAGCTCTTGTGCTAAGCAGTACAACATTGGCTTAGCTATATAGCTAAGGCAATACGATTTTCTGAATAAGAAAATGATACCAATGCCTCCTCCAAACCTTCCTTTATTAAGTGTTGGACATGTATTCCTTGTGGGTCCCTCCACAAATTCGATTTGCCCAAGGGAATTCGAATTGTTTCCTTCACTATCACACTATAAATACACACCACATAAATACAGTCTCTCCCCTGCGCTGCTGGTAGTCCCGTGATGAAATCCATAGGCACTCTCTCCCACTTCCTCTCTAGAATGGGAAGTGGCTGCAACAACCCGGCTGGATGTGACAACTCCACCTTGTTCCTCTGGCAATCTATCCACTCTCTCACATCCCGCAGAACATCTCCCTTGAGACCCCTCCAAGAGAATCTCTCCCTGAAAGCGCGACAGGTCTTGAGGAAACCCGGGTGCCCTACTAGTGGAGAATCATGCGTTGTTTGCATGAAGTTCTCCCTCAACTGAGATCCCGGGACCAAATAGATCTAATCCTTGTAATAGATCATGTCATACATCACTCGGAATCGGTCATCTTTGTATGTACCATCCAAGATCTCGCATGCTTGCATGTCTTTGGAATACTCAACCAATAGTTGAGCCTTCCAATCCTGTGTGACGTCCATCAATGACAACATTGTTGGTTTACGTGAAAGTGCATCGGGTACTACGTTGTGTTTTCCCTTCACGTACTCTATCTCAAAGTCGTAAGCTTGGAGGTTACTCACCCACTTTTGTTGCCTCTCCTCCAATTACTACTGCTCAAGGAAGAAACAAAGACTGTTGTGATTTGTCTTTACCTTGAACCGGTTGCCAACTAGATATTGTATGAACTTTGCCAATGCATGCATCATTGCCAGCATCTCCTTATCATACACTGAATACAGCCTCTCATGATGCAGAAAATTTCTGCTCTCAAACACAATGGGGTGGCCTCCATGCATCAACACGACACAAACACCTTCATCAGAAGCATCACACTCTAGCACAAAGGGGTTGTGTGAAATTTGGCAAAGCCAAAACTGGGCAGCTACTCATGACCCTTTTGGGCCTCTCGAATGCCTCCTTTGCTATCTGTGTCCACTCAAAGCGACCCTCATTGTCAAATCAGTAAGGGGCATTGCCAGTTGTGAAAATCCCCTCACGAACCTCCTATAATAGGTGCAAATACCCAGGAAGCCCCTCAACTCCGTTACATTCCTGGGTGTTGGCCAATCTAATATGGGTCAGATCTTCTCCTGATGTACCTTCACCCCTTCTTCTCCTATCACATGCCCAAGGTACAACATCTCAGTTATTCCAAACTCACATTTGGACATCTTTGCATACAACTGTTGCTCCTCTAGTATGCGTAGCACTTCCTCCAAGTGCTTGAGGTGCTCCTTCCATGTCTGACTATAAATGAGTATATCACCAAAGAATACTAAGACAAAACGTCTAAGTTGTCCACGGAACACATAGTTCATACAAGACTGGAAGGTAGCGGGAGCATTGGTTAGCCCAAAGAGCATCACCAAGAATTCGAAATGTCCATAATAATAATGAAAAGTGGTCTTGGGAATATCATTCTCCCTCACGTGTATCTGGTGGTACCTTGAACGCAAATATATCTTAGAGAAGTATTTAGCTCCTCTAAGCTCATCCATCAGCTCATTTATGTGGGGAATGAGATACCTGCTCTTCAGAGTCTTCTTATTCAGTGCTCGGTAGTCTAAGCACATGCGCAGCGTCCCATCCTTCTTCTTCACCAACACTACAGAAGAAGCAAAGGGACTAGAGATAGGCATGATATGCCCCAATCTCAGTAACTCTTGTATAGCCGTTCTATCTCGTCCTTATAGGCCTTTGGATACCTATAAGGGGTGGTGATGATTGCGTTCACACCCTCCTCCAACTCAATAGTGTGCTCGAACCCCCGGTCTGGTGGTCTTCCTGGCAGAACATCTCCAAAAACCCCCTGATGCTGCACCAACAAAGCTAATATGTCTGGGTGCGTAGCCTTGGCCCATGACCCAGTCTCGTAAATGTGTAGCTCTATTGCCCACTCCACATCTCCTTGCCGCAGGTCAGCCTCCATCCTATGAGTTGAAACGATCTGAGGTGGATAGGAGTGTATCCCACTTAGTAACACCGGCCTCCCATCTGGCCCCTTGAACTCCATCTCTAGTTTCTTCCAATCGGTGGTGACCTTCCCCAACGTGCACAACCACTGAACTCCTAGCACCACGTTGGTTTCTGGGATGTCAACCACAAAGAAATGGTCGGTGAGAGAATAGTTCCCCATATGCAAAGTCAATCCTGTAACATATCTCGTACACTGCATGGTCTAATCCCATGGCACCAAGACTGAAAACCCTCTCAATTGTAGTTATTTGAATACCGCTATGCCCCACCATCTAGGCATCAAGAAAGTTGTGGGTGACCCCACTGTCAACCAGAACTGACACACGTTGCCTCTGAATAGTCCCCTTAATCCTGAGTGTAATATACTTCGACACACCCTGAAGTGAAGCAAGAAATCCTCATGTGGGGGAAATGATCCTCCTCCATGTGGGGATAGTTTTGGTCCTCCCTCATCCCTCAGCTCCTCTACTATCTCAGTCTCCTCCTCCTCTGGCTCACTATCTGAGAATACCTCAATGAAATGGGCCTTTCCCTTGGTGCACGTGTGCCCTGGTGCCCATGGCTCCTGGCACGTAAAAAATAATCTCCTCCTCCTAAGGTCCCTCTGGGTCTCATCATCCATCTGCCCACGCCCTCCATCTCTCTATGGTGGCCTCATCTCCCTGTTCCCCTGCGGAGCTGTGGGTCTACTAGGAACGAAAGCCCTATTCTTGGGCACTGCATCAATCATATCCCCAGCTCGGGAAATGGCATCATGTAATGATGTGGGCTTATAGGGCCTCACCCATACACGGAGTGGCTCAACAAGCCCCTCCACAAACAACATGATCAACCGGTTCTTAGAAATATATGTGACCATCACTACTAGCCTCTGGAACTCGGTGATGAAGGCCTTTGTGCTGCCTGTCTGTCTCAAGTGGGCCAGCTCTCTGAAGTGTAGCTCCGGATCCTTCCTCTCAAACTCTCCAACAATATCTGGGTGAACTCCTCGTATGAAGTGATGTGGATATGTCCAAGTGTGATCAGCCCATGGTACCACCACTCTTGGGCATCTCCCTCCAAGTGAAGGGTGGAAAATCATATGGCATCTGCTTCTTTCATTGAGTTCAAGTGAAAATATGTGTCAAGCTTTTGTATCCATGCTCGTGTTGAACTCTTTTCTCCCCCATCAAAATTTGGAAGTGTGACCCTCCCTGCCAACCTTTGCACCTCATGGCTGGATGATCCTCCTCTGAAATAATTCCCATCCCCTGTGGTATGTCTCTCCTTTGTGAAAATTTTTGAATTTACTAAACAGAAACCCTACTGTTAAATTCTTGATTTACTTCTCCTACTTACGTAAGTTATTAATCTGAAAACTTCAGCATTAACATCGAAGTAAATACAATAATAGCCTACACATGTAGATCTAAACTGAATAACATGCTCAATAACAAAGTGACACACAAGGATTTTCTGGACAAATGTCCCCGGCAAAAACCCAATGCGGGAAAACCGGTGTTGCTAGCTTCTGGAGGGTTTTTATTATTAAGCAGATTCCAAGTACAACAAATATCAGTACCAAACTAGTTAACCTGGCAAATAAATATAAATGGCAGCAATACCTCTATCCGGGGACAGAAAAAATGACTGATTCAGACCCTCAAACGGGATTTACAGAACTCAGCCTTTTTCTGGCCTCTGGAACCCCGACGCTACCCTAGTTGGGCTTGCGTTAACCCTCCTGGCCTCCTGCTGCCTTTGCGCTACCCTAGCTGGGCTGCGTCAGCCCTCCTGTCCTCCTGCTACCTCTGCACTGTCCCTGCTGGGCTCTCGGCTGCTCTGCGTAGTTGCTACCTCTACGTTGCTCTGGATTGCTCCTTCTCTGCCCTTGTTGTACTCTTGGCCTGGGACTAAACCATCCCCCTCGCCAATACTGCCCCTCGTTGTAGCTGAAACACTTTCTGAAATTCTTAGCAAACCACGCCCTAGAATTCCAGCTTAGCTTCAGTGTTCTGCCAGTGTGTGTGTTCTCCAACTGACCCCAAGCCTTCTTCTTATACTTTTCTCGTTGAAACATCAACGGACGTTATCTAATCTTGAATCGATGGGTAAGATTAGAAGTTGCTTGATCCGCATCACTTAAGTCATTCTCATCACATATTTAATTTAATTAACTTTAATCTTTTAATTTTCCTAAGTTAGACTTAGGGTCCTTAATTAAAATATTAATTAATTAAATATCTCTTAAACCAGATGGAATTTCCCAAAACTCTTTTTGGGTTTTTGAGATATTATGTACTCTAGTCCCTCCACAAATTTTGGGAGCTAGAGCACATTCGATGCTACCCCAACAGCCCAAAATCTCAACATGGTTTAGGTGAATGAATTCACCAAAGGACATCACCGGCCCGATCCGGGCATCTAATCCCTCATACTTATCGATGTCTTATGCAACTGAGTGTACTAGATCTACAACTGGATTCGGCTCCCTCTCCAACTTTGGTTCCTCTACAAAATTTGGGATCAATGGTCTACCAACCTGCTCATGCTGTGGAGTGTGTGGGAGCTGGAATGTACGGTTTCCCCCCTCCCCCCCGCTCTGGAGCCTCCATCACCTTGAGGCTCTGCTGCTCCATCTGTCCTTCCACCCACATGCAATCCCATCACTTGTTGCATCATGTCCATCATGATCTGCCCTTGTCTCATCATCTGTTGATTTGCTCTCAGCAACTCCTCCAAAATTTGGCCTGGGGTGCTCCTCCTCAACGTGTTGGTCCATTCCTTCCCTCTTGGCTTCTATTTCTGCGTCCGAAAATGGGTCTGGGTTACCTTCTCTCCCACGGCCTCTACCTCTCTCTCTGCCACGACCTCTATGAAAAACCACTCCTTGGTATCTTCGTGGCATTGCCTGCTCCTGTTCCACACCTTGGCCAAGAACATGCTTTGATACCACTATAATATTCTGAATAGAAAATTTATAGTGATAACAAAAGACATGCCATAAATTTAACATAGAATTTAGCAAACACAAGTACAGCGAAATATGCCCAGAACACCAATGTTATTAATATGATTAGCAAGAGTACAATATGAGATGGAAGGAGTGCGCCTGGGCTTGCACAAGGCAAGCTACAAGCCTTAGGTGATCAGCAACAAAATGTATAGATGCTACAATGAACTGCTCTCCTAGAAACTGCGTTGTCCTTGGCTTTCTGCACTACTGGCTGACTTCGGCACTTGATTTTCCCACTGAATAGTGCCCATAAAATTCTAGGAATTTGGGAAGGCGATCCTTGTCCAAAACCCAGAAAAACCCAGAAAGGGTTCTCCCAACTACCTTCAAAATTGGACCCCTCACTGCTTGGCCCTCCTCTAATTTCGAATTCTGCTATTGTAGCTGATCCTATAGATTTTGACCCTCCAAAATACCAACAAACCTCTTCAACTATATCCCCAATCAAATCCCCAACACCTTAGCTCCTAATTCCTCTGACAAGTGTTGCTCCAAAATGTTGCCCTCCTATGACTGTGCGGTCACAAAGAGGATGACGCAATCCCTGAAGAATATTTGCTAAGAACTGCATGTGGATGACCTCTCCTGGTTTGTCGCTGCTCAAGCACTGCTGAAAATGACCAATGATTCCTCCTATAGCTACTCCGGACAAATTTCTCCACAACCCAGCTCCACCATCACAAGTTGGCTCCCTCTACTGCATAGTACCAGCTCCAACTACATCCCAACCTCTCCAAAATGCGTGGGACCTGTAGAAGCTAGCTCCTCTAGTCCCAAGATAATGAAAAAGCCCTTCTTGAGTGGCACTCAAAGTCCACCGGAGAAGGGATGAGCTTCTCTCCTTTGGAAGCTCTTGTGCTAAGCATCATAGCGTTGGCTCAGCTAAACAGCTAAGGCAATACGATTTTCTGAATAAGCAAATGATACCAATGCCTCCTCCAAACCTTCCTTTTATAAGTGTTGGGCATGCATTCCTTGTGGGTCCCTCCACAAATTCGATTTGCCCAAGGGAATTCAAATTGCTTCCTTCACTAATATGCTTCCCTTGTGGGTCCCATTCTCCACTACCAATTTAATTTATTTCTTTTCTCCTATCTTGGCCACAAAAAGGTACTTCAAGTTATTTAATTCAAAATTGAAAAAAATGTATTTTCCCAAACATTAGGAAAATTAAGGGAAATTACACAGATCCTCAAGCGAGAAGTTTGATTCAGCTGAAAGGGAAGACGTTTTCAGTTCCAGAGGCCAGAAAGATTTTCCAGAGGGTTGGAGAAGCATTTTCCCAGTCAGCAGCTAGATTCGCAGTTGTTTCAAGCAGTGCGTGTGGCAAGAAGCGCTAGGGTGATGCAGGGCCTACGCAAGCCACATGGATGGCTAGCTTTTCAGAGGTCAGACAGTGTCGGAATTGCTCGGAGAGAGGGAAAAAAATCCCTTAGTAAATTTTTTCCTGTATTTCTCTTTGATAGATTCGCCAATTTGGCGACATTTATTGTACTCGGAATTTTTTCACTACCGCTTGATAACAAAAACCCTCAGTTGCTGCATTGGTTTTCCCAAGTTGGGTTTTTTCGGGGACTTTTGTCCAAAAGTAACAATGTTATAGTTTTGTGTGTGTGCCAGTATTTTCTCAATTTCCAGTTTATCTTTCGCAGTATTTTTTATTTGTGAAGATTGTAGTGTGATTAATTTGTTGTTGTTGTACCAATAAACTGTCAAATTAATATACAGTTAGAGGAATTAATTCCAATTGTTGCAATAGAATTTAAGTGGTGAAATTTTCACACCAAGTTTTTAGGACAGGGGAGTGCGCAGAGTGAGGAGAGACACAAGGGGAACATGTGCAAGTACCCCCAAATTTTAGGAAAATTCAAGGGGGGGCGGGGGATCATCGAGGTCCCTAATATAGGGTCTCCATTTGTAAAATTATAAAATATGAAAATAATAGCGATAAAATCCCAACAATAACAATTCATCCCATGAAAATTCATCATTGTGCAGTCCAATGGAAATGCTATAATCCTACCCATCCCAAAATCCTAAAAATTGTTAAAGTCTGCTTGATTCTGAATGGAATATGAAATTTTACTTTCTCCGTGTGAATTCTGATGAGGTTGGAACCACTTTCAAAAATCTTGAACAAATTAATGGTAATGTTACCATTTCTATTATCATGGGTCATTAGACAAAAAATTTAGTGGGCAATTTAGTTGGCTGCACCTATGCATCCACCCTTTGGTGGATGGTAGTACCCAAATGTCCCCTTTTGGGGACACATGCCCACCACACTGAGGAAATGTTTCCCCATGCATTTCCCCAAATGTCCCCTTTTGGGGACACATGCCCACCACACTGAGGAAATGTTTCCCCATGCATTTCCCCTTCCTTAGAGCGTGGGAATTGTAGGAAGTGTACTCCCCAGCATGGGGGACTTGTCCCCATGGAACACTGCACCTTTTGTGTCATATAGCAATAGAAGTTGTGTAGACTTATGAATATCAGTTAGTACATTAGATACACAAACTTCATTGTGTAGTTACTTCTAAGTAACACTTCAGCAACAACACCTACTAATAATTTATGCAGATTTTGAAATATAAGAATGTAAGGTGTGACATGTTAGAAACATTAAATTGGAAGTAAAAGTATGCAATGAAGTACCTCAAAAATAGCACTTTACTGCAACAGGCAGTGAGATAGGTTTTTGTTTCGCATTGCGATTTAAAACTAATGAATGTTCAATCACCACAGACAACGAAAATTTCAGCTTTCTAAAAGAATCAAGTTTTCTTTGTTAAATCACCCATAAAAACCCATACAGGGCATAGAAGTTATCAAAAACCCTGGGCATCTTAAACATCCTATAAATATGTGAGCTCAATAGTGCAAACATTTATGATTTTCAGTCCTGGGAAGAGGAAATAAAAAATCAATATGCACCATCGCTACTATAATGTATTTTCTGGATACTGAACATGATTAGCTAACTTTAACTCAGAATATACAACTTGCACCTGCAGAATGGCTGTTACACAGCGCCACCCTGTGGCATTCGAGAGATCATTCTCTTCCGAAGCCTGTAGGTCATCTTGACCTCAAAAATTGCTCTATATTCACATCATCTCATTTCAATCCCTGGGTTCCAAGTCGGGATTTAAAAGAAATTCTATCTCCTCCAGACTACGCCCTTTTGTCTCAATTACACAGTAATAAGTAAAAGCTGCTGCCAACAATGATGCTATGCCAAAGCTTGAATAGATAATGGGTAGCCCAAACTTCTCCACCACATCAAGAAAGAACAATCCTATGATGAAATTGCAAACCTGAAAAACATTAAACTTCAGGTGATTAGGCATGCAATAGAGTGAAAGCAGCCTCAATTAGAAATGACTGCATTAAGAAACATGCCCAGGAACAGAAACACGGGGACTATATGATGAGAAAAATAAAATAGGAACAAAATAAAACAGTAGACAGAATACACTTCTGATAAAATAATTCTTCCAGAGTTTAAGGATGGAGGCTCTGATACCAACCGGAGTGGAACTCCTCCAAGAAGGTAAACAATATTCATGGTAATAATGAGTGAATGACTGAATATAGTCATAGATGTCCAATAGCATACACATCTACGCAAAGGAATCAATGATTACATAATTAATAATTAACACTTTTTACAGAATTTATCTATAAATAAATGAGAGGAAAAAATTGAGTTCAACAGAAGATGCCACTTTGACTTGGTGACATCTCAAGAGTAATGTTCATGAAAAATCGCTGCTAGATAGGGATGATAAAACAAATCAAACGAAAGCAACCTTAAGGACTACAGATCTTTATAGACGTAAGACAACATATTTAGGAAGTCACCTTCACTCTTATGCTTGAAAAAAGGATTGCTTCCACAGTAATAATCATCCAAAGGGTTTGGCACAGATAATCCTAAAAGATCAACCAGCAATGTCCCTAGGTAAGGTTCCTCTTGTTTTCAAATCACTATGAATCGGTATCACAAGTTTGCAAACTTTTCTTCCCAAATCCCTATGAATTACTATCCCAAGTTTTTAAATAAAAATCCATTATAGGTATAACCATAGATGAAGACCAGTACAAGATAACTCTAAAGATGATATAATATCATACAAATCACTCCACAAACAAAAATGGCAGGTACTCTACAGGTTCTGCCATAAATATCTTCGAATATCATTTGGGCTCAAATCAAATGTTTCTTGCCTATATAAGGGATCTGAAACCCTACAGATCTTTAAAACACTCGTGGGGTCTTTTACACCTGGCTACTCAATTTCAATCCTGTACATGTATTCTCTACTATCAACTGATTGTTTGGTTGCGGATTTCAAAATGTAGCATGAGATATTTTAAAATATACTGGATTGGCTATTTGTGCCTTGACATATTATTCCTAGTTCCATAATGTTATTATTGAAATACTGAAGATATCTTAGATTTTAAACTTACCCAATGAACACATAAACTGAATGACATGGTTTTTGCACGGGTCCTTGTACTACTCAACTCTGGTATAATAAGTCCAGTAACTGGTCCAGCACCAAGGGAAAATGCGGAGACATATCTGAACCAAAAGATAAACCATATTAGCAATCAATAAAAATTAACATTAGTAGCATACTTCAATAACTAGCAAAGAATGCTTCCACTTGAAATTTGTGATGTTAATGGTATCATTTTGTTCATTCGTAAGGCTCTGTGCTTTTGTGTTCTAAAAACACTATTCCATGTCATTGCAACATTTTAAGTTTTAACAAACCCAGACTACATAGATGAAATACTTCTTTACATTGAAAATAACAGAAATAAAGATATAGTTCAACTCTCAGGCCTAATATAATGATTCTATCTGGTAGGCTGTCCCATGTTACGTGAAAATTGTCCAGGTGACGACAAATTTACAATTATTTCACTACATATTCTCTAAAATTGCATGTGGATCCTACCAACTCCTCCCTGTGAGGTTTGTATGCACTTGGCTGCCACTGAATCAGATCCTCTGTATACTAATATTAGCAGGTTAATTGATTGATATATGGCCTACGATATAATTACAAATGGGTCCATCATATGTATACCCTACAGAAGTTTTCTGTCATGTCCCCAATTTTTATTTTCCTCTATAGTACAGCCAGGGTTGGATATCTAGGGCATGGGATGGCAAGGTCAGAGGAGCAGGATTATGTCATCAGGGGTCTTGGGGGAGCTTTGAGGAACTTTTATGGGATTCGATGGCATTTGCATGGCATGTTCCATCATCCGCACAGCTTGGCTTTGGTTTCATTGCATTTTGACAACTTCCAAAAAATGGGATTATTATTGGGCCTGACATAATTAATTACCCTTGAGGTAGCATTCATGGAGGATCATTTGATAGAACACCTTAGTGTAATAGCTCATTGGAACCAGAACGAGAAGATCTATAGGATGGGATGTTGAGGAGTCGCTTTTAGTGGCCAGAGAAAGTATGGTGGGTGATTTACCATTTTCCTAGATTAAAAGTGACTTTAATTAGTCAGTTAATTAATTAAAAATAAAGAGGAAAATGACTAATTTGGCAAAAAGGCTAAAAGTGACTTAAGTAAATTAAAATTAAAAGGTCACTTAGATGGAGTCAAGAGGCAGCTTCTACAAGAATGATAAAATAATAAAATAAGATGCTTCTATAGGCTTGGAGATCTATCTATTGGATCATTAAAAGGAGGAGGAGAAGATCATTTGGGACATCTTGGAATTGTGCATTTGTCTTTGTTGAGAGTTGGAGGACCGAGTTCTTTACTTCAGTAGACCCATGCCAAGTTACTTGGGAGCGGGAGCGGAAGCAGGAGCGGGGAGTGACGTTTTCAAAAACTCCCAGTTCGGGAGCGAAACGAGAGCGAATTTTTATATAATATATATTTTTATATATTTTGATGCATATATGTCAACAAAAACATGTAGAATGATGAATTAGATATAAAAAAAAACATAAAAACTTGGATTGAACAATATAACATCAATCATCTAGAAGTTACTATCTTCATCAACCACGTCCACAAGTTAGTAACATACAACATATGGAGTCTCATGATTCATCAATCTTAAAGTTTCAACCTTTCAAAATTCAATATATAACATTTTTCATCACTGATCACTAAAGTTGTAACTTGTACTTGTAACCATTACCATTACCAAGTAACCAAACGATAACAAAGAATATCTAACATGAAATGAAATGTTTCAAATTTCAACTTTCACGAAGCATCATATTCATAATTCATTACCAACAAGTTATAAATAACAACTTCAAATTTCAAACTTAGACTATCATATATTGTTTACAAAAAATACCATAATAAATATGAAAGAGTCAATAGTTATAAAAAGTACTAGAAGCTAGAAAAGACAAGTAAATATATTATATACTTCTTGACCCTCTTGCCACGAGAAATTTCTAATTTCTTGTCTTGTGCTTTATTGGGAGTCTCCTCCTGCATGGTCGAACAGCCTTGGTGCTCTTGATTAAATACAAGTTCCATACCCTAGTAACCTAGGTGCTCTTGATTATTGGGAGTCTCCCCTGCATAGAGGATTTGGTGCTCTTGATTAAATACAAGTTCCATCCCCTAGTACACGGCAAAATCTAATGGAAACATTGCAATCCCCACAATCCTATATCTTGAAAAAATGACAAGTCTGTTGGATTTTGAGTGAAATCTAAAATTCTACTTTCTACATATGAAATCCAGTGAAGTTGAAACCACTCTCAAACATCTTGAGTCATTTCATGGTAACGTTAAAAATTTAAGTGAAAGGATGAAAATAAAAGATAAAGGAGAACGTCGCTTTTACTTGGGCTTGAACATTGAGCTTCCTCACTCAAAAAAATTTGTTTCCAATCTTCAATAGCTCCTTCTATCACTCCTAAATAGGCAGGGAGCGAAAAATTTTTAGGGAGTAGATTCGAGAAAGGGGGGGTGGGGGCGAGGGCGCTCCCTTGCAACCCTGGGGCCCCCAAGACAAAACCCTTGGGTGATTCAGTGAGAGTGGACGAGAACCCATCTCTCCTCTTGGTGAATTCATCCAAAATTCACAAGAGAGCCTAGTAGTTGCATTTCAGTTCAGATTTGGAGGCCCAGTTTCAACTTGTAGCAGATATTTGTGGAGGCCATTCTTTCGGCCATTTTCAATATTTGCATGTACTATCTATATTAATAAAATAGGGTTGAGATTCTTCTGCATGTTTTGTCTTGTTTATTCTTTAGTTGCAAATCGTATATTACAGTTTTTCCATTAAATTTATGGTTAAATGTGTGCAAATTGTTATTCAATTTGTCGGCTTAATTTTCTGAAGAAATTTTCTACAAAATTGGTATTTGGGACATTACATTTTCCCAAATAAATTGGATTTAAAAGTTACAAATCTATTGTTTCTCCTCCTTAAAAAAGAAAAGGAAATATATACATTTTCTTCCTTCCTTACCCTCAAAGAAAGAAATTACATAACCAACAACTTCAATAACATTGCAAATAATCCCGGATGCAGGTGACACGCTTGACACGGGGGGACAGCAAAGCTCAACTCACGTAGACTGCAGAGATCCTCAAGGAAATCCCCCACCGGCTGTGGATCCAATCACAGTTATCGCCTCGCACGATCCTCGCAGAAACACCGATCATGCAGAATGGACAGGCCTAGTATCACCTGACCCGGACCATCACCTCACCCTTACCTCCATTAATGACCATGCTTCATAATCAGTATTGCAACCTCGCTTACCCCTCTGCATCTGTCCATCAACTTGAGACTCACACGCCAATCACTCATAGCCTCTCTGACATGCCTCATCCGCATTCCTATATATCCTCCCACTCTCAGCGCCTTCCATCCATCATCTGCTCTCCGCTACATTCTGCTCCTCTGATTTGGAAGTTCACTGAAACCAATCAGTTGCGTAGTCCAAGTCCTAGAGTGAACCTGCACAGATCCCCTTTACTTGGTGCATTTCATCCTGCGCACCTGCCCCCCAACCTCTGCAGTTTTTCTGGTCCCTGTGCTCCCCCTGCCACCCCTCCCAAGTGCGCAATGGCCCCCAGGTTGCGCCAACGCACTATTCGTGGTGGTCAACGAGGGGCTCTCTCGGGCCGCTACCATCGCGGCAAGGACAATCGATTCGAATGGCTTGCGGGCTCCTCGACAAATTCCCCTACTAGCCATCCTTCTGGTCTGGAGCAACACGCAGACTCCTCTAGGAGCCCGACGACAAGAGGAAGATTTGGTGCGAGGAGTCCACCTTCACCTCCAGGGCTCCCTCTCCGCAGAGCATCCCAACACCTCCGAACAGCCCTCCGCAGGCAGATGAAGACTCAAACATTTGGATCATGGATTTCGACGGCGTCTGGACGAAGATTCCGGAAGGAGTAGATCCGGACTCTCCCATCCTCTGCACACCGTCAAATCTCCCCATTCGCACTGCTGCTGAAGTGGAAGCTGCCAGGGAAACGGCCATCGCGTAGGCCCCTGCCTGTGCCATCCTCGAGGAAGCTCCCCACCATAGTGATGATGAGGACTCGTAATGTTTGTGTTGTTGTTCAATTCTTTTTTGTTTTTTGTCATGCGTGCCCACAGGGCCACAATGTCATGTCCTTCTCTCATGCTCCTAAATGTATTAGCACTACTGCGCACACAGTCTTTTTTGCTCACAAGTTTTGTCTAGGCCAGCCCCGTCCCCTGTGGCAACCCAGAATCAGTGTAAGAAAGGTAGGGATTGGTTAAGCGTGGCTTACCAACCCTGCCTGTAAACTATGTACTTATATGTTTCCGAATTAATAGATTAGCACAACTTACCAAAAAAAAAAAAAACATTGCAAATAAAGCTTTTTATAGTATCCTTACCAGATCTGAAGTATTCGCATGTATAGTATCATTTTTGTAGCATACTATTTAACCATTCAAACTTGTTATACACCTCCGGTATCATCGTATGTTCCTTGATTTCTCATTCTGGGGTTCATAACTAGCTAATCATTATTTTACTTTTCTCTATTCTTGTTCATCACCAGAAAATTATTTATTAATTCGTTGTGTGATTGAATCATTTCTCAATCTTGTTGATGAGCATCTTAGTAAGTGCATTGACATTAGGTAGATTATTAACCTTGCTTTGAAACTACATACCAATCATTATGCTACATAGACAGAGTGATACCATGGCCAGCCACTGTGACCTCTGGTAGTTGAAACTGGATAGTCAACCTAGGTAAACCAAGGTTATGATCTTCTATGCATACAAAAGTGCTTTTTGTGACTAACATTTCTACTTCGGTGGGAAGAGATTGAGATCGCAACAAATTACACCTGTTTGGGGGTCTAGTTTGTAGAGTTAATTTTAGCATGTTTTAGGCAGCATGTTTTAGGCCCTCTAACCCTAGCTCAACAAAGCATACAGCTCCCTTGCCTTCAAGTGAAAGTGTTTCCAAAACCAGTTTTATGACATCTCATCCCAGCTACACCTCCTGGACAATATTATCATACCTACAATTCTGTATGGATCAAAGATCTTGGAACTGAGTTTATGTTTTGTAACCGGCTCACAAAATAGAAGAAAAGATAGATCAATGATATAGAAATTGTTCTCTTCAAGGGGGAAACCTCCTTTACATTACATAAATGAACAATTCTTGGATGATATAAATGATAAGACCTCCTTGTAATATATAGGAGTTTAAGGGTTCACAATATAATCAGAGCCTACATAACAATAATAATGTAAGGGCACAACAATAACAATAGTGGGCTTCTATGGGGCATGTTGTCGCACAAAATGTCTAGGCACCGCGACAACGGCTCAGATCGGAGGCTATCACCCTAATCCCCAATCTCTCTATCTAAGTTGTCTCCTTGCAAGCTAAGGGAGGTAGACTCTAACAAAAATGAAGGAAAAGAACTGGTTGAAGACCAACCAATTCAGGAGACACAGCTAGATAACTAAATACTTGTTAAGATTTACGAGATTTTACAAATCCAATTAGATTCAGAAGTTTAAAACCAGTGCCTTATGGAGTCAAAATATCTCGTTATAAAAATAAAGTCAAGTATCTGATATGTAACCGCTGCTATGAAAAATAGATTCACCACAATGATATTCAATAAAACGCACCACAACTATGCATTAAAATACTTTGAAACCATAGCAATGTTATCATGAGACGACCATCAAATTTAAATGTCGAATATTAGCAATATTTCCGAATTTATGATGTTCAAAATAATCCCAATCCAGAAATTAAACATTTCCTATAGTCAAACTTTAGATAAAAATTAAAAAGCTCATCTTGACTATGAAATAATTTTTTTTGAGAATTTTCTAAATTTTTATATTTTTATATTTTTTCATTATTTTTTAAACAAAATATATATATATATATATATATATATATATATATATATACAAATAAAACTAAAACTATGGACAAAAATTAAAATCTAAAGATTTAAACTACAAAGAAACTAAAATTAAAAAATCTAAAAGCAAAACTAAATAACATCTAAAAAAGTTCTAAAAGCTGCCATCAAAACTAGGAATCAAAACTAAAAGTTAAATAAATGAAACTCTTTAAAAGAAAAAAACTAATGCTAACTAAACTAACTTTAAAAAAGAAAAACTAAAAACTAAGACTAAAAGGTTCTAAACTAAAATCTAAAATTTAATTAAAACCTAAAAATCTAAAAACTAACACTAAAGTTAATGTTATTGTTTGTGTTTTTAAAAAATATGAAATGTCGTGGGTTTTGTTTGCAGGTTGGGCGTAAGGAATGGGAAGGACGAGGGCTGCGGAGTCCACGGATCCGAGAGAGAAAGCTAGGATTAAAAGAAGCCGACGGGATGAGCTGCGAGCAAGACTGAGAGACGACAACGAAGGCGTGAGCAAGGTAAAGAAGAATGAGCACACAGGTGAAGGGAGCCAGAGAGTGGGAGCAGCTGGCAACTTTGGATATAGCATGAAGACAAGGAGCAGTGAATGGAAAAATGGTTGTGCGTGAGTAGGGCAGCAACGAATTTGCTGATATGGGTAGAGGAAATGAGCAAGGATAGATGGCTGCTAGTAAAAGATGAAAACGAAGAGCAAGAAAGTAACGTAGAGGAGGGCTGAGCAAGGAGATGAATGCAGAATGCAAATATTATCTCAAGAAAAACCCAGTGCACTCGAAATTCCTCCAGCAATTAAAATTTTTCCAACATAACTCAGATTTTTAGAATACTGATTTAGATGCACCTGAGAATTTCTTTTTTGTAACAAAATAACACTCAGATCTGCCAGCAGAAACGATCCTAAGGCCAGATCTTACCCTCTAGGGGTTAGATCTGGCTCAGATCTAAAAAAAAAATCTAAGAATCCCCCTGCAAACCTGCAAAAAACCAGAACAGAACCAAAACTATACACAAAAAATAAATAAACCCTTACACCCTAGAGAGTATTTGCAAATTTAAAATGCTAATTTACAGATTGGAGGCCCTCTTGGCCAGATTTAAATCATTTTGCACAATTAATAAGAAGATAAAAATTTGAGAGAGGCACAAGCCCTAGAAGACCCTGCAAAAACAACAATTTCGTAAGATAGCTTTGGGAATTAGAAAACTTTGAGCTTTTTCAGATTTACGAAATCTGAGAGTCGGCTGATCTAACTGAAGACTTCCCCAAATGCTCAAACCTTAAAAAAAAGATTCCCTACACACTTAGATCTGAATCTTAGATTGATAGAGATTTAAGAAAATAAACATGAGACCTTTCAGAAAAATAGATAACTAGTCTTTCCGTCAAATAAAAAATGTCATTTTAGAAACCCAGAAAACTGCACAAGATACCTGTATGCATATAAATCCATGAAGGCCATCAACTATAAAAATGCCAAATAAAGTAGCAGAGTTTAGAGACAAATCACCACATAGATCTGGAAAAGGAACACCAAAGTTTGTAACCCCAAAGTCTTTATGCTTTATTGATAAAAAAAAATCACAAGCACTTCCAAGAACAAGTGCATGCTTCAAAGATCGGATGCAAATGTCATACCAAGACCTCTAATTTATAAGACAAAATCTCCAACGGCTAGTTCAGTTGATCCATGTCAAAATAATCTCGACCGTCAAAAAGATTTGATCATATTTTAATCTGGACCGTCGAAATTATAAATTTGAGGAAAAACGAATTTATCATTTAATTCCATTTTAATTAACTCAAAAATAATATTTTTGAGTTAATTACCTCAAAATTTTGACTTTGACTTAACCACCTAGGCCCAAGGGTCCAAAATTTCTTGAAATTCTCAATATTCCCTTGACCTGGGACCTTTAAAAATTCATTTTTTAAAGACCAACGAATTTTACCTTTGGAGAAATTTAACTCACCTAGGACTTAAAATTAATTAAATTTCTAGCTTAGGATTTTTAACTAATTTGGCTAGAAAAATTAATTAATTGACTGAGAGGGGATTTAATTATTTTTCCAACCCTATTTACATAAGATAAATAAAATTTAGACACATGAAGGGGGAATACCCATTCGTATAGACCCTCAAAAAGGTACCCAATTCTGCGACTCAAAACATGATCTAGTAGACCAAGCAGCTTGTAATAAAATAATCTAGCCAACTAGCTAGGATTATTTCCAAACTACTTTTACAAAGACTCAATAGAAAACACTAGGACTCACTTAGCATCTTGATGACAAAATCCACCCTTGCTTTGGGGTGAGGCTGGAGGAGAAAACTCTGCCAATCACTTGTGTCGAAAAACACAAGTAAATTAGTGAAACAAAAAATCTCCTAGGATAGAAATCGTCACCAACATACTAGGCTTACCTAGGTTGTTACATACATGACGGTCTTACTTAGATCATTTACATCATAAATATGCAGAATGGGTTTACATCATTTATAAAAATGTCAACTGCTGATGGAATCTGAATGGCGCGAACACGTCGAACATGATGAATCCCATTTGAAAAAATGGTGGTGTACTGTTATGGGGTCATTGACAAAGTGTGGTCAATAGGGCACAACAATAATAACATGGGGGATACATGGGCATAACAATAACAATAGGGGGCTACATTAACAATAACAATAAGCGGATACACTAGCATTATAGGGACCTAACATGCTCCTCTCTTTCAAAAAAGTGTTTTCCTCAACACTTAAGTAGTTTCAGATGCTTCTGTATAAAATTTTCATCCTCCCATGTGGAATATTCAATGGGTCAGTTCTTCCATTTAATGAGATACTCTGAAATTAATCGATTCCGTAGTTGTTGATTTCTTGTTTCCGTGACTAATTCAAGCTCAAATATGATTTTTCCTTCTTCGTCAAGTTCTGACAATACTGCTTGAATTTGGAGCTTGTTGTTGATTTTTGTAGCATCAGAAAGTGCTCCAAGTCTCAAATTTGGTTTGGCGGCTTAGACACTTGTATTCCAAAGAACCCAGAAATCGTTTGTCGAAATTCCACTCGGTTCATGTTTTATTAAAATAATTAATTATTTCAATGGGGACCCTAAGTCTAAACTTAGGGAAATTAAATAATTAAAGGGTATTAATAAAATAGAGTGTAAATCTTCTAGAGAACGAAGGTCGAGTCATGTTTTAATCTTAGCCACCGATTAGACATCTAATATGGGTCGTTGATTTGTCAACGAGAAGACTATAAAGGAAGGCTTGAGGATCATTTGGAAAACACACGGAAACACTAAATTGATCTAAGATCGAAATTTTAAGGGCGTGGTTTGCTGAGAAATTCGAACTAGAGATCCGAGCAACGAGGGGCAGAGATAGCATCCACAGAGAAATATTTTCTCAGTCCAGTGGAGCGTCAATCAGAGAGAGGCAAAGGTGATCTAGCCTAGCCAGCATTGAAGGAAAGGGGTTGATGCAGTGACTGCGTAAGCTCACGCAAAAGCAGCGCAGAGGCAGAAAGAAGGGTTTTTCGAAATTTGCTGGTGGATGAGTTTCGAAGGTTGGGATACAAAAAGTGGCACTGGGAGGCTGTTCCTGAGCATCCACAGAGGCATAACGACTTGGAGGAAGGCTAACGCTGAGTCTGGAAGGGGGTGACACAGTGGCTGGAAGTTCCTATGTTGGATCTGCGTAGAGTTTGTGCAAAGCCTGTCTCGGGTAGTTTTTCCTTCATCCGGTTCAGTCGGAGACTCAGTGATTGAGTGAGGTATTTCTCACAAATTCTTTTGCCAGTATTTCTCTCTGTATTTGCTGCACCAGTTTTCCCGCATTGGGTTTTTCCAAGGACTTAGTCCAAAAGTAACTGTCATATGTGTGAATGATTTCCTTGTCTAGTTTCCTTGTTTCTGAATCAATTTTAGTGTAGGCTGCTTCAGTAGTTGCTTCAATAAGTCAGATCTGAATTAATTATGTAATGTAATTTACTTAATAGGAGAAGTACACTGAGTTGCTGCAGTAGGATTCATTAGATTTGTTTAGATCTTGGAATTTTCACACTTGTCACCAATAATATTCTTTAAGCGTGAAACATGGAAAACTGGATGTACTCGGGAGGATGCAGGCAACTCCAATTTGTATGCTATAGTACCAATATTTTGCAACACCTTGTAAAGACCATAGTACTTGGGTGATAATTTATTATCCTTCTTTGCTTACTAGAGCGGCATTTGTTTGTATGGTTGTAGCCATAAAAATACTCATTCGCCTACATCAAAACTTCTTTCACTGCGATGTTGATTTGTCTGTTGTTTCATTTTATTATGCGCCAGAGTGAGGTTATCCTTTCAAAGTTGGAGAACTTGTTGTTGATGCTCAATGTAATCTTCCACTACTTGAACCATAGAATTTTCTCTTAAAGATGATGTGATGGATGTTGGATGATATCCATAAAGTGTCATAAATGGGGTCATTTTTGCTGCATTATGGAAACCACCATTCAACTAGAGGTAACCACTTAACCCATTGTGTTTGCTTATTAGATACAAAACAACAAAGATATCCTTCCAAAAATTTGTTCGCTATCTCAGTTTGCCCATCAGATTAAGGATGATAAGATGAGCTATGAGCTAATTGAGCACCAAGACAAAAAAATAATTTCGTCCAAAAATTTCCAAGGAAAATGGGATCTCTGTCACTTACAATAATCTTTGGGTTTTCATGTAGCTTTTGAATTGTTTCCATAAATGCAGTAGCAACTGTACTGGTTTTAAAAGGATGAGATAATGCACAAAAGTGTGCATACTTGGTAAGTCTATCAACTACCACCATGATGACACTCTTTCCTTTCGGCTTGGGTAAACCTGTGATAAAATCCATTGAGACCTCCTCCCAACTAAAGGTTGTAACAGACCCAGGGTCTTAATTGTCTAAAATTTATTTTGTTGGAAAACCAAACATTCTGCCACAAATTTCTGAATATCAGATTTAAGGCCATCCCAAAAAAATTCCTTCTTGACCCTGTGGTAAATTAATTAAAATCTTGAGTGCCCTCCTAAGCAGGAGGTGTGTAATTCCAAAAGAATCTTTTGCTTGAGTTGGGAATTCTTACAAAGATATAAGAGATCTTTGTATCATAATGAATCATTTTTCCGACTAAATGTATTAGTAGTAGGATCTTGCTGCAACTTTTGAATGATTATCCACACCTCTTCATCATTCTTCCATTCATTCCTTGCTTCGATTATCCAATCAAGTTGGATAATAGAAATGGCACAACGCAATGCTTCCACATCCTCATCCTTTCTTGAGAGTGCATCTGCAACAACATTTTGCTTCCTTTTTTTGTAAATGATTTCAAAGTCATAACCCAACATCTTTGTGACCCATTTGTGTTGCTCTTCTGAAGATAATCTTTGTTCCAAAAAGTATTTAAGACTATCATGATCTGTTTTTACTTTGAAGTATCTTCCCATTAGGTAAGGTCGCCATTGCTTTAGTGCATGTAGTATTGCCAACATTTCCTTCTCATAAATGGGTTTGTGTAAATACTTTCCTTTGATTGGACGACTTTCAAAAGCAACGGGTCTTCCTTCTTGCATTAAAACAACACCAATTCCATTTCCTGAGGCATCACATTCCACAATAAAGGTTTTTGTGAAGTCTGGTGTAGCTAAGACTGGTGCTTGGCACATTGCCTCTTTAATATGGTCAAAGGCCTTAATTATTTTTGGAGTCCAAGATAATGCATCTTTCTTCAGTAATGTTGTTAAAGATGTTGCTATTCTCCCATAATCCTTAACAAATTTGAGTTAATACCCTCTCAACTCGAGAGATCCTCAAAGATGCTTTATGGTTGTGGGGATTTTCCATTCCTTAATGGTTTTAATTTTGTTAGGGTCTACCTTAACACCCTCATGAGATACAATATGACCCAAATATTCCACGTCATGTACTCCAAAGAAACTTTTGGGTTTTTTGCATATAATTGTTTCTCCTCCAATAGTTTGAAAACCTTGTCAACATGTTGAACATCATCTTTCCAAGACTTGTTGTAAATTAGTATATCATCAAAAAATACTAACACAAATTTTCTAAGGGTGGGTTTGAAAATGGAATTCATCAAAACCTTGAAATGTGGAAGGTGCACTAGTAAGGCCAAAACGCATGACCAAAAATTCATAATGACCCTCATGACTTTTGAATGTTGTTTTTAGAATGCCTTCAATCTTCATTCTAATTTGATGATATCCTAAACATAGATCCAGCTTGGTGAAGTAAATTGTTCCATGTAATTCATCCAACAATTCATCAATGACAAGAATGGGAAATTTATCTTTAATAGTGAGTTTGTTGAGCTCCCTATAATCCGGACACATACGCCGTGATCCATCCTTCTTGTCCACCAATACTACTAGAGCAGAGACAAAACTTTGACTAGGTTGAATTTTACCAGCCTCTAGCATTTTTGGAATGATACGTTCAATTTCTCTCTTTTGGGCAAAGGGATATTGTTGATTTTTGTAGCATCGGAAAGTGATCTAAGTCTCAAATTTGGTGAGGAGACTTAGACACCAGTATTCCAAAGAACACAGAAACCGTTTGTGGAAATTTCACTCGGTTCATGTTTTATTAAAATAATTAATTATTTTAATGGAGACCCTAATTCTAAACTTAGGGAAATTAAATAATTAATGGGTATTAATAAAACAGAGTGTAAATCTTCTAGAGAACGAAGATCAAGTCAAGTTTTAATCTTAGCCATTGATTAGACTTCTAATCTGAGTCATTGATTCATCAATGAGAAGATTATAAAACAAGGCTTGAAGGTCATTTGGAAAGCAAGTTGGGAAAACATTCAGCAAGCCGAGGGAAGTCGATTCTAAAGGAATAGAATTCAATTTCAGAGGGAGATTTGCAGGGGGGAGGAAGTAGAGGGCATCAGCAGTGTCAGGGCTCAAGGAAAGAAGGATGCAAAAGGGTAGAGAGGCAGCACTCAGGAGCAGCGCAGAGGCCTCACGCAGTAGTGACGCAGTCTCATATTGGCTCTGCGCGGAGAGGTACGCAGGAGTGACACAGAGTGACATAGGGAGGGTCAGTGAGTCCCTCAAGTGTTGGAAATTCTCCAGAGGTCCAGAGAATAATTATCTCAGGTGTATCTCAAAAAGATTCTCAGTTATTTCTGCCAGTATTTTCTTGTAAAGAATTTACTACTGAAGATTAATATATAAACCCTCATCTACTGCACCAGTTTTCCCACATTGGGTTTTTCCGGGGACAATTTTCCAAAAATAACTGTCATTGTGATTGGTTCTAGTGCTTGTATTTTACTGTTATTTTCTCTATATGTAATTAAGTGATAAGTGCAGTAGTGTTTATTTTGAAATTTACTGTAAGGGTTTTGTAAATAACTTATTGTGGAAATAAGTAGGAGAAATAAATCTATAACTGCAGTAGAATTTCAGAATTGAAATTTTCACAGGTATCTGTAAGGTCAGATGTTTGGAGGAACACTTCCTAGAATCAAATGAATAGCATGATCATGATCACGAATAGGTGGGAGGCCTTTGGGAGTCTCAAATACCTTGGAATGATTGTCCAATACTCTTTGGAGATCTGGTGAAATAGATGATTTCGATGTTTGAACCTCTAGTGAGCATAATTGTGAAATTATGCCCCGTTGTTCTTTCTTTAGAAACTTTGTCATGCCATTAGATTTGATTATCTTTCCTAGTTTCCCTGCAATACCCCTTAATTCAACTTCCCTTCCTTCCCAAAAAAAATTCAAGAAAAAGTTCTTGAAAATTAAAAGCTATCGTATCCAAAAGCTTGTAACCATTGAACTCCTAGTACAACATCAACACCACCCATTGGAATGGAAAGCATTGGACTATTCAATACATATTCCCCCAAGGTTAGCTTCATATTATGACACTTTCCAGAGAAATTTATAGCTCCTCCATTTGCAACCATCACTTGACACTCTAATGTTGGATATAGGAAGCAATTCAATTCCTTTGTTATCTTACAATGAATAACATTATGGGTGCTACCCGAATCAATCAGCACTATTACCTTTCTCTTCTTAATATATCCTTCTATCTTGAGAGTTTGAGGAATGGTAATTCCTACCAATGCATTACAAGTTATCGTAGGATTCATTTCTTCTTTCTCTAGTGTTGGTTACTAGTGTATATCCTCATCTTTTGATGTTTCTTTTTCATTTTCTTCCTCCTCTTCACAATCTATGTAGAATTATTTATTATCAACACACTTATGACCATTAGTGTATTTGCTATCACAACTGTAACAAAGCCCTTTTTCTCTTTTTTCCTCCAATTGTTGTGGTGTCAACCTTGTAGGTTGTGGAAGGCTAGGAACAACAAAACTTTCATCTTTATAGTTGTGAGTGGTATACTTCCTTGTTGCCATAATTTTGCTTTCAACTTTTCCTTCCACCGTGAATGCCTTCTCTAATGTATCAGGTTCCCAAAGGAAAACCCCATGTTGGATGTTATCCTTTAAAGTCCCTAAGAAGGCATCAATCCTATGCTCCTCTAGAATATCAGTTACCTTGACATTCAATTTTTGGAAGTCCTCAATGGGCTTCGCCATTGAACCCTTTTGTTTGAGATTTATCAATTGGCTAAAGAAGGTGTTTCTCTTTCTATCCTCATAATGTGCTATCATTTCCTCCGTAAAAATTGACCAAGCAACAAATGGTTTACGAGAACAAAGCCATCGATACCATACAAACTGATTGGGTTCTAAATATAAAGATGCAATACGTACCTTTATGTGTGTTGCACATCATGGAGATCAAAATATTGCTCCATTTGTAGCATGAGCATCCATGTTGTCGGATGTTAAAATTGGCAACTAGGGCCAAATTCCACGTTGGGACAACTCATTTTATGGAGATGATGTTTGCATTAAATTCCTATTTTCAAGAGGACAAAAATTAATCTAAATATCATCTCATTCGGACAAGAAAAAGTGTGATTTTGAATTTATGCCCACACATGTGCAAATTGTTCAAGTTAGCCTCAAGTAAACGTAGGCTCATGAATCCCAATGGATGTGTCTCTTCACATACAACAAATGGTATAAATAGAAGTGACACCCAATGGACGTGTCTTTTCACCCACAACGAATTGTATAAATAGAAGTGACTTCACACCTCATTTGGCATCATCATCACTCACACATTCTTCTCTCTCTTCATCAGATTAGTTCGTACGGCTATTGAGCAACCTCTCTCTCTCCCATGTGTAAGGACGATTTTTTCTGGGCTAAATCGCAGAACCGAAATTGCAGAATTTAAGACATTTTGACCAACATTGACTAGCATTGACTGAGGTGATTTTGACAAGTTTTGACTGTGGTTTTTGGGGTTGAATTCCAATTTTTCTAGGTCGCATTGATTGGCATAGAAATTGAGATTTTCTGGGTTGTTTAACCTATGTTGACCGCAACCATGTTTGATCGCAGAGTTGACCGTAGGTTGACCAAGTTTGACCTTTTTGAGATTGTTTTTGGTTGACTTTGACCACTGCTAGAGGCCGAGTTTGACTGCCTTTGACCAAGCTTCAAAGGAGGTGTTTGACTGTTGTTTTGACCAGCGTTGACTTTCTGATTAGGGTTGAAGTTTAACTGCAGTTGACTACAAAATTTGGCAGGACAGATGTGACTTTGTATTGGGCTAGTCAATTTGACATTTGTACTCTCTCTCTCTGTGTTGAACTTTTAAATAATAATAAGAAGAATTGATCAAAGGGTTTTCCCCACATTGGGGTTTTTCCCTAGCATCCGCCAAATCCAGTGTTCTCTTGTCTTAGCTTGTCTTCTGCATTTTGTTTTATGTTTTATCTGCATTTACTGTCAATGTGATTAATGGTTAATGTGATTGCTACTGGAAATAATTGGAAATTGTCATTGAGCTACTAAAGAAAAATTGAATTAAATTGTGCTAAGCATAGAACATACCATTGTTAACTAAAATTAACATGGTATCAGACCCCAGGTGAAGACAAAGCCCAAGCAAGAGAGAGAAAAGCAATCACTAAGATCTGTTGGACAAGGACAAATCCTCAATGGCTTCTACATCTTACTTCAAATCTGAGGATAAGCTCAATGATAAATCTGACTATCATGCATGAAACATGTCTTTTGATTTGACTTTGGAAGAAAATGATGTTATGGACTATGTGCAAGGAAATGTGGTGGACCCTCCTTCAAATGTATTGGCTGCTTCTAAGACGTAATATAAGAGATGTGAGGACCAAACTAAGAAGATCATCAAAGACTCCATTCAAAAACATTTGGTCGCTTACGTTTCTGATTTGGGAACATTTAAGGAGACGTATGGAAAGTTGGTTGGGATGTTCAAAGCAAACAATGCAAGTAAAATCCTCTTTCTCAAAAACAAGCTGAAGGACATCAATATGGATAGAGGGGATTCTATCCAATCCTACTTCATGAGGATTACCAAAATCAAGAATGACCTTCTATCTATTGGAGAAGTTGTTTCTGTGAAAATTTCTGAATTCACTTAACATAAATTCTACTGCAGAAATCTGGTTTACTTCTCCTACTTGTCTATTTAAATTAACAAGTTATTTTCAGAAATATTCAGAAAACATTGAAGTAAACACACTATAGCCTACACAAATATACAAATCAAGTACTGAAGAATTTAGCACATTCGACAAGGACACACAAGATCTTTCGGAGAAATGTCCCCAAAAAGCCCAATGCAGGAAAACTAGTGCAGCAGCTCTTGAGGGTTTTATTATTATGCAGTTTCTGAATACAAACTAGGGTACCAGTAGTGGTTTACCCAACAGAGAAAATCTCGGTTGAAGTACCTCTATCTCCGGAGATAGATAATATGACTAATTTAGCTCAAAATGAAGCACCCCACAGGTGTCTACGCAGTCACTGCGTCACCCTTCAGTGTGGTTGTGTCACCCTTTCAGATCTGCAAATACGAGCCTAATCTGGCCCACTGAAACCCAAACGCAACTCTTTGAGTGACTGCGTCAGCCTATTTCAGCTTTGCGTCCCTCTGCGTGAGCCCTTCTGGCTCTGCGTCACCCCTGTTGGGCTTACGCTGCTTCTGCGTCAGCCGTCCTGGGCTTACGCTGCCTCTGCGTCACCCCTCTTGGGCCAGCGCTGCTATGTGGTACATATCTGCCTCTCTACTATTGTATTCTCGGCCTTGGACTCGGAAATCCCACTGCTAAATTGCCCCTCTCTGCACTGCAAGCTCACTCGAAAATTCTCAATAAACCGTGCCCCAGAATTTCGACTTAGCTCAAGTGTTGCCACTCTGTGCATTCTCCAACTGACCCCAAGTCTTCCTTTAATACTTTTCTTGTTGAATATTTAATACTTTTCCTCTATAAGTGGCTTCCTAAAAATATCAGGACTCCTCCCATCAGTGAAAGTCCGTAAAGAGCAAGGAGGCTTAGCTATGGTGACGGTGGGCTAACTCTCCACCGTTTCCCTTGACCTAGCAGTTGCCCTCTTAAGAACCCCTTTTAGGTTCCCTGTTGGCTTGAGTGGTAACAAAGCCTACACCAAATGGATGTCAAAATTTCTTTCTTGCATGGTTCGCTTAAGGAGGAAGTCTATGTAGAACAACCTAACGAGTTCGAAGTTCAAGATCGTAAGACACATGTATGCAGGTTGAAGAAAGCACTCTATGGGTTGAAGCAAGCCCCCAGGGCTCAGTATGAGAGGATTGATAGCTATCTTGTGAATCTGGGTTTTACAAGGAGCGAAACTGAACTAAACCTATACTTCAAGGTTGAAAAGGACAGGCCTCTCATTCTGGTCCTTTATGTGGATTATATTTTTTCTGACAGGTGCAGACCCTCTCATTTATCAATGCAAGAGGGAGTTGGCTTCCAAATTCGAGATGAAGGACCTAGGTTTGATGCACTACTTCCTTGGCTTGGAGGTCTGGCAAAGGCCAAGTGTGATTTTCCTTTCTCAAGGAAAATACATTGTGAAGTTGCTCGAGAGATGTGGGATGGTAGAATGCAAGTCTTTGTCTACTCCGATGGAACTCAACTTCAAGAAGCTATGTGGAAGTGTTGTTGGGCCTGAATTGGCAAATCCTTCCAAGCATCGACAACTTGTGGGGGCCCTAATGTTCTTGGTAAACTCTCGTCCAGACATATGCTTCGTTTTGAATACATTGAGTCAATTTATGGTCGAGCCTCATCACATACATTGGATTGTTACCAAGAATCTCTTGAGATATCTTCATGGCACAATCAATTATGTTTTGAGATACACTGCCGAGAATTTGAGGCTGCATGGATATACTGATGTTGACTGGGCTGGCAGTGTGGTGGATCGTAAGAGCACATCTGGATGTTGATTCTCATTGGGGTTTGCTTCAATATCTTGGATGAGAAGGAAGTAGAAATCGGTTGCTTTAAACACCACCGAGGCCGAATATATTGCTCTAGTATGGCATGTTGTGAAGCTGGTTGGTTGAGGAAGCTCTTTAGTGAGCTATTTAAGCATGTGTTGGATACCACCATGATCTACTGTGACAACCAAAGTGGGATTCCCCTTTCATAGAATCCTATGTTCCACGACCACTCCAAGCATATTGATTGTTGAGATTTTGGGGTAGCATCGGGGGTGCTCTTAACTCCGAAACTTTGTGGAGGGGCTAGAACACACGAGATCTCCATGACCCAGAAAGCGTTTGGATAAATTCTATCTGGTGTAAAACTTATTCAAATAATTAAATTTTTTAATGGGGAACCTAAGTCTAAGAACTAATTTACACATGTGATGAAATGTTCTAAGTGACACGGATCAAGCATTCTTTTAATCTTAGTCGTTGATTAGAGATTAGATCACGATCATTGGTTTGCCAACGAGAAAAGTATAAAGGGCGGGCTTGGTGTCAGTTGGAGAACACACACATAGCAGAAGCAATGAAGCTAATTCGAAATTCTGGGACGAGGTTTGTTGAGGATTTCGAAGTGAGCTTGAAGTGTAGTGAGGGATAGAGATCGGCAAGGGAGGATTTGATCCGAGGCCGAGAATATAGCAGCAGAGAGGCAGCATTGTACCACATAGCACAGAGGCCAGCCAGAGGGATCCAGTCCAGCGAGGTCCACGCGGAGGATTGCGTAGAGGCAGCGTAAGCCCAGTCAGGGTGATGCAGGCCCAGCCAGGGTAGCACTAGTCAGGGTAACGCAGTGGGTACGTTGGCTAGTAGAGGCTGACGCAGAGGCTGGAGAGGCAGTGTTGGGGTTCCAATGGGTCAGAAAGGGCTCGTTATATGTAATTCCCAATTGAGGGTGTGATTCAGCTATATTTTTTGTCTCCGAGTGATAAGGTACAGTTGCTGTGTATTTTCTCTGTAGGGCAAACCATTTCTAGTGCCCAGAATGTTGTATTCGGATTCTGCATAATAATAAAACCCTCTAGTGTTGCTGCATTGGTTTTCCTGCATTAGGGTTTTCCAGGGACATTTGTTCGAAAAATCCGTGTGTCATTTGTTACATGTGCGTGATGTTCAGTAAATGATCTGTATTTTTGTAGGCTGCCATTTGTGTTTACTTCAAAGTTTTTTCTAAATATTCAGTTAAAATAACTTGTGTAATAAATCAAGTAGGAGTAGTAAGTCAATAGTTACCAGCAGGATTTCTGTAATAGGGATTTAGAAATTTTCACATGGTATCAGAGCATTGCAGATCAAGCTGATCCATCAGCAAAGCAGCTGAAGATATTGGCTGTAGGAAGGGCAGCTGAAGCAACACGGATTCGGAAGAAGACAGCGCTGCACCATAGGGATAGCAGACTCTGCAAGGGTGACGCAGAGTCAGTCTGCTCACGCAGCGGCTGACGCAGCTCCAGAGAGGTGACGCAGAGCCAGTCTGCTCACGCAAAGGCTGACACAGCACCAGGAGAGGGACGTTGAGCTAGTCTGCTAACGCAGCACCAGGAGGGTGACACAGTCTGAGTTGGTGAGTCATTGTGCAGTTTGCCGTGGCCAGAAGTGCAGTTTCTAATCTTCAGAAGTTGCTGGTGTGACATAGGTTCTGTAGATGTAGAACAGTCCCTAGCAAAGGTGACAAAATCGGTAGGAGAACAGTGCTCAGCAGATTCTCTAGCCAAGGAATCTGAGTTTGATCAAGAGGAGTGATCATTGAGGACTGATTCGTCAGAATTGGTGAAGAAGGATTTCCGGGACGAAAATCATTTGTCAAAGAGAGCACGTTCTCTAGAGTGGTTCTTTCGTCAAGAAGCCCTGATCTAGTATTTTTGCTGAGTATAGCAGCAACAAAAGGGAGAAGAGTTTGTGTTTCGACAGATTGAGCAAAGATGGTTTCTCATGGACTGAGAGATCAGGATAGGTTGGACAGTGTGTCCAAATTTGTCATCTGGAGAGCCAGAATCCTGACAGTCCTGGATGAGTACGGCATCAAGGACCATGCAAAGGATGTCCTAGTTGTTCCAACCAATGTTGATCCTTTGAAGAATTTCAATGAGAATCAGGTGCGGGCTAAGCGCTTGATCATGGATGGAGTAAAAGATCATGTGGTCCCACATTGTCGTGAAGAACACGACAAATGAGATGTGGACAGCATTAAACACAATGTATCAGGGAAGCTCTGCCCAGAGGAAGATGCTTCTAGAGAATCAAATGCGGTTGTTCCAGATGCAGAAGGGGGAGGAAATCGATCCCTTTCTCTTCAGACTACAAACTATTCATGACCAGCTGATTGCCATGGGGTCAACTCCGGATGAAGGGCTCATGGTGAGGACTGCCCTGAATGCAATCACCAATGAATGGGAGACATTTGTCCAAAGTATCTTGGGCAGAGCAGCGTTACCATCCTGGGTGGACATGTGGGAAATCCTCCGTCAGAATGAAATCAGGAGGATAACCAAGAAGCAAAGCAGCAGCGGAGGAGTCAAAGTGAAAAAAGAGGAGGAGGAGGATGCAGCCCTTGCATCTAAGGGACAGAGGCAACAAGGGAAGAAGAAGAAGGACCTCTCCAAGGTCTGTTGCTTCAAGTGTGGTAAACTTGGACACTTCGGCAATACTTGCCCTAAGCGGAGGGACAAGGAAGCATCTAATTCCAAGGCAGCAACAGCGAAAGGGGAAAGTGGTAGTGAGGATGATGTGGCCATGAGTGCTCATGTGCCTCGAGAGAAGAGGTGGGGCGATATAGAACTATAGAGCAACCACAGATGGTGTGGCAGGATCCTTGAGGTGCCCAAACTCTTGGATCACATACGAGCTATGGGAGCCTTAAGACAGTAGTAGGATGACTGGAGCAGTGATTGCAGAAGATCATGGAGAAGCAGAGGCAGAGCTAGGACACTGAAGTCTGGAGCAACGCAGAGGAGAGGCAGTAGCAGCGTGGAAGCAACAACGCAGAGGATGATGGGATTTTAGCAACGCAGAGGCAGTGCTTACGCAATGCAATGCAACAGACTGCATAGAGCTTCAAAGAGACAGCGCAGAGCAGTAGCAGAGGGTGCTTCAGTAATGAGATGCAGCCAAACTGACTTGTTTGTCTTTTGTTGGGTGATTGTCCTTCAGTTGCTTTTTTCTCAGCAACTGAGTTGCAATGCAACAGTCAGCAGTGGCAGTGTTATAGGCAGCATGATGCAACAATTTGAGAGGGAGCTACAGTACAGATGTGGCAGTGTCAGTGGCAATGACATGAGCAGCAGTACCAAAAGCAGCCAATGCAATGGATGGAGGGCAGCATGCCAAGCATTAGCAACGCAAAGACAAATGCCAGAGATCAGTGCAATACTTCAGTGTGGAAGTATTGCTAAAGCACACTCCTTGCTAAGAGGGAGTGTTGAGATTTTGGGGTAGCATCAGGTGTGCTCTAGCTCCGAAACTTTGTGGAGGGGCTGGAACACACGAGATCACCAAGACCCTGAAAGCGTTTGGAGAAATTCCATCTGGTATAAAAATAATTCAAATAATTAAATTTTTTAATGGGGACCCTAAGTCTAACTTAGGGAAATTAAAAAAATTAAAGTGAATTAATTTACACACGTGATGAAATGTTCTAAGTGACGTGGATCAAGCATCCTTTTAATCTTAGTCGTCGATTAGAGATTAGATCACTACTGTTGGTTTGCCAACGAGAAAAGTATAAAAGAAGGGCTTGGGGTCAGTTGGAGAACACACACATAGCAGAAGCATTGAAGCTAAGTCAAAATTTTGGGGCAGGGTTTGCTGAGGATTTCGAAGTAAGTTTGTAGTGCAGTGAGGGGCAAAGATAGGCAACGAATGATCTGATCCGAGGCTGAGAATACAGCAACAGAGAGGCAACATTGTACCAGGCAATGCAGAGGCCAACCAGAGGGACGCAGTCTAACCAGGACCACGCAAAGGACTGCAAAGAGCAGCGTAAGCCCAGTCAGGGTGACACAGGCCCAGCCAAGGCAGTGCAGGGCAGCAGAGACTGATGCAGGGTATCTGCTAGAAAGCAGATACTAGCATGTAAAAACTCACTGCTCGCCAAATTATAAAAATGCTCAAATTTTCTTCAAATAAAATCATGAAAATATGCAGCTCAAAATTTACATAAAGGAGAAAGAGCTATTCAAAAAAACTACAGATATAAAATATAAATTTCTCTGGCCAAATATTACATTGGGCGGCCTCTTGGCCCTTGGCCCTTCAAACCACTCTTCACTCTTCCTGTACTCGTCACACACTCAGCTCTTCAACTATGTCTCTTCCTCACACAAACACTCACATTTATACATAAATAACGAATTTAATTCATTCCAAAAATCTCTCCCCACAAATCTCAACTATATCTAATTTAGATTCATTCTAGGTGTGGACTCAACAAAGTCTCGTACATAGAATTCCGGCTCCCTAAATTTGCTACCTAATTCACTCATATTCTATTAATTATTAAAAGAATATATACAATATCCTCACCTTTAAATTTTTCTCTCTTAAATTATTAAAATTAATAAAATAATAAAAAAGCCTCACCCCCTATTTCACACAAATGAATAATTAAAATTGAGCTTGATGCTCCTGCATCAGACTCCCAAGGTTGAAATTAATCATCATCGCCTGATCATGTGTTCGGATCTTCGTCTGCCTGGATCCCATATCTTGTGCTGCAACTTTCCATTTGTCGTTGCTTCTGTCTGTTGTTCTTCTCCAGGTCTCCACACTTTATGCTGCATCGGCCCACTGGCTATGCTTTCACAATTTTCTGTTGTCTTTCTCTTGCTGCTTCTTCTTTGTTTTACTGCTGCTGGCTTCTTCCGGGATACCTTCATCATTATCCTCCTTATCAATTCAAATTCTCGGTCCAATAGATTTCCTCTAGCATCGGCAATAAAACCTGTACTCACAAAACAATTATTAAAATAAAAAACATAAGGCCTTAGTGCCTCTTTCTCTTCTGGCAACATTTCAGTATGCTACTCTGAAATTTCCTCGTCCATCAGCACATCAGTATGCTTATTTAAATTCTCTGTGAGACTATCAGTTAGTCCCTCCTCCACAACATCTGTTTCAAGAATGTCTCCCTATTCTGGTTCACAATAATGAACTTCTTCGAATTGCTAAATCCTTCCTACCTCCTTACTCCCTGTTTCCTGATTATTATTCAGAACAATTTCTTTGTCTTTCTCTTTCAGCAACTCACCCTGAGTATAGATCCTCTGCTTTTCTAACTCTCTTCTCTGAAGATCTAACTTTCTATATAGCTTAACAATCTCAACTGGAGTAGAACTTGGAAATTTTACACAACTTTCCATACCTTCATTTGCTGTTGACCAATCATTGGATGGTCCTTCTTTCTTTGTTTCAATATTCTGCTGAATATTTCCACGAGACCCATCTGTCTCCATTTCTTTCTGAGTTCTTGCTATCTCAGCATCATTCTGAACAGATTTCAGATTCAACTCTTCTTCTTTAACAAACATCAAAGTTTGTTCAACACCCTGTGATGTACCGGTAATCACACACCAATCATTAGTCTTAAACACATAAGACCTTTTGGTCCCACTGGATGTTTCAGACAACATCTCTCTTTGCTGCTCTGAATCCTTCATTTGATTCAGTTCCTCTATAGATTCTTCTTCTGTCTCATCACTACTTCCACTCTTCCTTGGGCAAACTTCCTGAATTGTCCTGGTTACAGCATCATTACATTGTAAACTTTTGTCAGCAATTCCATTAAACAAATACATTTGTTTACCTCCTTGGAATTTTTCTTCGGAATTTCCAGTTTGTTCCTGTTCCATAACAGTTTCGACTTGTTGTCTTACCCCAAATAAGAAGTCATTTATGATTTCTTCCTGTTGTAACCAATCAACACTTTCCTTCTCTGAAAGGAATTCTCTACCAGACTTTACCTCAAGAGTTTCATTCTCCTTTGTGACAGTTCCATCAGACTGCTCACCCTATTTCGCACATCTTGCAAACATACATAAACTGTGAGAAAAAATGTAAGGCTTCATGGCTTCATCTGTTTCTCTCGCCAACACATCTTCAGATGCTTCTGAACTATCCCAATAGTTCATGAGATCTTCTTCACTGATCTCTTCACCCAGAATTTCACCATGTTCTGGGCCACAAATGGAAACATCCATTTTTAACTCGACCTCTCTGAGCTCTTCACAACTCAACATTTGCTCGAGCTTCCTCAGCTCTTCCATCAACTGTATGTTTACTTGCTTTTCCCTCTTTGTGTGTAGCTTCAGCCACTTCACCTTCTTTCTCGTGGTCCAACCATGTGTCTGGTTTCTCACATTTTCCAACAACAACTCCATTAACAATTCAAGGTGAATTGTTATCTCAGCCTTCTCCCGCTCATACTCTTCATCAGATCTCCAGAAATGACTATCAACAGTCATCTTCCCCTTCTTTGTGAACTGCATCTGTTCACGCGTGGACTTCATTTAATCCACTTCCCCGCAATCCTTCACACTTGTCATTTATCAAAATGCAACTTCTCCTCCTGCGCTTGGCTTCTCTTTGTCTTGGAACCAATCTCTGGTAACCTTCTTGCTGCGAACAACACTTTAGTAGTTCATGTGTTACAATAACCAATTCTTTGGATGTCGGGCTCCGTCGATCATGCACCCAATTACATTCAGACTTTGGACTTATCTTACGACTCTTTGACTTCATACTTCACCAATTTGTCATCTTGGATGAACATACTCAATCTCAACTCAAACTATCCAAACTTTCATTTGACTCTAACAACTGTTTTCACTTCAAATTTTGTCCCAATAACAATGATAGTGGATAATTTGACTTAATTGAAGTTATACAATTCTTCAGTAAACATACACCTCAAATACATTTAGGATGTAAATTTTCACCCTATTTCATACTTCATTCTTATGAAAAATCATCAATTTGCCTTATCATTTCACATGATACTGAAGTCTTTAGTCGAATTCCAATTCAAGTGTTCCAAGATTTATTTTAAGGTGAAAATAAATAAACCATTCAATCTTCAATGTTCAAAAATATCTTCCTGAAGTATCATACCTCATGCTCCTATTAAGGTTATTAATAAACCTTTCTTTCTGCAAACTCAACCCTCTGGTTTCCATTCCTTTGTGCCATCTTCGTCACCATCAATACTTGCATGCTCACAAGTTTGTCATCTTAATGAAAACATTTCTCTGCACTTATATACACCATGCAACATCAATTCACATCTCTTTACCTGTGTACAGAGAACAAGCAACTTCTTCAATGAATGATGTACACTCGTACACTGTTTCATCCTGAATATCCCCCCCTTAAATGTCGTCACATGATGGTAAAACAAAGGTTTACAACATCAAGCAATTTCCAATCACCAATCAAAAGAATTCTTCTTTTTCCACTACATGCTTTGTCCAAAATAACTTAACCAAAACTATGAAGGATTCACATTAGGCATAATAAATCATCATACTATGCATAATAAACCTCCTCAAACAAGCATGCATATTTCTCTTATGTCCTCCAGGATTAGCACGTTTTCATTCATTTTTCCATTCAGTTTTACCTCAGCATCTGCAACAGTAGTCTTCAAATAACATTTTCAAATCAAGGTTAAACAAAACATATCAGCTCACCTTCAAGATCTTTGTGTGATCTTGTTCCATCTCTTGTCTGCACTGTGTCTCTGTGTCCTATCATCTTTCAGACTCAAAATTGTTTCAACATAATTAGCACCACTGTAGTCTATTTATATGGTAATCCCTTTGTCTAGTTGTCACCGAACATAAACGCAACAACACATTAACTGCTGATAGAACCACTACAATGCACCAACACCTTCACAGATGGAAAATACATCACAATTTTGTCCCATGGTATTGACGCTGAGATTGTCCATCCTAACCAGCTTCACATGCATGCTAAAAATATTATACAAAAACCACAAGTTTTTTCCTCTCACTTTACAATATTATTCTATTGAAATGAAAAAGATAGGAGGTTTGGAAGATATGAATGGGATACTAGCACCACACATGTTTTTCGCTCCAAGAAATATAGGCGAAGTATATGTCCAGGCTACGCAACAGGTCCTTACATGACAATTCGACCAATAAGTCAATGTTCAACACAACAGAGGCTTTCACATTGTTTAAACGATGGCACTTGTTCAAGAAACAATACTAGTCTCCGATTCTTGGATTTTTTTGCAGGAATGGACTGAAAAGTACATCGTATGGAATGCTTAAATGAAACTAGTGTTTCTAAGTCTATTTCTCCGAAGTAATCGAAATGAAAGCCGCTTCACTCGATGAGGTTGCTGAGTCAGAGAGAAAATTTTTGTCATTCTAGGCCAAAGGCGTTCACCGAATGGCAGCTGACATTACGCAGAAAAGCTAGTTCGATCACACAACACATTCCAACATAGTCTCCTTATAGGCTTCACAAACAATGCAATATATTCATATCTATTTTACAATAATTCATCACACTATTGCAGATCATTTTGACCCTCTCAATTGTTGCACTAATATCAACAACGATTTCATTCTTTAACAATATAATAACTCTCAACCTTATACCTCCCTCACAAACTCTTCACTTTCACATAGCATTACTAAATCACTACAACCATTTGTTAAAAGGAAGAAAGAATAGCTATTCATAACTCACCACAAAGAGCTCCTCGCTCAACTCACTGGTTCTGTTCCTCGGCGTATGTTGCACAGGTTTCCCGTTACCATATTTTTTCACATCTCTATGCTGCTAATGTTTGAAGTCGACGTTGCACACACTTTAGCAAGCATTCTCTTCACTTAACAACCACCACCGATAGCTCTACAAATCACAATGCTCCAAAGTAACACATATCTTCCTTTTCTAAGTCACAGTGTGTTTCTCACATGCAGAGAATCTCACAAATCGTTGTGCCTGCAACTATCTATCTTTAAAACAATATGTGATGCTTACAGACTTCCTGGAAAAAATATGAGATGCTTTCAGACTTCATCTTCTTGCTTAGGAACATCCCTGGAAATAACCTCTAGATTTGTGATATATGATGGATAATGGTCTACTCTATTGCAGCAACAATGGTTCTATGAATCCTCAAGTTGACAAACACGAGCTTGATCGATCTCATTTTGAACTCTAAAAGCTCTCATCACATGTTATTTTTTTATTATGCAAATATCTAATGTGAATTCTATGCTCTCTCCATCTTCAGCATCTTCTTCGTCCCACACACTTTTTGGCTTCTCCTTAGCAACAACTGGAATAGCCAGTACAAAATCCTCTAATTCGGCCAGTCAGAAATGGAAGAAAATTGCTTCCAAAATCTAGTGCCTGATGTTCAGCATGCACCATTCTGTATCACCCCAATCGTCATCCATGGCGACCGTTATTGAAGGATAGGATCGATCTGAAAACCAAACAAAAATAGAATGCAGGAACAACACCCAGAAAGAATTACTGTTACTACACTAAAATTTGTTGACAGCTTCTCCTCCCCCTTTCTACTTCTTGTCCTCTCAGGTACATATTCTTTGTGAATTGCCTCTGTTCTCTTTGTCTTGGAACCAATCTCTGGTAACCTTCTTGCTGCAAACAACACTTTAGTAATTCATGTGTTACAATAACCAATTCTTTGGGTGTCGGGCTCCGTCGGTCATGCACCCAATTACATTCAGACTTTGGACTTATCTTACGACTCTTTGACTTCAGACTTACACCAATTTGTCATCTTGGATGAACATACTCAATCTCAACTCAAACTATCCAAACTTTCATTTGACTCTAACAACTGTTTTCACTTCAAATTTTGTCCCAATGACAATAATAGTGGATAATTTGACTTAATTGAAGTTATACAATTCTTCAGTAAACATACACCTCAAATACATTTAGGATGTAAATTTTCACCCTCTTTCATATTTCATTCTTATGAAAAATCATCAATTTGCCTTATCATTTCACATGATACTGAAGTCTTTAGTCGAATTCCAATTCAAGTGTTCCAAGATTTATTTTAAGGTGAAAATAAATAAACCATTCAATCTTCAATGTTCAAAAATATCTTCCTGAAGTATCATACCTCATGCTCCTGTTAAGGTTATTAATAAACCTTTCTTTCTGCAAACTCAACCCTCTGGTTTCCATTCCTTTGTGCCATCTTCGTCACCGTCAATACTTGCATGCTCACAAGTTTGTCATCTTAATGCAAACATTTCCATGCACTTATATACACCATGCAACATCAATTCACATCACTTTACCTGTGTACAGAGAACAAGCAACTTCTTCAATGAATGATGTACACTCGTACACTGTTTCATCCTGAATATCCCCCCCTTAAATGCCGTCACATGATGGTTAAACAAAGGTTTACAACATCAAGCAATTTCCAATCACCAATCAAAAGAATTCTTCTTTTTCCACTACATGCTTTGTCAAAATAACTTAACCAAAACTGTGAAGAATCCACATTAGGCATAATTAATCATCATACTATGCATAATAAACCTCCTCAAATAAACATGCATATTTCTCTTATGTCCTCCAGGATTAGCACGTTTTCATTCATTTTTCCATTCAATTTTACCTCAGCATCTGCAACAGTAGTCTTCAAATAACATTTTCAAATCAGGGTTAAACAAAACATATCAACTCACCTTCAAGATCTTTGTGTGATCTTGTTCCATCTCTTGTCTGCATTGTCTCTGTGCGCTATCATCTTTCAGACTCAATTTTTTTTCAACATAATTAGCACCACTGTAGTCTATTTATATGGTAATCCCTTTGTCTAGTTGTCACCGAACAGAAACGCAACAACACATTAACTGTTGATAGAACAACTACAATGCACCAACACCTTCACAGATGGAAAATACATCACAATTTTGTCCCGTGGTATTGACACTGAGATTGTCCATCCTAACCGGCTTCACATGCATGCTAAAAATATTATACAGAAACCACAAGTTTCTTCCTCTCACTTTACAATATTATTCTATTGAAATGAAAAAGATAGGAGGTTTGGAAGATATGAATGGGATACTAGCACCACACATGTTTTTTGCTCCAAGAAATATAGGCGAAGTATATGTCCAGGCTATGCAACAGGTCCTTACATGAGAATTCGACCAATAAGTCAATGTTCAACACAACAGAGGCTTTCACGTTGTTTAAACGATGGCACTTGTTCAAGAAACGATACTAGTCTCCGATTCTTGGATTTTTTTGCAGGAATGGACTGAAAAGTACATCGTATGGAATGCTTAAATGAAACTAGTGTTTCTAAGTCTATTTCTCCGAAGTAATCGAAATGAAAGCCGCTTCACTCGATGAGGTTGCTGAGTCAGAGAGAAAATTTCTGTCATTCTAGGCCAAAGGCGTTCATCGAATGGCAACTGACATTACGCAGAAAATCTGGTTCGATCACACAACACATTCCAACATAGTCTCCTTATAGGCTTCACAAACAATGCAATATATTCATATCTATTTTACAATAATTCCTCACACTATTGCAGATCATTTTGACCCTCTCAATTGTTGCACTAATATCAACAACGATTTCATTCTTTAACAATATAATAACTCTCAACCTTATACCTCCCTCACAGCTTCAATTTCACACAACATTACGCAATCACTACAACCATTTATTAAAAGGAAGAAAGAATAGCTATTCATAACTCACCACAAAGAGCTCCTCGCTCAACTCACTGGTTCTGTTCCTCGGCGTATGTTGCACAGGTTTCCCGTTACCATATTTTTTCACATCTCTATGCTGCTAATGCTTGAACTCGACGTTGCACACACTTTAGCAAGCATTCTCTTCACTTAACAACCACCACTGATAGCTCTACAAATCGCAATGCTCCAAAGTAACACATATCTTCCTTTTCTAAGTCACAGTGTGTTTCTCACATGCAGAGAATCTCACAAATCGTTGTGCCTGCAACTATCTATCTTTAAAACAATATGTGATGCTTACAGACTTCCTAGAAAAAATATGAGATGCTTTCAGACTTCATCTTCTTGCTTAGGAACATCCCTGGAAATAACCTCCAGATTTGTGATATATGATGGACAATGGTCTACTCTATTGCAGCAACAATGGTTCTATGAATCCTCAAGTTGACAAACACGAGCTTGATCGATCTCATTTTGAACTCTAAAAGCTCTCATCACATGTTATTTTTTTATTATGCAATTATCTATTGTGAATTCTATGCTCTCTCCATCTTCAGCATCTTCTTCGTCCCACACACTTTTCAGCTTCTCCTTAGCAACAATTGGAACAGCCGGTACAAAATCCTCTGATTCGGCCAATCAGAAATGGAAGAAAATTTCTTCCAAAATCTAGTGCCTAATGTTCAGCATGCACCATTCTGTATCCCCCGAATCGTCATCCGTGGCGACCCTTATTGAAGGATAGGATCGATCTGAAAACCAAACGAAAATAGAATGCAGGAACGACACCCAGGAAGAATTACTGTTGCTGCACTAAAATTTGTTGACAGCTTCTCCTCCCCCTTTCTAATTCTTGTCCTCTCAGGTACCGAACTTCTTTTTCTTCCTGTAATCAAAAACCATATACAGCATACATAATTGCAAATTCAAACAGGTATCTTTCCCTGCTTTGATACCAAATGATCCCAGGTATCTGCTAGAAAGCAGATACTAGCATGTAAAAACTCACTTCTCGCCAAATTATAAAAATGCTCAAATTTTCTTCAAATAAAATCATGAAAATATGCAGCTCAAAATTTACATAAAGGAGAAAGAGTTATTCAAAACAACTACAGATTTAAAATATAAATTTCTCTGGCCAAATATTACATTGGGCGGCCTCTTGGCCCTTGGCCCTTCAAACCACTCTTCACTCTTCCTGTACTCCTCACACACTCAGCTCTTCAACTATGTCTCTTCCTCACACAAACACTCACATTTATACATAAATAATGAATTTAATTCATTCCAAAAATCTCTCCCCACAAATCTCAACTATATCTAATTTAGATTCATTCTAGGTGTGGACTCAACAAAGTCCCGTACATAGAATTCCTACTCCCTAAATTTGCTACCTAATTCACTCATATTCTATTAATTATTAAAAGAATATATACAATATCCTCACCTTTACATTTTTCTCTCTTAAATTATTAAAATTAATAAAATAATAAAAAAGCCTCACCCCCTATTTTACACAAATGAATAATTAAAATTGAGCTTGATGCTCCTGCATTAGAGACCCAGCCAAGTGGACGCAGGCCCAGCCAAGGTAGCGCAGAGGCAGCACAGCACCAGTCAAGGTGACGCATTGGGTATGTTGGCCAGTAGAGGCTGACGCAAAGGCTGGAGATGCAACACAGGGGCTCCAGTGGGCCAAAAAGCGCTGGTTATCTGCAATTCCTGATTGAGGGTGTGATTTAGCCATATTTTCCGTCTTCGAGGGATAAAGTACAGCTGCCGTGTATTTTCTCTGTAGGACAAACCGTTTCTAGTGCCCAGAATGTTGTATTCAGATTTTGCATAATAATAAAACCCTCTAGAGTTGTTGCACCGGTTTTTCCGCATTGGGTTTTTCCTAGGACATTTGTCCAAAAAATCTGTCAATTGTTACATGTGTGTAATGTTCAGTAAATGATCTGTATTTGTGTAGGCTGCTATTTGTGTTTACTTCGAAGTCTTTTCTGAATATTCAGTTAAAATAACTTGTGTAATAAATCAAGTAGGAGAAGTAAATCAATAGTTAGCAACAGGAATTCTGTGATAGGGAATCATAAATTTTCACATTGATAACAGGTACCACTTTATTGTTGATTTCTGGTAGCATCGAATGTGCTCTAACCTCAAAAACTTGCAAGGAGGCTAAGACACATGCATTCTCCAAGACCCAGAAATCGTTTTGGGAAATTCCACTCGGAGACAGATTAATTAAAATAATTAATTATTTTTAATGGATGCCTAAGTCTAAACTTAGGAAATTAAAATAATTAAAGGATATTAATTAAATTGGGTGTGAATCTTCTAGAAAAAGGCGGAGATCGAGTCAAGATGATTTGAGCCATTGGTTAGGATTTAATTTGGGTCGTTGATTGTTCAACGAGATTATAAGAAGAGACTCAATGGGCACTTGGAGAACACATTGAATCAAGAACAAGAGATCGATTTCTCAAGAGAGCAACACATAACAGCTGTCGAAGGAAAATCGAGGAGATTTCTTGCAGTTAGGGGTAGGGATAGTTTACTGGAGGAAGTTTTTCCTGATCCAGGGAATACATTGCAGAGGGGGCAGAGAGAAGTTCAGAGACGTTGCGCAGTGCCACGTTGGGTAGCACAAACTTGAGGCAATAGAGAGCTACGTTGAGGCAGCGCAGAGCCTCTGAGGAGATTCGCAGATCTGCTGAGGAGCAATCCAGATCTAGTGCCAGGAATCGGGGTGTGAGAACGGAGGGTCAGAGATCTGAGTTTCCAGTTAGCAGATCGATCAGCAGAAGGAGTGACGCGGCCCCTAGGAGTTGCGACGCAGAGCCAGCGCAGTTACTACGCTGAGGTAGCATAGAGGCAACGTTGGGATAACCACTCAGTGGTTGGATCAGTGCTGGTTCACCAGTAACAATGTGAGATAACTCCAGGTTGCACTGCTCATATAATGATGATTATATTTTTGTTGGATTCCTCTTTCAGAGAGGTGCAAGATTGATCTAAGGATCAACTTGTTTGGATGAGTAGAACATATATTTTGATTTTATTTTCCACACGTGCAAGATCAGCCAGATTTGTAATGTAGGCTCACAAGCCTAATAGATGTGTCACACACCCTCACTGATGGATATAAATTAGAGAGACTTGGAGATCATTTGCTCATCATCTCATCACACATTCTCTCATTGTGATCTGATTGGTTCGATAGCCTTTGAAGGCCTCTTTCCTTCACACGTGCAGAGCTGAAGCTGGGGAAATCTGCGAATTTGTTTTAGGGTTGTTTGTTGTGCGTTGAACAACGTTGACTGTGGTCAACCCTTGACCGTTTGACCTCCAAAACTTGCTAAAAATCTGATTTTTGAAGATCGTACAGCTGGGCACAAAAATCAAGGAAAAAGGAGCAGGTTGACCAAAGCCCTAAATCTACAGTGTTGACTTTTTGCATTGACTTTGGTTGACCATCCTACATTGTTCTATGGCTAGATCCAACTTTGGATATTTCTCACACCTTTTATCACTTCCAAAATGTGTGATCAAACCGAGCTAATTGTTCCAAACTCCAGTAAGTGACCAAGCTGACTATGATGAGCCCCTGTGGCTTATCTGAATCTACAGTCCAACCTTAACTCCAGTAAATGATATTATCACGGGTCTGAGGGTTAGATAGCCCTTGTTGCTTGTCCGAAGTCTATTGCAACACCCTTTTTACTAGTCTGAATGCTTGGTCCAAAGTTCTGAGGTTCTGTGCCAGCTTTTGTGCCCAAGTTCGAGCTTCCGTGATCAATCGAAGTTTGTTACTCTATTGTTCTGAACATAACAAGAGATCTGAGCCCTTAATTGTTGCTTCAAGACCCACAAACAGATCCAAGGTTTCACGTTTTTTTCACAAGGATTGTAGTGTTGTCCAGAGGTAATTTCGTGCCCAAACAAATTCAATGTAGCTCTGTGATTTATGCTTCCTTCCTCTAAGTTCACGAGCTGTGAACTCTGGTAATATTTTCTGTGATGATGACTGAAAAAGGATGAGGGGGAATGAAGTTTGAATGCTGTATATATAGTGATTTTTAATGCTAAACGAAAAGACATGTCTCCTTAGGGTAGGCTGACATGAGAAGAAGTTCAGGTCGGCTCACTATCCAAAAATGATTTTAAACTTGTAAATTCTCGTTCTCCCTCATCGTTTGGAGTTTTGGGGCGTGTAAGGGCTCGTTGGAAAGCTAAAATTATGCTCTTTCAGATGGTGGAGGTCTTATGAAATAATTTTGCCTCAAAGGTATCAAAAAATTATTTTTAATGTGACTGATCCTTTCTGAGTGCAGAAATAGAATGAAGGACCTCTTCATTGATTCCTTTGACTTTGCTTCGTCATGCTTGCCTTCATTGTGTTTGCAGGTCATCATCTCATGGATATTGACATCATCACATGTACACAGTTGTTTTTGTACAATTGTCCCCGGAAAAACCCAATGTGGGAAAATTGGTGCAGCAGATGAGGGTTTTATTAAATTCTTCATCAAATGATTCTTTACAAGGAATATACTAGCAGAAAAAATCTGAAAACACCTGAGACAGAATTCTAGGCTCCTTCCGACAAATTCCTAACACCCTGATCAGCCTATGCTTCTCTCTATGCCTGTCTGCGTGTTTCCCTGCGCAGTCCCTACGCTGGACTGCGTAAATCTGTGTAGGCTCTGTGTGGGTTCATTGCACTGAAGCCCTGTGCTGCCTCCTGTGACCCACTGCGTCCGTCTGTCCTTGACCTCAGTCATTGCTGACTCCCTCCTCCTACTTCTGCAACTCTCTGCCCTGCAACTATCCCACTGAGATCGAATTCTATTACTTCAGAATTGATCTCCTTCGGGTACTTAGTGTATGCTCAGCTTGTTTTCCAAATGACCCTCAAGCACTCTTTTATAATCTTCTCGTTGATGAATCAATGGCCTAGATTAGAAGTCTAATCAATGGCTAAGATTAAAACTTGAATTGATCTTTTTTTTCTAGAAGATTCACACTATGACTTATTAATACCCTTTAATTATTTAATTTCCCTAAGTTTAGACTTAGGGTCTCCATTAAAATAATTAATTATTTTAATAAGTCATGAACAGAGTGGAATTTCCACAAACGGTTTATGGGTTCTTTGGAATATTGATGTCCAAGCCTCCTTACAAAGTTTGAGACTTGGAACACTTTCTGATGCTACAAAAATCAACATCAACACAGCGCAGTCACCTATGGGGTTTGATCATTCTGCTGCTGGATCAGCCAAAATATCTGTCTCCGGATAGAGGTACTTCTGCCGAGATTTTTTCTCTGTACTTCTACCAAGATTTTTTCTCTGTTGGGTGAGCCTGATTTGGCACCCTAGTTGTATTCAGAAATCTGCTTAATAATTAAACCCTCATATCTGCTGCACCAATTTTCCCGCATTGGGTTTTTCCGAGGATGTTTAGTCCAAAAATAAGTGTGTCCTTTGTGTGATTGTCCCATCTTATTTTTCAGTACTTGATCTGTATATTAGTGTGGGTTGCATTAATGTTTACTGAAGAATTTTGTAAATAACTTGTTAATTAAAGAACACAAATAAGAGATGAAAATCAGTTAACTGCAGTAGGATTTCTGCTTGTTAGATTCAGAAATTTTCACATGGTATCAGAGGAATTGCAGATCAAGGAGGACTGAAGCCATCAGTGAAAGGGCAGAGGAAAATCTGCTGCAAGAAAGCAATTGTCCTAAGAGACAGTGTAGTTCTGGGCCAAAGAGGCAGAGGAAGTGACACAGTCACCAAGGAAGACTCACACAGAGCCTGCGTCAGCCTGCTAGGGTGACGTTGTAGATACAGAAAGCAACACAGTGATTGTTGGGTCGACACAAAGGCTATTGAGTCTCATCTTTTCCGGTTGTTGTGGCTGGAGGTGCAGCACAATTTTATCTTGAGTTGCTGATGGGACGTTGATTTTGTTGGTGCAGAACAGTGTCTAGTGAGGCAAAAGCATAGTATAGGGAAGCAATTCCTCAGAAGATTTATTGCCAAGAAGTCTAGATCCAGTGCTGAAAAGCAGCAAAGAGAGATAAGAGAGGGTTGCTTCGACATTTGTTGGTAGAAGGATTTCCGTAAGGAAATCGAGATTCAGGGGGAGCTTGTTCCTTAGAGGATTTCTAGCGCCAAAGAAATTCAGATCCGAGTTTTGCTGGGGCAGTAGTGAAAGAGGGAGAAAGGAACTTTTTCGACATTTAGTTGAGCAGAGATGGTCGTGAATGGATTGAGGGATGAGAACAGGTTGGATGGAGCATCCAACTTTGTCATCTGGAAGGCCAGGATCCTGGCAGTTTTGGATGAACATCGCATCAAGGATCATGCCTTGAACACGATTGTTGTACCATTTGATGTTGATCCTCTCAAGAAGTACGAGGAGGCTCAAGCAAAAGCAAAACGCATGATCATGGATGGAGTCAAGGATCATGTGATCCCACATATTGCTGAGAAGAACACAGCAAGGGAAATGTGGGTGGCCTTGACCACATTGTACGAGGGATCTTCTGTCTAGCGGAAGATGTTGCTTATGAATCAGCTGAGATTGTTTCAGATGCAGAAGGGAGAAGAAATTGATCCCTTCCTTATCAGACTGCAAGGGATCCGAGATCAGCTAGCTTCCATAGGGGCTACACCAGATGGTGGATTTATGGTTAAGATTGCCCTCAATGCAGTCACTGAAGACTGGGAAACTTTTGTCAAAAGCATTTTGGGTAGGGCTACTCTTCCTAGTTGGGAGGAGATGTGGGCAACTCTTCGACCGGAAGAGATCAGACGGTGGACCAAGGCAAGAAGCAGCAGCAAAGGGATCAAATTCAAGGAGGAGGAAGAGGAAGATGCGGCGCTCACATCAAAGGGATAACAAGGACAGTAGAGACGGAAGAAAAAGGACATCTCGAAAGTCAAATGCTTCAAATATGGGGAAATGGGACATTTCGCCACGCAGTGCCCTCTGAAGAAGAAGGGAAAAGAAGAGAAGCTTGACTCGGAGGCTGCTCCAGCACAGGCTGATGAGGAGGATGACGATGACTGTGCCATGAGTGCTCATGCACCTCTAGAGAAGAGGTGGGGCGATATGGAGCTGTAGTTGGAGCTACAGAGAGTGTGGGCAAGATCCTTGAGGTGCCCAAACTCTTGGATCACATACGGCTACGGGGGCCCATAATGGCAGTAGCAGAATGATGGGAGTCAGTTGGTGCGAGGGATGATGTAGCGACAGTGGCAGAGCTAGAGCGCCAAAGTATGAAGCAGCGCAGTGGAGTGTTGCAGCAATGCGGGAGGCACAGAGCAGATACAACAGCAGTGCAGTAGCATCAGAGGGTCAGCACAGATTAGCAGCAGAGAAAGCTTAAGCATCGAGGTGCATCCAGACTGACTAGTATGTTAGGATTTGGGATGTCTTTCAGTGGCTTAACTCTCAACCACTGAGTTGCAGTGCAGGACTTAGCCTTGGCAGCGGTATGGGTAGCATGATGCAGCATATTGAGAGGGAATTGTAGTACAGATGCAGCGGTGACAGTGGCAAAGTCATGGACAGCAATACAGATTGCAGCAGCGCAATAGACGAGGGGCCGTAGGCCGAGCATCAGCAGTGCAGAGGACCAATGTCGTGGATCAGGGTGATGCTTCTAGTGAGAATTATTGCTAGAGCACATTCCTCGCTAAGAGGGAGTGTTGATTTTTTGGTAGCATTGGATGTTCTCTAGCTCCGAAATTTTGTGGAGGGGCTAGAACACATGAGATCTCCAAGATCCAAAAATCGTTTGGACAAATTCCACCCGAAGTGCATGTTATTCAAATAATTAATTATTTTTAATGGAACCTAAGTTAAAACTTAGGAAATTAAAATAATTAAAGTGAATTAATGTAAATGTGGGTGAGAAGCTTCTAAGTAACAAGGATTAATTATGTTTTAATCTTAGTTGTTGATTAAAGATTTGATCACGGTCGTTGATCTCTCAACAGGAAAAGTATAAAGGAAGGCTTGAGGGTCAATTGGAGAAAACACACACACACACAGAGCAGCACTTGAGCTAAATCGAAATTTTGGAGCAGGGTTTGCTGAGAATTTCGGAGTGAGTTCTAGTGCAGAGAGGGGCAATTCGACAGTGGGACTTCAGTCCAAGGCCGATAATATCATAATACATTGCAAAGAGGCAGCGTAGCACCATGGAGAGATAGTGCAAAACCTGAGAAAGTGACACAGAGCCTGGAGAGGTGACACAGTCAAGGCAGCGCTGGGGTTTCTGTGAGGCAGATCGATTTCTGAGTCGAGAAGGCTCACGAGGAGGGTGATGTAGCTCCTAGAGGGGGTGACGCAGTCTCAGTGCAGAGCTGGGAGCAGTTGCTGCTACGCAGCATTGGGGACAGTGCAGTCACCTGTGGGGTTTCATCATTCTGCTGCTGGATCAGCCAAAATATCTGTCTCCGGATAGAGGTACTTCTACCGAGATTTTTTCTCTGTTGGGTGAGCCGGATTTGGCACCCTAGTTGTACTCATAAATCTACTTAATAATAAAAGCCTCATATCTGTTGCACCAGTTTTCCCATATTGGGTTTTTAGGGGACGTTTAGTCCAAAAATAAGTATGTCCTTTATGTGATTGTCTCATCTTATTTTTCAGTACTTGATCTGTATATTGGTGTAGGTTGTAGTGTATTTGCATTAATGTTTACTGAAGAATTCTATAAATAATTTGTTAATTAAAGAACACAAGTAGGAAATGCAAATCAGTTAACTACAATAGGATTTTTGCTTGTTAGATTCAAAAAATTTCACAGATATTCGGTGGCATTTCATTAGAGATTGTGTGCAACGTGGAGCGGTCCAGCTACAGTATGTTTCCACAGATAAGAAAGTTGCAAATATACTCACAAATGCTCTAAGTAGAGATAAGTTCGTCTATTTCAGAGAATAGATGGGTATGGTGGAGAACCGGTTTTAGTAGCACAGACAGTTTATTTAGGATGCTTCGCAGTTGCAGTAGCAATAGATGAGAGGGAGTTACAGTGCAAATTCAGGGTTGACAGCAATATAGCAGTGTCGACAGCAGCACAAATGGAGCATTAGAGTTGCGCAGTAGTTGGTGGGCAGTGGCCATACATCAGCAGCATGACAAGGGGTGGTACGGAAACAGGGTGTTGTGACAAGATGTGCAGCACTAGAGAGAGAACACTTTCCTCGCTAAGAGGCAGTGTTAGTGTTTGTAGCATCAGAGGTGTTCTATTCTCGAAACTGTGTGGAGAGGCTTAAACACATGAGATCTCCAAAACCTAGAAAATCGTTTCTGGAAATTCCACCTAGAAGTACTTCAATTATATTATTAATCCATTTTTAATTATTTCCTAAGTCTAAACTTAGGGAAAGGGGTTAATTAATCAGAATTAATTGAGATAAGGTGAAAATTCTCTAGAAACTCATACAGATCGACAAGGAATTAATTTGGACCCTTGATTAAGTTTTAATCTTGGTCGTTGGTGCACCAATAGAAGATTATAAGAAGAAGTTCATGGGTAGATGGAGAAATACACCAATTGCAGATACTCAATGATCAAGAAAGTTTGATTTCCCAGTAGCAAGTGATTCAGTAGTGATATCAAGCAAGTGATCGAGTAGCAGGTGGCAGAGGGGCAACATAGAGATTTTCAGGAGGAGTTTCCAGTTCCAAAGGAGTCAGAAGAAGAGGCCGAAATTATTCTCCAAGAGGCTACACAAGGGTTGGCGTAGTGCCTCAAGAGGGGCAGTTCGATTTGGCTGTGGAGTGGGTTGTTTTAGGTGTCGGATACTGGGAAAATTTTCCGAGGGCCTAGCTAAAGACATCCAGCAGCAAAGACAAGAAGGAGGTTTGATTCGAAGAGAATTTCGGGCTGAGCATACAACGGAATGTGCAGGGCCTGCGCAGAGGTGGACGCAGATCATTCTAGGGGTCAGTTTCTAAGCCCAGACTGAGCCAAGATTGCTTGGAGAGGAGGGTAATTTCCCTCAGATAATTTTGGCCAGTATTTCTCTCAGAAAGAAATGCCAGTTTGGTGTCATTGTATTGTACTCAAAATTTCTGCTGCATAATAATAATAAAACCCTTATCTGCTACATCGGTTTTCCCACATTGGGTTTTTCCGAGGAGAATTGTCCAAAAATAACGATGTCAAAATTTCTGTGTGCTGGGATTTCTCAGTTTCCAACTTTTTATTTTCTGCAATATTTTTATGGTGAAAATTGTAGTTGTGATTTTATTCATTGTTTTTCGTAGCAAATAAATTGTACAACTAAATTTACAGTTAGAAGAATAATTTTCAGTTGCTGCAATAGATGAAATTTTCACACTAGGATACAAGATTAACCACCAAGTTGGTGTTGAAAATTTGGCAGCTCAGGGATGAATTCGTAAAAATAGAAAGTCTAAAAATAGAATCTCTAAAACCAGAGAATCTAAAAATAGCAAGTCTAAAATATATAATTTCTAAAAATAGAAAGTCTCAAGTATGACTTTTCAAAAATAGTAAATCACTTTGCATCAATCGGTAATCAAGTATTGTTGATGGAAAATTCCTCTTGATCGTCAATCAATCCTAATAGTTCAATTTCGACTTAATCATCAATATTATTATTATTATTAATAAAAAGAAATTCAAGTCACTGAATCATGGCTCTCAATAATGTTCTCTTAGACTCTCATTTTTGGCATGACATATTCCTCTTACACTCTCATTAATGCTCTTACACGTTCTTACACTCATTAAAGCATGTCATAAAATATTCTCTTACACTCAATAAAAGCATGTCATAAAAGATTCCTCTTACGCACTCTTTAATACATATGTTACACTCTCTCTTAAGAGCATAAGTTACAAAGGCATACATACCTCCTTAATGGCATGAGTTACATTTCCTAAATGGGCATGATTTACACTCCTCTTGGCATGCGAGTTACTCCTCCTTTATGGCATGGATTTGTTGCTCCTCCTATGTATATGTGCCTCATTCTTTCTCCCCTCGCTACTTGTGTATTGTGAAATAAAAATACGAACTTGAGAAAGAGTTGGAGAGAGTTGAAGAAGATTGTGAGAGAGAGACTTGGAGAGTAAGAGCAAAACTTGGTGAGCCAAGGTTGATTCATTGCTTCAATGTCTCAGTGTTGATTTAGTTGAAGGAAAGGTTGATTCAATGTGTGCATCTACTGCTTTTACCAGTGATCTTCATGCTACAGCTTGTTCAGATTTGGGTGAATTTACTCATTCTCTTGATCTCTCGTTGTACTATGTATCTCTGTTGAACAATTGATTTCTAATAGAAGAAGAATCTGGTTGGGTTTTCTCCTTGTGGGTTTTTCCCTGGTCATTGGGCCTAAATTTTGTGTCTCATTTTGTTATTGGTTGTCTGGTATTGTGCATTTGATTTATGTTCTATCTGCAATTGTTTATCTAATATTGCAACATAAAGAAGTTTCGTAATAAGTAATTGTTACAACATAGAACATCAGAATTTCAAATGGTATCAGAGCTTTGGTGAAGACAAACCCAAAAAGATAAGAGTTGTCATTCCTTGTTGCTGAAATTCTTACTGTTGAAAATTTTACTGCTGAAATTTTACTACTAAAATTTACTAGTAAAATTTTACTACTAAAAATTTTACTAGTGAAATTTTACAGTTGAAATTTTTACTACTGAAATTTTACTGCTGAAATCTTATTGCTGAAATTTACCGCTGAATTTTTATTGCTGAAATTTTTTCTGCTGAAAATTTTATTGCTGAAATTTTATCACTGAAATTTTTACTGTTGAAATTTGACTGTTGAATTTCTAGTGCTGAATTTTAGTGCTAAAATCTTACTACTGAATTCTTACTACTGAAATTTATTGTTGAATTTATACTGCTGAAATTTATTGTTGAATTTAAACTGCTGAAATTTTATTGTCGAATTTTACTATTGAATTTTGCCGCTGAAATTTCACTGCTACCATTCTTTCAAGATTTCAAGGAACCCAAGATATGATAGTGATTTTGCAGATAGTAATTTTGTTGTTGTATGTGTTTAATAGTTGTGGTTTTGGTACTTCTTGATGGATGCAAAAGTAAATAGTAGCTTTACTTCTGTTTATGCATGTGCAAGAAAGTGTTGTCTTGAAAAGAAGTATAATGCATAGAAGGTTGTGAAAGAATAACTGACAGGAATTGAATGTTGAAGATAGGGGGATTTTGACTCTCTCACATTATATGAGAAATGTCATAATCTTATGGATTTTGGTAATTTTGATATTAATTTACTAACAATAGTGGTTATATGTAAGAATCATGACTTTTGCAAAAGATGAAATGATACTTTTCTAAATTAACCTCTTTTGATCAAAAATGAATTATAAGTATAATTATTTTTACATGCCTTCACTTTGGGATCATGATTTGAAGATCTGTATAAAACCAATGGAAGACTTATCCATGCATTGATTCATGATAAGTAATTATCAATATAAACTGTGGCATCAAAAGTTCACTCATCTTCATTGTAAAGCATTACCTCATGTGAGAAAGATGGTTTTCGAAATACATGATATAAGACTCAAGAGTGGATCATGATGGAGTTTGCCAAGTGGTGATCAAGAAGATATCTTTCTTCTGCCAATGACATATGACTTATGGACAGTGGTAACCTATAAAGGCCGGATCAAGAAGGAGTTGAGAACTTCCTTCTGTTGATTTGGGTAGCACCAGATGTGCTCTAAGTCTCAAAATTTGCAGGGAGGCTTAGACACATGTATTCCAAAGAATCCAGAAATTGTTTGTGAAAATTCCACTCAGAGAGTGTTTTATGAAAATAATTAATTATTTTTAAAGGGACCCCAAGTCCAAACTTAGGAAAATAAAATAATTAAAAGGTAGTAATAAAACAGAGTGTGAATCTTCTAGAGGAAGCGAAGATCAAGACAAAAGGTAATCTTAGTCGTTGATTAACGATTTAATCTCGATCGTTGAAGTCTCAATGAGAAGATTATAAGGACTTGAAGGTTCATACACAGAGAGGATCAAGAGATCGAAATTCTTTAGTGAGCAGTGCTCAGGGAGAAAATCGATCAAGAGATCTTTGCAGAGAGGGGCAGTAATTTCAGTTGGAAAGTCTATTCCTGAGCCGGAGAATACACAGCAGAAAAGACAGAGAGTAGTACCAACAGACGCAGCGTAGCAGAGCTAGCAAAGGCAGCGCAGTAGCCCAGAGAATGTTTGTGATTCAACTGAGGATTAGTCAATTCCAGTGCCAGAAAGTCGCAGTGTGAGACTGGAAGGGGCCAGAGGGTCAGATCCAGCCAGTAGAAGAGCCAGCACACAGAAGCCACGCAAAGTGACGCAGAGTCTGCGCAGAGGCAGTGGAGGGCTTGCCATTCAGGAGTTTTGGCCAGTTGGGCTTCCAGTGTCAGTGTGGGAGGTAATCTCACAAGCTTTCTTGTCAGTCAAATTCTCTGTGAGGATAGCCAGCAAGGCATCCAGTTTGTAGTCAAAAAAATTACTGCATAATATATAAACCCTCAGCGGTTGCACCAATTTTCCCGCATTGGGTTTTTCTAGGGACATTGGTCCAAAAACAACTGTATCAGATGTGTCTATGATCTACTCTTGTTCAGATTTTGTTTCCGCGGTTAATTTGTGAAGGATGTAGTGTATGATATTTCGTTGTTTATAGTAGAAACCATAAATAATTTGTTAAAAGGATTTAACAAATAGGAGATTTCTCATCAGTGTTGCAGTAGGATTCCAGGTAATACGAATTTTCACACCTTCAAGCCCAAAGTATTTTCAAGTCTTATGTTGTTTCTTTGTGTCACTATTTTTGTTTAGATTTTTCTTTATACATCATTGGTTATTTTCCCTGCATGAGTATTTGAATGATTCTTTCACTAACTTCTTGATGAGAATGCAATAAAAAAAAGAACAGATCATGAAGATCATCAAGGTGCAGAATAGTGCAGGAAGAGTAAACTCCAAGACGAAGCTAGTGTGAGGATTAATGAAAGAGCCACTCTCACATCTAGAATAGAAAGAAATACCTACCTCATCACCAGGTATACCTTCATTATGTTTATTTACTTTGTTACTATTGTTATTTCTCTTGTTTTGGGATCAACAAGTACATTTGATGAATGTGAGAAGCAAGTCCTTTGTATCAAGATTGAGGAAGATGTTGAGCCATCCCATGACTTGAGTGGACATAAAGTGGACAAAAGCTCAAGATTTCTGCAAAGAAGATGGAATCAAGAAAGAGACCACCATACCATATAACCCATAACAAAATGGGCATTTAAGGATCTTTTACAGTTTTGTCTACTTTCATGTTCCAAAGTAAAAGGGTACCAAGCTGGAAGCTTTAGGTAAGAAAGGTATGATTGTTGGTTATTGTGAAAATTCTAAAGCTTATATAATATATGTATTTGGGCAAAGAAATATAGAGTTTAGCAGAGATATAACATTTGATGAAGACGCAGCTATTTGAAAATCCACTCCTCCTCCTAATAATGTTGAAAGACAGGATGATGCCTTGGATGCACAAGAAGATCCCAAGCCAGAGCTTGATCTTCCTAATGAACCCATGGATCCCATGGACTCCTTGGATCCTTCTCCATGTGCTAGAAAAATATGATTATGGTTTCGTGACACCCTTCAAGATGTTGATAAACATGATGCTCCTCGAGGAACTTTCAGAGAATGCAAGAAACGATGATGGTTCCAAGGATATGTTGTAGCCATGAGCAACAATATTTTAGTTGAACCATGCACTTTTGAAGAAGCTGTGAAGGATCAAGTGTGGAAAGATGCAATGATTGAAGAATATGAGTCCATCATTCATAATGATGTATGAGAAATGGTTCTAAGGCCCCAGGGTAAATTTGTTGTGTCTTTTAAATGACTGTATAAAATTAAACATGGTGCGGATGACAGCATGGAAAAATATAAAGCTAGATTTGTGGTTGGACAGTTCTGTCAAAAAGAGGGAATAGACTCTAATGAAATTTTTGCACGTGTTGCCTGTTATACAACCATCTGATCTATTATGGTTGTAGCTACTAGCCAAGGATGGTCCCTTCACCAAATGAATGTGAAGATTGCTTTTCTGCATGGCTTCCTCAAGGAAGAAGTATTTGTGGAACAACCACAAGGCTTTGAAGTACATGACCAGAAAACTCGTGTGCAGACTGAAGAAATATCTCTATGGTTTGTAGCAAGCTCTAAGAGCTTTGTATGCCCACATTAATAGCTTCTTGATGAAGCTTGGTTTACCAGAAGTAATGTTGATCCAAATCTTTACTTCAAGACAGTTTAAGGTATGCCTTTTGATTTTGGTATTATATGTTGATGAATTATTTATGACTGGTGGTGAACCTCTTATCCTCCACTATAAGAGGGAGTTAGCTTTTGAATTTGAAATGAAAGATCTTCATTTGATGCACAACTTTCTGGGTCTTGAAGTATGGCAGAAAACTGTTGAGATTTTCCTTTCTCAAGGAAAATATGTTTTCAAGCTACTAGAAAGATTTGATATGACAGAACGTAAATCCATGAATACTCCAATGGAGATGAACTTCAAGAAGCTATGTGGTGAAGCTACAGGTTCTGATTTGGAAAATCCTTTGAGTATTGACAACTGATTGGGGCATTGATGTTCTTAGTGAACTATAGATTGTGCATATGTTTTCCAGTCAATATTCTTAGCCAATATACGATTAAGCCATCACATGCACACTAGATTGCTGCAAAGCATGTGTTGAGATACCTACATGGGACCATCAATCTGGAATTAAAATATACTGTCAATGATATAAGACTACATGGATACTCAGAAGTTGATTGGGTTGGTAACTCCTCTGATAGAAAAAAAACACATTTGGGTGCTACATCAACTTAGGATCTGCCATGATATCCTGGATGAGCAGGAAGCAAAAGTTTGTAGCCCTCAGCATGGCTGAAGCTGGGTACATTGCTACTAGCATGGCTAACTGTGAGGCAATGTGGCTGAGGAAGCTCTTTGGAGAGTTGTTTGAGCATGTTCTGGACATAACAGTAATTTACTGTGACAATAAGAGTGGGATTCGACTTGCAAAAAAAATATCATTTTCCATGACAATGTTATGAACCTAATTCATAACTAATGTAATAAATATAGTCATTAATAGTTAAATAGTAATTAGGTAAATTAGTGATTAAGTTAGCTGAAAAGGCATGTCTAAAAGACATGCCTGTTCATGAAAGGTCACCTGCATAGGTATAAAAGCAGGGCCTCATTGTAATCTTTCAATCGTCTTATATCATATCAATAAATATTTATTATTATAAATACCTCTTGTGTATTTTTATAATTAAAGCCATTTTGCTATTAAAGCCAACAAATCTACAAGTCTTGCTGCTACAGAAACCAAATCTACAAGTTCCGTTGTTACAGTGGTATCGTGGCCATATCAGAGCTATATTAGATCCATATTGAGGACAAGTCGAAGCTATGGCACACAACATCGTTCTACAAGCCTATGAACGTAGTATACAAGCCCGAGGACATTGTTTACCATACAATGTGCCATTACGTGAAGAACCTGAAAAAAAGTGAAAAAATTAATAAAATTCTAGAAAAGCTTCAGCAATTAGAGAATTCATGTGCAAAAGTTACAACCCGTCTTAAAAGAATTTATGAAGAAATCCTTGATAAGGATGAAGATGAAGCTGGTCTTGAGGAGGATCCAAATAAAGTTGATTCTGCTAATCAGAAGACTGTTGAAGAATACATTAATGATTCTGAAATCGGCCATTTGAGTTCTGGAGATGGAAAACAGAAATACAGTGGTATTGAAGCAACTCCCAGGTCTCAGGTAGAGTTGTCAACTTCAGTAGGTGCTGAACAATCTGCTTTCCATGGTTGTGATGGTTCCAGCACAAATTTTGTTAATGAGAATGGTGTGTTGATGCCTCCTCCAAGGCTTGGTTATTCTGTGGCTTACAGAAAGAGTGAAACTTATAATGTAACTGTAGACAGAGAACAATATAATAGTCCTGAATTTGTCACTAAATATAAAGATGCAAAATTATTTATCATTAAATCCTATATTGAAGACAATAGTCATAAAAGCATCAGTGGAAATGAGAAGACTAAAATTAATGACATCAAATATTGCCTGGGAAAACCCTTGCAAATTGAAGAATGTGAAGTAATTACAAGAAATTCTATAAATATTCCACGCATTACCAGTACCAATGCTTCAAATATTCTCGCATCCATGGTGTCGCGGGGTCTAATCCCGCACCTGCCGAACTCCAATTCCAATAACGCTGTTGGGACTGATTTTTTTGAGCAGGATCTGAGAAAGAGGAACGAACGTGTCATAAATGCACTGTATATCGATTTTCCTCGCCAGTGCTTAGTCTGCGGTCTGAGGTTCAACTCTCAGCCGCTACATAGCAAGCACATGGATTGGCACTGGCATGCCTCCAGGAATAAATCCAGGTCTAAAATTAATGCGAACTGCAGGCGAACCATTGAATCTCGAAAATGGTTTTTGAATGCTGATAAATGGGTTGGGAATACTATGGAGATCGATGAACAGAATAGCACCCGGGAAAAGCAGAAACTGTTAGTTACACCATCTAGAGAATTTATCCAGAATACTGGTAATTTTTCTGTTAATAATTCTGAAACTGCAAAAGTAGAGGCAAGTCCTCCTCTTCCCTGCGTTCCAGCAGACCAAAGCCAGACTTGTTGTGCAATGTGTGGCGAAGCTTTCGAAGAATTGTTCAACAATGAATTAGACGAGTGGGGGTATAAGGGAGTAGTTTTCATGAATAACTCTCATCCCCATGATTCCCAAGGGGATATCTCCACCAAACCATTTGAAAATTTGCGTTGTCTTCTTCTTGGTGGAAATAAAATTGAGGCAGCTATCCATGAAAACTTGGTCCTTCCAAACTGTGGAGATATATGCATTCCTTGGATGCAAGCAGAAAAAGATGACTGGGTTCCAAATACAGTTGTTCCTGTACTAGGGATACGCCAAGAATCTAGTGAAACTATGGGATATGATAATCCATTATCACGTATTAGTGAGCTCTCACTGTGCACAGATATTACGAGTCAGTTTCTGGAGCGAGGTTACTACAATCCTACATCTACTTCATACCCTTTGACTAATGCTGCTAAGCGAAGGATTTTACCTTGTCAAGAGGTTGTTTCGCGAAGTAAAATCTTCTTTAGAAGTCAAATTATATTTTTCCGTTTTCTTCTTTCTAGTACCCATTAGTGCGAACATAGAAAAGGATATACGCACTCTGATTTAACACAAATTTTAACATATTCATTCCAGTATGTTTTCCTGTCACCGACGAGAACAACCAACTGGTCCTTTTCGCTGCACATTTCAACAGTGATAACATTTGCCGTCGATGCAAAGATATATTCAGATATTCAGATCGGATATATCCCTGGTTTACGACAAAAAAAATTCATAATCTCGCTGCCCCAGTTCCGCATTAAAACCTCGACGCTAGAATATCAACCTTCAAAATGAATTTCTGCAAAGCACGATGGTGTGGCCATGATTTCCACCAGCTCGATGGCCGCCGTGGGCCCTTCTGCTATCATCACCCTGCGGAGTGCATTGGCAATGCTCACCTCAGTGCTCTTCAGATCGAAATTCTTGAAATCCAATATTACTGTATTTCTTTAGGAAAAACCCACCGCCATTTTGTCGTTAGTGCTGTCAAACAACAGGACCTCTCCACTTACGTTCGAACCGATTTGAATATTCATATTAACTATATTCGATATAGTTACGGATAAAGTATGTATATATATATATATATATATATATATATATATATATAGAGAGAGAGAGAGAGAGAGAGAGAGAGAACCCAGTTTCAAGGAAGCATCACTGGAGAATTATACATGCCAAGGTACCAGTGATGAATGACATGTCTAGCAGATAATCCCAAGTAAAGGAAATTGTCGAAAAGTTAAGCTTTGAGGACAAAGCTTTTCGAGAAGGAGGCAATGTTATGAACCTAATTCATAACTATTGTAATAAATATAGTCATTAATAGTTAAATAGTAATTAGGTAAATTAGTGATTAAGTTAGCTGAAAAGGCATGTCTAAAAGACATGCCTGTTCATGAAAGGTCACCTGCATAGGTATAAAAGCAGGGCCTCATTGTAATCTTTCAATCGTCTTATATCATATCAATAAATATTTATTATTATAAATACCTCGTGTATTTTTATAATTAAATCCATTTTGCTATTAAAGCCAACAAATCTACAAGTCTTGCTGCTACAGAAACCAAATCTACAAGTTCCGTTGTTACAGACAAGCCCAAGCATATTGAGAACAAATATCACGGTATCTGGGATATGGTGCAGAGAGGAGCGGTAGGACTCCATCATATAGCGATGGATGACCAAATCATCGACATTATTACCAAGTCTTTGCCGAAAGGAAAGTTCTTGGCTTTTAGAGAGCAACTTGGATTGACGAATGTGACCCTTCCTAGAGAGGGTGGTCATGGATTATGAGCCTTGGATGTGCGAGATCCTTGTCATGTGTTGACAAGTGGATCCCCCCAAGTAGTGATGAGCCTTGGATGAGCGAGATCATTGTCATGTGTTGACAAGTGGATCCCCCCAAGCATAGATGAGACTTGGATGTGTGAGATCCTTTTCATGTGTTGACATGTGGATCCCCCCAAGCAGAGATGAGCCTTGAATGTGCGAGATCCTTGTCATGTGTTGACAAGTGGATCCCCCCAAGTAGTGATGAGCCTTGGATGTGTGAGATCCTTGTCATGTGTTAACAAGTGGATCCCCCCAAGTAGTGATGAGCCTTAGATGTGGGAGAACCTTGTCATGTGTTGACAAGTAGATACCCCTGAGCAAAGATGAGACTTGGTTGTGTGAGATCCTTGTCATATGTTGACAAGTAGCAATCCCCCCAAAGTAAATATAGGGTGATTGATGAAACTCCCCTATGATGATTCTTCTTCATTAGAGTGAGACATCATTGTTCCAGATGATAAAGAGCAGAGATGAACAAAGATGAGCAGAGAAAGCAGAGATCTTTTGTTGCAGAAAGAAATTCCTCCCTAGTTGAGAGGGAGTGTTGAAATTTGGCAGCACAGGCATGAATTTGTAAAAATAGAAAGTCTAAATATAGAAAATCTAAAAACAGAATCTCTAAAAACAGAAAGTCGAAAAATAGTAAGTCTAAAAATATAATTTCTAAAAATCGAAAGTCTCAAGTATGACCTTTCAAAAATCATAAATCACCTTGCATCCATCAGTAATCAAGTATTGTTGAGGGAAAGTTCCTCTTGATAGTCAATCAATCCTAATAGTTCAATTTCGACTTAATCATCATCATTATTATTATTATTATTATTATGATACTATTATATTATTATTAAAAATAAATTCAATTCAGTCAATCTTGCCTCTCAATAATGTTCTCTTAAACTCTCATTAATGCTCTTACACTTTCTTACACTCATTAAAGCATGTCATAAGATATTCTCTCACACTCAATAAAAGCATGTCATAAAAGATTCCTCTTACGCACTCTTTAATGCATATGTTACACTCTCTTAAAAGCATAAGTTACAAAGGTGTGTGTACCTCCTTAATGGCATGAGTTACATTTCCTAAATGGGCATTGAGTTACACTCCTCTTGGAATGCGAGTTACTCCTCCTTTGCGGCATGGATTTGTTGCTCCTCCTATATATATGTGCCTCATTCTTTCTCCCCTCACTACTTGTGCATTGTGAAAGAAGAATACGAACTTGAGAAAGAGTTGGAGAGAGTTGAAGAAGATTGTCAGAGAGAGACTTGAAGAGTAAGAGCATAACTTGGTGAGAAAAGGTTGATTCAGTGCTTCAGTATTTCAATGTTGATTCAGTTGAAGGAAACGTTGATTCAATGTGTGCATTTACTGTTGCTACCAGTGATCTTCATGCTACTACTTGTTCAAATTTGGGTGAACTTACTCATTCTCTTGATCTCTCATTGTACTTTGTATCTCTATTGAACAATTGATTTCTAATAGAAGAAGAATTTGGTTGGTTTTCCCCTTGTGGGTTTTTCCCTGGTCATTGGACCTAAACTCTGTGTCTCATTTTGTTCTTGGTTGTCTTCTATTGTGCATTTGATTTATGTTCTATCTACAGTTGTTTATCTAATATTGTTGCATAAAGAAGTTTTGTAATAAGTGATTGTTACGGCATAGAACATCAGAATTTCAGCAATTGGGACAAGCGAACAAGAGTACAGACCAAGCCCATTCTTTCTACTAAATCCGCCTGCTAATCCATGTCCAAAATGTCCAAGGAAAGCAAGCAAAAATACCCAAGTACATTATGAAAAGTCATACCTTCAGGATTGGAAGGCCCACCTTCAAACATATGATAATAAAAGATGGGCGAGGGCACACAATGGAAGTCATACCTTCAGGATTGGAAGGCCCACCTTCAAACAAATGACCATAAAAGATGGGCGAGGGAATACAACGGCTAGCTCAAGTGTCGGATAATGGTGGCGCATCAAGCTATGTGGTGGCTACAAGGGGTTGTTGGTATTTGGTCGAAGACAAAACTAGGGGTCACCCACTAGTGGTGGGTAACAAGACTTATAATGTCTAGCATGGTAATATACATTGACCCTAAACTTGGAAAAGACACTCAAGGCCTAGTGAGTAATCGCACTGTAGCTTTAAAGGATGTGAGTGAAAAAACTCAATTAATTATTCATCACAAGTAAAAAGAAAAAACACTCCTAGAGTGGCATTCTTACTAAACAAGTGTCCCAAGGATCTAAATATATTACATAAGCTTATCATGCTAGTGTCATTTTATACAATTCCCCCATGGGAGTATGGAATTTTGTTAATTTTGCGCAACTAGGTCCAAACTCCATGTTGCATTACTCATATGATGAAGATGATATTTTGTTGGGTTCCTCTTTCGGAGAGGTGCAAGATTGATCTAAAGATCATCTTGTTTGGATGAGCATTGTTGACCACACTTTGTCAACGACCCCATAGCAGTACACCCCCATTTTTTTAATGGGACGCTCGTGTCATCCAGATTTCATTGTCGATCGACAGTTTTTATATGATGTAAACCCATTCTGCATTTTATGATCTAAATGATCTAAGTAAGACCGTCCATGTATGTAACAACCTAGGTAAGCCTAGTATGTTGATGACTTCCATCCTAGGAGTTTTTTTGTCTCACTGATTCACGAAAGTGATCGACAGAGTTTTTCCCTCCAGCCTCACCCCAAAGCTAGGGTGGATTTTGTCATCAGCATGCTAAGTGAGTCCTAGTGTTCTATCGAGTCCTTGTAAAAGTAGCTTGAGCTACTTGGTCTACTAGCTCATATTTTGAGTCGCAGAATTGGGTATTTATTTGAGGGTCTATACGAATGGGTTTTCCCCCTTCATATATGTAAATGTATTATCTCATGTAAAAGAGGGTTGGAAAAATAATTATAATCCCCTCTCAGTCAATTAATTAAATTTTCTGGTCAATTAATAAAATCTTAAACCAGAAATTTAATTAATTTAGGGTCCTAAATTAGGATTAAATCTTTAAAGGCAAAATTTGTGGGTCCTTGGAAAATGATTTTGAAAGCCCCGGGCCAAGGGAATATTGCGAATTTTAAGAAATATTGGACCCTTGGGCCTTGGTGGTTAAGTCAAGGTCAAAATTTTGGGGTAATTAACTCAAAAATAATATTTTTGAGTTAATTAAAATTGAATTAAATGATAAATTCGTTTTTTCCCCAAAATTTTAATTTCAACGCTCCACATTAAACGATAATTAAATCTTTTGGACGATTGAGATTATTTTGACGAGGATCATCCAAACTAGCCATTAGAGATTTTGTCCTATAAATTTAGAGGTCTTTCTCATTCTTGAGTCATCCGATCTCAGGATCGTGCACTTGTTCTTAGAAGCTCTTGTAAATTTTTGAGGAATAAAGTATAAAGACTTTGGGGTTACAAATCTGGATGTTCCTTCTCAGATCTATGTGGTGAATTGTCTCTAAACTCTGCTACTTTGTTTCTTGTATTTTATGGTTGATGGCTTTCATGGATTAATCTGCATACAGGTATCTTGTGCAGTTTTCTGGGTTTATAAAATAACATTCTGATTTTTCTACAAAGGTCTCATGTTGTTTTCTTAAATCTCTATCGATCTAAGATCCGGATCTAAGTGTGCAGGGAAATTTTTCTTAAGATTGGGCGTCTGGGGAAGTCTTCGGTTGGACCAGCCGACTCCCAATAAACATAAATCTGATAAGCTCTTTATTTGTTAAATTCCGGGTCTATCTTACGATATTTGTGATTTTGCAGGGTTTCGAAGGCTTGTGCCTCTCACTAAAATTTTAAATTCCTGAAAATTGTGCCAAAACGAATTCAGATCTAACCATGAGGGTTTTAAATTTGTAAACTAGCTTGTATATTTCTAAATTTTTCAAGATTGTTAGGGTTTAATCATTAAAATTGGCGTGTGTGTCTTCAGATCAGGTTGGTTTATTGCAGGTTACAGGTTCAAATCGGAAATTTTTTTTAGATCTAAGGCAGATCTAGCCTCCAAAGGCCAGATCTGGCCTCAGAACCCCCACTGTGGGCAAATCTGGGCATTATTTTTAAGAAGCATGAGATCTGAGCTTGAATTGAAGAAAATTTGAGTTTACTGTGTACTGGGTTTTTTTTTAAGTCTCTGCCATCGAACAGCAACCATCCTCTCCATCGAACGTCCTTCTTTGTCCGAGCCTCTACTTCCTTGCCGTCCTCCATTTTTTCTCTGCTCCTACGAATCCGTCCATTCCTCACATCCTGCATGAATTTCGTTCTTTTTCTGCCTGTTGGCGTCCCTTGGCTTCTTTTCTCTGCATCGCAGCCTTGTTCCCACGCATCTCCAGCTTGCCCTCACTCTCCGTCGACATCATCGCTGCAAATACGCATCTCTGCAAGTCTTCCTCACTGCTCCGTCTTCCAAACTTATCTCATCATCCCTCCCGTCGAGCTGCCGCCCCTCTTAACCTGCATCTTCCGTCGTGCCCCCTGCCGTCCGATTCTTCTTCTCGATTCACCCCGTCCAGATCTTGCCGTCCGCCAACCTGCAAACAAAAACAACAAAACAAACGCGCACACAGCATTAACATTATAAAACCTGCGTTTATTTTTTTTGGTTCGATGTCATGTTTGTAAAGGTTTAGTTTTAATTTAGAGCATGGTTAGATTTTTAATTTAGATTTGATTGTTAATAGCGTAAGTTAGCATTAGGTTAGATTTAAATTTATTCGATTTGAGATTTAGATTGTAATTCTATTTTGGTCAATTAGGTTTTAATTGTTAGATTTAGGTTTTAGACTTTGGGTTTTATTTAAATTCGATTTTAGTTTGTAGATTTTATTTGTTAAATGTTTTTTCTTAGTTTAGATTTTAATTAATGTTTGTTTAAGTTTAGCGTTAGTTTTATTTAGAGTGGATTTTTAGTTTTAAATTTTATTTTTTATTTTTTTAGTTTTAATTTTGTTTTGTCTAGTTTTAGGTTTAAATTTTAATTTTTATTTAGATTAAAGCTTTAGTATAGATTTAGATTTCTTGTTTTAGATTAAAAAAATAAAAATAATAAAATAATAAAAAAATCTCAAAATTTCAAAATCCTAAAAATCTAGAAAATATAAAAGGTTGATTTTTTTGTTTTCATGGTCAAAGTGAACTTAATATTTTTATCTAAAGTTTTGACTATAGAAACATAATCTGGATCGAGATTAATTGAAACATTTTAAATCCTGGCATTTTCATAGTATTGTTTCATGGTTGTAGTGTCTTTCATTGAATATCATTGTGAGCAATCGTGTTTTAATAAGCAGCAGTTAATCGTCACTTACTTGTTTATAATTGCATAGCGAGATTTTATTTGACTCCATAAGGCACTGGTCTTAAACGTGAAATCTAATTTAGATCTGTGGAATCTCGTTCATTTTATCTAGTATTTGATGTTTTAGCTGTGTCTCCTGGATTTGTCATCCTCATTTATAATAGGGTCTACCTCCCTTAGCTTGCTTGGAGACAGCTTAAATAGAGAGATTGGGGATAAGAGTGACAGCCCCCAGTCTGAGCCGTTGTCGCGGTGCCTAGACAATTTGTGCGACAACTTTTTTTGGCGCCGTTGCCGGGAATAGAGTTTTTTTGTCCTTGGTCTTAGCGACATTTTATAATTTTCAGATCTTCTTTCACCATTCATTAGCCTATTACAAGGAATCACATTTTCTGGCGTCTTTTCATCCTTTCATATTTTCATCGTCTTATCTTTCGTCACATCTCTAATCATTTCATCATCGTATCTTTAGCACCTGGACATTTCGATTAGCTTCTTGTTTGGGTGGCGACTCCACTTATTCATCTTTTTACTCCCAGACAAGAATCCCCCCCTGATATCCATCTGCTATCTCTTGATTACTTCTTTTGTTTTAGAATTAGTTTCATGTTCAAGTGGCGACTCCAATTCTTTCATTTCGTACAAGAGTTCCTGCTAGGAAGTTCGCTTTTTAAGGACCTTTTGACTATTCTTGAACACGGATCTATTTCTAAAATCCTAAAAACGATATCATGGATGTTTTTGCCCCGTGTAATTTTGCTAATATTCAGGGTTATCCTCATGATCTCCCTCAAATGGATAAATTACCTATCTTTCAAGGAAATGATGCAGTTAGTGTTAAATCTCATTTATTTGCTTTCACTAACTGGTGGAATAGATTTGCAGTTGCAAATAATAATTTCGATGATGTAAAGATGAAAATTTTTGTTCTTACTTTTGGCAAGGATGTTGCTGAATGGTTTATGGAAAAGCCTGATAATTCATTCAATACTTTTGAATCCATTGTAATTGCTTTTAAGGAAAAGTATGGTGATAAAAGGGAAGATAGGCATTTGGTAAGAGAAATTAGTACCATAAAAAAGAAAGAAAATGAAACGACTGAAGAATTTAACAGGAGATTTAATGGTATCCTTAGAGAAATATCTCAAACTCATAAACCTCCTGATGGATCTCTTCTGAATTTTTACATTGATGCTTTTGATTCTGAAACTTCATATGAGTTAAGGCGGGCTAAAACTGCAAATTATAAGGCTTGTCAATCTTTAGCGGAGGAGATTGAAAAGGATAAGAAAGCATCTGGAATATCTGAAACTCCAGATTGTGATAGGTCTTTGACAGATTCTAAGTTAAAAGAACCTCTAGAAGATGATGATGACCCTATGAAAAAGTTAATGCAAAAACTCGAAAGCATGGAGCTTAATCATGCTAAGAAACTTGAAAGCATAGAGCTTAATCATGCTAAGGAAATAAGTGTCTTACAGGCTAGGTTGGTCCAAATGGAAAGGGCTCAAATGCAGAATTCCCAACCCAGAAATAATAATGCTTTGCAGAAAAGAGGCCTATCAAATCAGCTTGAGTTTGCAAATCTTGTGGATGAAGTTCCCCCTTATTGTAGAGTTTGTGATGCTCTTCATGAAGAGGCTACTTGTCCCATTGTCTAAAGGATCATAGCTAGTAGAATGGCAAGGTCAAGTCATCAAATTAATGTTGTTGGTAAGAACTATCACATGCATATAGAAGATCATGCAAGTCAGGTTAAGGAACCAGCTCAGATGATTAAGGATGTGCAACCAAGTCATATGCAAATAATTCAAAACATGGAAGCTAACCAAATCAGTCTTCAAAATAAGATAACTTCCATGGAAGAAAGTCATGCACAGGAAATAAATGTCATGGAAAACAAGTTAAAGATCATGGAATTTAATCACTCCAATCAAATAACTGCCATGGAAGAAAAACATGTTAAAGAAATGACAATCATGGAAACAAATCATAAGAAAGAGATGAACCGTATGCAAAGTTTCTTCATGGCCATGAAAGCAGATAATGATGAATCAATAAAAAACATGGAACATAGATTGTTGATGATTGAAGAGAGTCATGCGAAGGAAATGACTGTTGTCCAAAAGAAGTTGGAAAGAATGGAAAGATCACACATGCAGAATTTCCAACCCAAGTCAGATTTGTCAACAGATCATAAGACTTCTTGTCTGCTAAAGCCATTCCCATCTCATCATACGGAGGATTTAACTATGGTTTCAAAGGATGTCGAGAAAGACCAAGCTTATGTGTCACCATTGACAGAGTATATCCAGAATAACATTGGTCATGCGCCGGGTTCTTCAGATATTTTGTACAAACATCTTCAAGATGAGGACAAGAAATCTACAGTGGTCTCATTGCTGACATCACAACCCACTCAGAAGAAGAGAAAGAAGCAGAAAAGAAGAAAGTGGTTTGATTCGTCTGATGGTCGAGAGCATCTTGACGTTTGGATAAGACAGAGTCCTACAATTAGCAAGATTGGACATGGCACATCTGAAAAGCAGCCTACAGACTTGCCTGAAAGTAGGCAAATGCTCAGCATACACTATATTGAGCACATCTGATGCCAAAGGGCATCCTTTGTATTGTATCTCTAACCTTACACCTTGTTATTTCAGCATTTCATTTTGCAGTTAGAGTAGATTTACTTTTCATGTTAAGTAGAATAATAAATAAAAGAAGATTTTCTATCTTTCATGAGCTTAATGTTATATGATGATATTTGGATGGACGCTACTTATGTAATCTTGTGTGTTGCTTGGATGCAGATTCTGGATTCTCACATTCCTTCGATGAAGCAACGTGTCCCCAAGTAGAGCCAGATGTTGACCACACTTTGTCAACGACCCCATAGCAGTACACCCCCATTTTTTTAATGAGACTTATCATGTTCAAGGCTCGTGTCATCCAGATTTCATTGTCGATCGACAGTTTTTATATGATGTAAACCCATTTTGCATTTTATGATGTAAATGATCTAAGTAAGACCGTCCATGTATGTAACAACCTAGGTAAGCCTAGTATGTTGTTGATGACTTCCATCCTAGGAGGTTTTTTGTCTCACTGATTCATGAAAGTGATCGGCAGAGTTTTTCCCTCCAGCCTCACCCCAAAGCTAGGGTGGATTTTGTCATCAGCATGCTAAGTGAGTCCTAGTGTTCTATCGAGTCCTTGTAAAAGTAGTTTCAACTACTTGGTCTACTAGATCATGTTTTGAGTCGTAGAATTGGGTATTTATTTGAGGGTCTATACGAATGGGTTTTCCCCCTTCATATATGTAAATGTATTATCTCATGTAAAAGAGGGTTGGAAAAATAATTATAATCCCCTCTTAGTCAATTAATTAAATTTTCTGGTCAATTAATTAATAAAATCCTAAACCAGAAATTTAATTAATTTAGGGTCCTAAATTATGATTAAATCTTTAAAGGCAAAATTTGTGGGTCCTTGGAAAATGATTTTGAAAGCCCCAAGCCAAGGGAATATTGAGAATTTTAAGAAATATTGGACCCTTGGGCCTTGGTGGTTAAGTCAAGGTCAAAATTTTGGGGTAATTAACTCAAAAATAATATTTTGAGTTAATTAAAATTGAATTAAATGATAAATTCGTTTTTTCCCCAAAATTTTAATTTCAACGCTCCGGATTAAAAGATAATTAAATCTTTTGGACGGTTGAGATTATTTTGACGAGGATCATCCAAACTAGCCGTTAGAGATTTTGTCCTATAAATTTAGAAGTCTTTGTCATTTTTGAATCATCCGATCTCACGATCGTGCACTTGCTCTAAGAGGCTCTTGTAAACTTTTGAGGAATAAAGCATAAAGACTTTGGGGTTACAAATCTGGATGTTCCTTCTCAGATCTATGTGGTGAATTGTCTTTTAACTCTGCTACTTTGTTTCTTGTATTTTATGGTTGATGGCCTTCATGGATTAATCTGCATACAGGTATCTTGTGCAGTTTTCTGGGTTTATAAAATAACATTCTGATTTTTCTGTAAAGGTCTCATGTTGTTTTCTTAAATCTCTATCGATCTAAGATCCAGATCTAAGTATGCAGTGAATTTTTTGTAAGATTGGGCGTCTGGGGAAGTCTTCGGTTGGACCAGCCGACTCCCAATAAACATAAATCTGATAAGCTCTTTATTTGTTAAATTCCGGGTCTATCTTACGATATTTGTGATTTTGCAGGGTTTCGAAGGCTTGTGCCTCTCACTAAAATTTTAAATTCCTGAAAATTGTGCCAAAACGGATTCAGATCTAACCATTAGGGTTTTAAATTTGTAAACTAGCTTGTATATTTCTAATTTTTTCAAGATTGTTAGGGTTTAATCATTAAAATTGGCGTGTGTGTCTTCAGATCAGGTTGGTTTATTGCAAGTTACAGGTTCAAATCGGAAATTTTTTTTAGATCTAAGGCAGATCTAGCCTCCAAAGGCCAGATCTGGCCTCAGAACCCCCACTGTGGGCAAATCTGGGCATTATTTTTAAGAACCATGAGATCTGAGCTTGAATTGAAGAAAATTTGAGTTTACTGTGTACTGGGTTTTTTTTTAAGTCTCTGCCATCGAACAGCAGCCATCCTCTCCATCGAACGTCCTTCTTTGTCCAAGCCTCTACTTCCTTGCCGTCCTCCATTTTTTCTCTGCTCCTACGAATCCGTCCATTCCTCACATCCTGCATGAATTTCGTTCTTTTTCTGCCTGTTGGCGTCCCTTGGCTTCTTTTCTCTGCATCGCAGCCTTGTTCCCACGCATCTCCAGCTTGCCCTCACTCTCCGTCGACATCATCGCTGCAAATACGCATCTCTGCAAGTCTTCCTCGCTGCTCCGTCTTCCAAACTTATCTCATTATCCCTCCCGTCGAGCTGCCGCCCCTCTTAACCTGCATCTTCCGTCGTGCCCCCTACCGTCCGATTCTTCTTCTCGATTCACCCCGTCCAGATCTTGTCGTCCACCAACCTGCAAACAAAAACAACAAAACAAATGCACACACAACATTAAAATTATAAAACCTGCGTTTATTTTTTTTGGTTTGATGTCATGTTTGTAAAGGTTTAGTTTTAATTTAGAGCATGGTTAGATTTTTAATTTAGATTTGATTGTTAATAGCGTAAGTTAGCATTAGGGTAGATTTAAATTTATTCGATTTGAGATTTAGATTGTAATTCGATTTTGGTCAGTTAGGTTTTAATTGTTAGATTTAGGTTTTAGACTTTGGGTTTTATTTAAATTCGATTTTAGTTTGTAGATTTTATTTGTTAAATGTTTTTTCTTAGTTCTAGATTTTAATTAATGTTTGTTTAAGTTTAGCGTTAGTTTTATTTAGAGTGGATTTTTAGTTTTAAATTTTATTTTTTATTTTTTTAGTTTTAATTTTGTTTTGTCTAGTTTTAGGTTTAAATTTTAATTTTTATTTAGATTAAAGCTTTAGTATAGATTTAGATTTCTTGCTTTAGATTAAAAAAAAATAATAATAAAATAATAAAAAAATCTCAAATTTTCAAAATCCTAAAAATCTAGAAAATATAAAAGGTTGATTTTTTTGTTTTCATGGTCAAAGTGAGCTTAATATTTTTATCTAAAGTTGTAATATTCCCAATTAGCTTTGCTAATTGGAATATTTTATTTTTGTTTAATTTTGCCGCTTTAGCTAGAAATAATAAATAAAGTGAGAAATAAGAGGGGTTACCTCACTTTAGTCACCTCACTTTATAAAATAAAGTGTTTTTCCTAGTTGATTGACGTTACAACTTAGAGAGGGGGCCTTGGGGGTCCACATGAGTATGAGGGGGAGGCATCAGGCTGACCCAAGGTTAACTGCGCAGGCCAAGGAGAGTGAAGGACGCAGTCAAGGTTTTGGAGGGAGTTTAGCACTATAAAAGATGGGGTTCTCACCTCATTTTGGCATGCATGATTTGATATTGATATTGAGAGCTAGACTTCTGTCTGCTTCAGCACGCCGGTTGTTTAGTCGGTCTGCAGCACTGTTTAGTGCAACCGAGTGTCTCCGTTCGGAGATCTCACCCTTAGCCTCGGGGGACTTCGAGTGCCTGCCTTGGTAAGGTTATTTTCTTGGTATCACCCTTACCTCCTGGGACTTCGAGTGCCTCGCCCCGGTAAGGTTATTTTTCGAGCATCATCCTTTCGCTCAAAGTGGTACCAGCGGTGCCAGCTTTCCGTGGAGATTTGAGAGGAGATACCCTTCTGAGATCGCGCAGATCTGTGAGATAGACGCCGATCCAGAGGAAGGACGCGTATCCGAAAGCAGAGGAACTCGTATCCGAATAGTGAGGACGCATCCACCGACCATGCGTAGAGGACGCGTATCCGGAGAGTAATAGCAAGAGATCCAATTTTGGAGGACGCAGATCCTGGAGAGATAGCAGCCAGACGGCTCATAGACGCAGACCGGAGGGATAGGACGCAGATCCGGATAGGGAGGACTTTTTACACGCAGATTCAGTTTTGGAAGACGCAGACCGGAGAGATAGACGCGTATCCGGAGAGGGAGGACTCGGGACCAGCCAGATCCGGGTGTGAGGACGTTGCATCTGGCCGGGGAGGACAACCGCGAGTGTCTTGTGTGAGGGCTGTGGCAGCGGCTGTTTCCAGCCCCCAGGAGTTGGTCATCCCATCCGGAGACGAAGGCTGCTTTCATCCTGCCTTTCCGCGTTGTCACTAGCAGACAAATAAGCGACTTGTGAGGGCCTTCGACCGGTGGTGGAGCATCGCCTACATTTTCGGGGTTTGTCCGGAGGATTGAGATCGACCATCTTTCTAGAGTCCAACTATAGTTCCGCAACTCAAATAGTCAAGCACTCAAATTTAGGACGCTGTCCTTATTTGCAGCCATTATTTGTTCCGAGAGGGTCTCCACTTGCCTAGGGCAAGGATAGGTGCACTCATTCTGATTATCTTGTACTCCTATCTATGTGTTCTGAGATTAATAAAATGGCTTAGTATTCTGGCATTCTATGTGTAAATGGCTTAGTTTTCTAGCATTCTATGAGTACTTGATCATTATCTGGTTCCAGCATTTTGTTTTATATATCTGTCTGGCATATTTCTGTGTATTACTGGTTATTTCCCTTTGGGGATATTACAGTGGTATCGGAGCATAGATCTGGCTCAGCCTGTGGTGCTAGCAGTCTATGACGCCCGGGGATAATCCCTACATCTATCAGAAGAAACGCAGAGAAACTGAGAGTGGGTGGAAGTTTCCTTTCGGGGGAAGTGATTCTGATCAGGAGCCACCTGAGACAGATTCAGAGGCAGAGCAGCCTGAGAAGGGCCCAGAGCAGCGTAACCCAATGGCAGATGATGATGTGAGGTTTAAAGAGGCGGTCCTTCGTCACATGCAGGAGACGTCACAGAGGCTCTTGGCCATGGAGATCAGTCAGAGAGAACTCCATAGAGTTCTTCAGATCGGTGAGGGATCGGGTGTGTCTCGCCACGTACCAGTGCACGATGCTATCCCCATTGTGACGGCTCAGCGATCCACTATGCCCACATTCTTGCTAGAAGACACAGGGACAGGAGTGCGGGGAGGTGCACAGAGGGATAATCCAGCACCCATGCGACCCACCATGCCTACCTTCCTGGTAGAGGACGAGGGGTCGACAGCACCGAGAGAGTTGAGTCCAGCTCGATGGGCAGCCGTTTTTGCAGAGTGGCAGGCCTTAGGACAGGCATTCATGGATACTCTCCCCTTCGAGCGCTATCTCCAGTTTCATTACGACACCAAACCCCATGATCAGCACCAGCACAAGGGGCACGGATACCACCGTGATGACCACCGTGCGGCTAGTAGATTCCATTTGCCTATGTTTGATGGTTCATCAAAGAATTCGGCAAAGTCCTGGGTGGAGAAGCTGGATATCTATTTCCAGCTTAACCAGATGTCGGAGACGGAGGCCATTAAGATGGCTACATTGCATTTAGAGGGTGAGGCTCATGACTGGTGGTTTCATGGGATGGCGACACTCGGGCATTCCATAGTGACGACATATGCCGAGTTTACCAGGAGGGTGGTAGAGCGTTTTGACAGGAGGGATCCGGAGCAGCATTTTGTTGAGCTGACCAAGCTCAAACAGACTGGGAGTGCAGAGGCATACATTTCAGATTTCTTGAGGGTTTCAGTAATGGTACCTGACTTATCGACAGCTCGGATGGTCTATATGTTTGTGGAGGGGCTGTCAGAGCCACTTCGTGGCCTAGTCCGGTCGAACAAACCGGCTACACTGCAGGATGCTATCAGTAGGACTCGAGACTTACAGGATGTCTTGCCCAGGACTCGACCACCTTATCCCCCGAGACAGGCTTTCCAGCCTAGGGGTAAGGACACGAGGGCCCCGCCTCCCAAGGCGACTCCGGGACGAGGGCAGATTGATGATGAGGCCAGGAGAGAGCTGAGGCGGAAGCGATTATGCTTCACTTGCCAGGAGCCGTGGGCACCGGGACACGAATGTACAGCAGGGAAGGCACATTTCATAGAGGTCTTCTCCGAGAGCAGCGGAGAAGAGGATGAGGAGGATGATGAGGAGGCAGGAGGATGTTATGCAGTACAGAGTACCTTACCACCTCCACCACCTGATGCAGGTGGGGCATCATTCGCACCTACTGGGGCAGCCCTAGCAGCATTGCGAGGAGTCCCCAAGTATTTGACATTGCGCGTACGAGGGACAGTGCGCGGACAGCGGGTTTCGGTCTTAGTTGATAGTGGGGCCACCCACAACTTCATTGATGCCCAGATGGTTGAGCGGAGAGGCATACCGACGGAGGGCTTTGATGGGTTTTCTGTTTTGGTACCAGGAGATCAGACCATGGCATGTGCTCGATATGTACCAGAATTATCAGTGACGATGGGCACCTATACATTGACCGATCACTTCTTTGTGGTGGACATCCCGGACACCAACGTGATATTGGGGGTTCAATGGCTTATTACTCTGGGGAAGGTCACGACGGATTGGAAGGCCCTAGAGATGGAGTGGGATGATCCCAAGACGGGGAAGCATGAGAAGATACGAGGGCAGAACACATATCCACCCCAGACAGTATCGGCACACAGCATGGAGGCGACTTTCCGCAAGGAAGATATAGAGTGGGCAGTAGAGTTGCGGGCTTCAGAGGCAGTGGATACAGGGCGGACGGTGCACCCTGATCTACAGTCTATTCTCGATAGATATGCAGTAGTTTTTGGGGACATTCCGCCAGGACAGCCACCGGATCGGGGGGTTGAGCACACGATCGAGCTTGAGCAGGGGATACAGGCTGTGATTACCACACCGTATAGGCATCCCAAGGCCTATCGGGATGAGATAGAGCGAGCCATTCAGGAGTTGCTGGCCCTTGGTCACATTCGGCCTAGCACTAGCCCTTTTGCTTCTTCAGTAGTGCTGGTGAAGAAGAAGGACGGCACATTGCGCATGTGCATTGACTACAGAGCCCTGAACAAGAAGACCCTGAAGAACAGGTACCCCATTCCCAGGATCGACGAGCTGATGGATGAGTTGAGAGGAGCACGGTTCTTCTCAAAGATTGATTTGAGATCCGGGTACCATCAGATACGCGTGAGGGAACAGGACATTCCTAAGACCGCTTTCAGGTGTCATTATGGGCACTTTGAGTTTCTGGTCATGCCATTTGGGTTGACCAATGCACCTGCTACTTTCCAGTCTTGTATGAATCACATTTTCAGGGATCATCTGAGAAAGTTTGTGCTGGTTTTCTTTGATGACATCCTTATATATAGCAGGACTTGGGAGGAGCATCTCCAGCATATTGAGACAGTCTTGCACATTTTGGAGGAGCAACAGTTCTATGCCAAGCTCTCCAAGTGTGAGTTTGGATTGACGGAGATGCTGTATCTGGGGCACATTATAGGAGTGGACGGGGTGAGAGTCCACGAGGAGAAGATCAGGGCTATCCGGGACTGGCCAGAGCCACGGAATGTGACGGAGCTTCGGGGATTTATTGGTATCTGCACCTACTATAGGAAGTTCGTCAAGGGCTTCTCTCAGCTTGCTGCACCCCTCACGGATCTGACGAGGAAGGGGGCATTCAGTTGGTCGGATACAGCACAGCGAGCTTTTGACAAGCTCAAGGAGGTGATGAGCAGTTGTCCCGTATTAGCGTTGCCAGATTTTACGCAGCCCTTTGTCCTAGAGTGCGATGCATCAGGAGAGGGGATTGGTGCAGTTTTGATGCAGGAGGGTCATCCGATTGCGTTCGAGAGCCGGAAGCTCCTTCCACACGAGAGGCTATATCCCATATATGACAAGGAGATGTTGGCCATCATGCATGCATTGGCCAAATTCCGGCAGTACCTGGTAGGTGGCAAATTCAGGGTGAGGACAGATCATAACAGCCTGAGGTACTTTCTGGAGCAGAAGCAGTTGCAGGAGAGACAGCAGAAATGGATCAGCAAGATCCAGGTTTACGACTTTGACATAGAGTATGTCAAGGGAAAGAATAACGTGGTAGCTGATGCCCTTTCTCGTAGACCGGCCACGTTATCACTCATGAGCTTGGACGCTGACTGGAAGGCTCGACTACTGGTTGAGTACTCCAAAGATAGATTTGCATGCGAGGTTCTGGATGGACAAGTAGCGGATAGCAGATACAGGGTGGCCGATGAGGTCATCTATTACAGGGACAGGATCTTCTTGACTGAGGGATCTCAGCTCAAGAAGAAGATACTCCAGGCTTCACATGATTCACCATTGGCGGGCCATCAGGGGTTCACCAAGACATACAGGGCCATCCGGGAGAGATTTGTATGGAAGGGCCTCAAGGAGGACGTACTCCAGCATGTCAGGGAGTGCGAGGTTTGCCAGCGAAACAAGGGAGAGATGAGTCATCCTGTGGGGTTGTTGCAGCCTCTTCCCATTCCGGAGGGGAAGTGGGAGAGCATTTCGATGGACTTCATCACAGGGTTGCCCACAGTGCAGGGCAAGGACTGCATCTTCGTAGTGGTTGACAGGCTGACGAAGTATGCTCACTTTTTCGCCATTTCAGCACATCACACAGCGGCACAGGTGGCAGAGTTGTTTTTCAGGGAGGTTTTCAGGCTGCATGGTCTACCCAAGACCATTGTCAGCGACAGGGACAACCGTTTTATGGGCGGATTCTGGCAGGAGCTCTTCCGACTAGTAGGGACAGAATTGACACCGAGCACTAGTTATCATCCCCAGACGGACGGGCAGACGGAGATAGTTAACAAGTGGCTGGAGGGCTACTTGCGTAACTACGTCAGCGGGCAGCAGAGAGCATGGCTGAAATGGCTACATTTGGGCGAGTACTGCTACAACACAACGCACCATATGTCCATCGATATGACACCGTTCTATGCTTTATATGGCTATCATTCCTTATCTTTTGTGGACATGATGTTCGGTGTTAGCAGGGCTCCGCGAGCCAAGTTATGGATCCAAGAGAGCCAAGACATCCTCCGAGCTCTCAAGGACAACATAGCCACAGCACAGAATCAGCAGAGGTTGTATGCTGATAAGGGTCGGGTGGAGAGACACTTTGAGGTAGGGGACCTGGTCTACCTACGGCTACAGCCATACCGACAGTCTTCGCTCAAGCAGAAAGGGGCGGAGAAGCTAAAGCCTCGTTTTTATGGACCATACAGGGTGATACGCAGGATCGGGCAGGTTGCGTATGAGTTGGAGCTGCCCCAAGGCAGCCGGATTCATAACATCTTTCATGTATCATGCCTGAAAAAGGCACTGGGCCAGCATGTGAGGGTCACCGAGGATCTACCGCCTACAAATGATGAGGGGCATCTGGTGTTACAGCCGGAGGCTATTATCGACACTAGGGAGAGGCAACTGCGGAGCAGGAAGATCAGAGAATTCTTGGTGAGATGGAAGAATTTGCCGGATGAGGATGCCACTTGGGAGGATGAGAGGATCTTACAACATCCATCACTTCAGTTGCTTGAGGACAAGCAACGTTTTGCCGGGGGAGACTGTAATATTCCCAATTAGCTTTGCTAATTGGAATATTTCATTTTTTGTTTAATTTTGCCGCTTTAGCTAGAAATAATAAATAAAGTGAGAAATAAGAGGGGTCACCTCACTTTAGTCACCTCACTTTATAAAATAAAGTGTTTTTCCTAGTTGATTGACGTTATAACTTAGAGAGGGGGCCTTGGGGGGTCCACATGAGTATGAGGGGGAGGCATCAGGCTGACCCAAGGTTAACTGCGCAGGCCAAGGAGAGTGAAGGACGCAGTCAAGGTTTTGGAGGGAGTTTAGCACTATAAAAGATGGGGTTCTCACCTCATTTTGGCATGCATGATTTGATATTGATATTGAGAGCTAGACTGGCCTCGTCAAGACGCCGCTGTTTAGCCTGGCCCGAAGATCGTTAGTGCAACCGAGTGTCTCCGTTTTCGAGATCTCACCCTTAGCCTCTGGGGACTTCCCCCGAGTGCCTACCCCGCGGTAAGGTTATTTTGTAGCCACCCTTAGCCTCTGGGGACTTCGAGTGTGCGGTCTCCGGTAAGGTTATTTTCCGAGCATCATCCTTCTGGGCCATGCGTGGTAATTAGGCAAAGAAGGCTGTGAGATTTAGAGAACTCACCCCTTCTTGAGACTGCGCAGATCCAGGAGATAGGACGCTGATCCAGAGAGGTAGGACGCAGATCCAGCAGGAGGAACTCAGATCTGAATAGTGAGGACGCAGATCCAGCTGACCAAGGCAGAGAGGACGCAGATCTGGAGAGATAGCAGCAGATCCAGCTTTGGAGGACGCAGATCTGGAGAGATAGCAGCAGATCTAGCCTTGGAGGACGCCGATCTGGAGGGATAGGACGCAGATCTGGATAGGGAGGACTCAGATCCAGCAGATCTAGCCTTGGAGGACGCAGATCTGGAGAGATAGGACGCAGATCTGGAGAGGGAGGACTCAGATCCAGCAGATCTGGGCAGGGAGGACGCAGATCCAGTCAGGGAGGACGCCACCGATGAGCAGGGTCTTTGTATGAGGGTTTGGCAGCGTTTTTCAGTGTTTCCAGCCCTGAGGAGTTGGTCATCTCATCCGGAGGACTTGTGGCCAGCGTTTCATCTGTCTTCTGCGCTGTCACTAGCAGAGACAGCGTTTTCACTTGTGAGGGCTTGACTGGTGGTGGAGCATCAGTTTCACATTTTCTGGGGTTTGTCTGGAGGATTGAGATCAACCATCTTTCTAGAGTCCAGCTCATAGTTCCAGTGCATTCCAGCAGCAGTTCTTCAGCCAGCTAGGACGCTGTCCTTATTTGCAGCCCTTATTTGTTCTGAGAGGGTCTCCACTTGCCTAGGGCAAGGATAGGTGCACTCATTCTGATTATCTTGTACTCCTATCTATGTGTTCTGAGATTAATAAAATGGCTTAGTATTCTGGCATTCTATGTGTACTTGTTCCATTACCTGGTTCCAGCATTTTGTTTTATATATCTGTCTGGCATATTTCTGTGTATTACTGGTTATTTCCCTTTGGGGATATTACAAAAGTTTTGACTATAGAAACATAATCTGGATCGAGATTAATTGAAACATTTTAAATCCTGGCATTTTCATAGTATTGTTTCATGGTTGTAGTGTCTTTCATTGAATATCATTGTGAGCAATCGTGTTTTAATAAGCAACAGTTAATCGTCACTTACTTGTTTATAATTGCATAGTGAGATTTTATTTGACTCCATAAGGCACTGGTCTTAAACGTGAAATCTAATTTAGATCTGTGGAATCTCGTTCATTTTATCTAGTATTTGATGTTTTAGCTGTGTCTCCTGGATTTGTCATCCTCATTTATAATAGGGTCTACCACCCTTAGCTTGCTTGGAGACAGCTTAAATAGAGAGATTGGGGATAAGAGTGACAGCCCCCAGTCTGAGCCGTTGTCGCGGTGCCTGGACAACCTGTGCGACAACAAGCATAACTTATATTTTGATTTTATTTTCCACACATGTGCAATTTGTCAAGGTCGGCCTGAATTCTAATGTAGGCTCATAAGCGCAAAAAATGTGTCACACACCCTCATTGATGGATATAAATTGGAGAGACTTGATGCTCATTTGCTCATCATCTCATCACACACATTCCTCATGATTTGATTGATTCGTACAGCCTAGAAGAGGATTCTCTCTCTCCCACATGAGAATCTAGATGCCGGAAATACGAATGATGCTAGAAATGGATGCTGGAAATCTGGATGTCGGAAATGGATGCCGGAAATGGATGCCAAAAATATGGACGTCGGAAATATGGATGCTAGAAATCTGGATGCCGCAAATCCTTTTGTTGACTTGCGTTGAATGTTTTGGGAGTTGTCTCATGAGGTGTGTGTGACACTAAAGGAGGGTTGATCTTGTATGTGTTTGACTGAACCTCCGGGAGGTTGGAAGAGCCGATTTGACCAGCCAAAGTCTTTGCTGGCTAGGGCATCCTGTTGACTATTGTAACAAACATTTCTCTCTATATTTGTTGGACAAGAAGAATTGTAAATTCTGATTTATTATATGGGCTTGTCTTCTGTCGATCTATTATTATGTTCTATCAACATTTACTTTCAATGATTATGTGATTGCTAATCTGAATTGGGCCTATAAGAAAGATTGAAGTAAACTTCTTTAAGCATAGAACATATCATGGTTATCTAAATTTAACATGGTATCAGAGCTAAGGTGAAGACAAAGCCCAAGCTAGTGTGAAAAGAAATCACCGAAGAAGTCCTATCAAGGACCAATGGCCTCCACATACAAGGGTTTCAAGAGTGATGATAAGCTGACTGATAAGTCTGATTATCATGCCTGGAAGATGTCTTTGGATTTGGTATAGGAAGGTCAAGAAGTCATTGATTATGTGCAGGGAAGATAAATGAGCCTCCATCAAATGCACCGGCTGCCACAAAGATGAAGTATAGAAAAGGGGAAGTCAAGGCAAAGATGATCATCAAGGATTCTATTCATAAGCACTTGGTTGCTTATATCTCCGAGTTGGGTACATCTAAAGAGATGTATGATAAGCTGGTTAGCATGTTCAGGTCTAGCAATGCTAATCAAGTGCTTTTCTTCAAGAACAAGATGAAGAATATCAAGAAGGGCAAAGAATAATCCATTCAATCCTATTTTATGAGGCTCACAAAAATCAGGAATGATCTCCTTGCCATAGGAGAAGAAGTAGATGATCGAGAGCTCATCCTCATTTCTCATGGAGGACTTCTCTGAGACTGGTATGTATTTAATACTACGATTCTTAATAATAATGTGATTCCTAATTTTGATGAATTGTTGACGAGATGCACTCAAGATGAAACTAGAATGATGGAAAGATATCATCCCTCAAATGGAAATGGAGGTGACGCTACTGCCTTCGTCGCTCATGCAAAGAAGAATAACTATGGTGGCTTGAGAAATCAAAACCATGGAGGAGCGGGGCCCAAAGGAAGGAAGGGAAGATGTTACACTTGTAACAAGACGGGTCACTATGCAAGAGAGTGCCCCAATAGAAGGGACTCTCCCAGGGATGAAGACAACAACAACTTCAGGGGGAATGGAAATCAAAGGAACAATAGGTTCAAAGGAAAGAGGAAGGCTCCCTCTGATCGTAGTGGAAACGGGAAACCTTTCAAGAGGTCAAGAAATTCCAAGTACGATGAATCTAATGTTTTGATAACAAGAAAAATGAATATATTCTTGTATCTACCCTCTCTGTTGCATCTCCTCCCGAAACCCTGGATGTCTGGTTGATTGATAGTGGTGCTTCAAGGCACCTCACTGGTTATAAAGAAGCCCTCTTTGATTTGATTGAGAAGGATACTAATTTAGAAATTATCCTTGGAGACAATGCCACCTATCCTGTGAAAGGGACAGGGACTGTGACCCTTCATCTAACTCAAGGTCAAGTCCTCTGCTTGCAAGATGTGTTGTATGTACCTAATTTGAAGAAGAATCTAGTTTCCCTTTCAGCAATGGAAGACAAAGTATTCAAGGTGGCATTCATCGATGGAAAGGTACGCATCTAGAAGAAGAACTTCAAAGAAGCTCTTACTATTGGTTTTAGAGTTGATACACTCTACCAGGTTGGAGGTTTGGGGGCTATGTCATGTGATACAACTCTTCAAACTGAGTTATGGCACAGGAGGTTTGCACACCTTCATTACAAAGCCCTTCCCGAAGCAAGGAAGGTAGTGACAGGGATGCCCGAGTTTAAAGATGATCATGAAGGTATATGTCAAGGTTGTGCCGAAGGGAAGCAAAAAAGGGGACCATTCCCCTCAAGTGTCACGAAGACATCTGATATTTTTCAATTGGTACATTCCGATCTCTCTAGTATGATGCCCATAACATCCTTGGGAGGATGCTTGTATTATATCACTTTTATAGATGACTTCTCTCGCAAGACTTGGATATACTTCTTGAAAAAGAAGGATGAAGCATTCAAGTGGTTTCATACCTTCAAGGCCTTGGTCGAAAATCAAACCGGGAAGAAAATCAAAATCTTGAGGACCGATAATGGGACTGAGTATGAGTCAAATGAGTTCAATGACTTTTGCAGGGAAGCTGGCATTAAGTGGGAGACCACAACTATGTATACTCCTGAGCAAAATGGTGTTGTTGAAAGAAAGAACAGGACCATTGTGGAAGCTGCTCGTGCCATGCTATATGACCAAGGTCTTCCGAAGTTTCTATGGGGAGAAGCTGCAAACACTGTTGTATATGTTCAATATAGATGCTCGCATTCCGCTTTGGACTCCAAAACTCTCGAAGAAGTCTTCTCTGGTAAGAAGCTTGATGTCTCCCACTTTATATTTTTTGGAAGTCCTGTTTATTTTCATGTGCCGAAAGAAAAGAGAAGCAAGCTGGATGCTTCTGGAAAGAAGGGAATGTTTGTGAGCTACAGTGAAACTTCGAAGGCATATAGAATCTATGTCCCTGGTCAAAGAGAAGTGGAGATATGCCACGATGTCACCTTCAATGAGGATGTTGCCCTCAAGAAAGTAAGAAATCTTCCTAGCTCAAAGGAATACAAAGAAGAAGAAGAAGTTGGAAGGCAGGAAGAATCCAAGGATGAACTTATGCCCGATGTTGAAGGACCAATGGATCCTATTGATCGACCTCCTTCAAATAAAAGGAGACCCTCATGGCTTAGGGACACTCTCGAAGATGCCGAGAGACATATTTCCCCAAGGGGGGACATTCCGTGAAAGCAAGAAGCCAAATAGGTACCAAGGGTACCTAGCAGCCATGAGTACAATTGTACAATTTGAGCCTGGATCATTTGAAGAAGTCGTAAAGCATCAAGTTTGGAAGAATGTTATGCACAAAGCATATGAGTCCATGTTGAAAAATGATGTCTGGGAAGTGGTCCCGAGACTGGAGGACAAATCTGTTGTCACCTCGAAATGGCTCTTCAAGATCAAGCATGGAGCCGATGGAAGTGCTGAAAAGTACAAGGCAACATTTGTTGTCCGAGGCTTCTCTCAACAAGAAGGCATAGATTATAATGATATATTTGCACCTGTCGCCCGCTATACCGCCATCCGATCTATCATTGCCATTGCTGCAACACATGGATGCCGGAAATAGATGCCGAAAATCTGGATGCCGAAAATGGATGCCGCAAATCTGGATACCGCAAATATGAATGTCGTAAATCTGGATGCCGGAAATCCTTTTGTTGACTTGCGTTGAATGTTTTTGGATTTGTCTCATGAGATGTGTGTGGCACTGAAGGAAGGCTGATCTTGTATGTGTTTGACTGAACCTCCAGGAGGTTGGAAGAGCTGGTTTGACCAGCCAAAGTCTTTGCTGGCTAGGGCATCCTATTGACTTCTGTAACAAACATTTCTCTCTATCTTTGCTGGAAAATCAGAATTGTAAATTCTGATTTATTATATTGGCTTGTCTTCTGTCGATCTATTATTATGTTCTATCGGCATTTACTTTCAATGATTATGTGATTGCTAATCTGAATTGGGCCTATAAGAAAGATTGAAGTAAACTGCTTTAAGCATAGAACATACCATGGTTATCTAAATTTAACAAATTTGCATAGAAGAAGATAGAAGAGAAGAGAGAGAAGAAGGGGTAAGATTTCCCTACTGGAATTCTAAACTCTAAAAATTTGATAAGTGCCTTGTACATTGGGCCATGGGGTCTTCATTTCTGCTAGGTACAACTTAGCAGGTAACAGTAGGTACCATTAAATATTTCTTAAGGTAGGAAATCACTCCACAATAATGTTTGTTATAATTACAATATACTTTACAATACCCACCATTACATTGCTTTTACTCTTTTATATAATTCTATCTAACCTCCTAGTAACTATTTACTGAATAAACCTTCTAGTAGGTGAAAGTTGGAAACTTCTAATATTCTTATAATCATTGCTTTCACACTATGTCGCCGCCTATCTATTATTATCCACCTTGGGTATCTCCCTAAATACCCTGCATTATCCTCCCTAGGTACACTACATAGGAATCCATCCTCAAGGCATATGCTATAGGAAAGTGTGTACAAGAAGGATAAAATCACACCACCTCATTAAAAGAAATATGTTTATCATAGTAAACCATGACAGTATGCCAAAAAGCCACTAATAATCAATGAAACATTGGGAGACCATTAGTTTATGGGTTTCCCTCTTCATGAATGCACAAAGGATCAATCAATTGTCTGCTATGTTAAGCAAAACCCTTATGAAACTCCTCCACATGCTAGATACAAGCCTCCAAAATAAATGATGATGCCGCATGGTGAAGTTTAATGACAAAAGTGCACCAAACCAACATATATCCACAAAAAACACATAACCTCTAAACACAACTTGCTTGGGCAGGGTCTTCAACCTGGAAAAGGCCTCATGTTATATGAGGGGTAACACATGGCAGCCATAAACAGTCAAGGGTTTTATGTCAAAAGATGGATCAGATTTCAGTTATAAGAAGATAAAACCGTTAATGCCTATGGGTGTGCATTTTTTATCTTCTTTCTTGTACTCTAGTCCTAATCTATGAGTTGGAAAACTTCTTTAGGGTATCTCTGTAAACCAAAATGGTCTTCAGCAGTGACTATTGTCCTACATCCTTTCCGTCTCCTTGGGACAAACTTAGTCTTCATTTCTATCTTGATTTCTACAGAAGTATTCACAAGCATCTATATTTAATGAAAAGCAAGTTCATCTATTTTATAAAGTTGTCCTATTGTGAGAGTTCATTCAAAGTGGATGCTCTCTCTGCTCTTTGATTTAGTTTTAGGGCTTTCAATTAGAAAGATTTAATCTAGAATTATTTTGCTAAATTTCATTGTTTCACATTTCTCCATCATCCATTTGACACCAGTCATCTTTAAAAATATGAATTCTAAGTTTTTTACTGGATACTACCCTAAAACTAGAATATACTAGTTTCAAAATGAGAAGAGTACTGATAACAGGAATGGTTTTCCTAAGTGGTCATTTGACCTCCCTTGGGAGGTTTTCTGAAGGACAATTTCAAGTGATAACACTGAACAGACACCTCACTACGTGTGGTGAAGAAGGTCAGTCCCCTCAGTTGAACTAATGGATTTCACATCACTAAATGCAACAACATTTTCCAAACCTGCCAAACATATTGGATCCTAATACTTCACCCATTGAGGAAGTCATAGGGATTGGTTGATGCCATACTTGAATATGGTTTTAAATCATTAATTTCTTATGTTTACAAATGGGATGCAACCCACACCTAGGACCAACTGATGTTGTCAGTATTTTTGACAGTTAACCATCTAATTTTGACAACAAACAGTGAACTTACTCTTCAAGAATTAATATATGGGAGTTAATAATCCACATTTATTGAGCACAAAAAAAGAGAATTCCATTGTTGGTGAGCCAAAACCTGGTACATATAAGTTCCTATGTTGCGAATTTACCTACTCATCCTTTACAGCTTTTCATCATATTAAATATTCCATGTCATAGATTATTGCATAAAGCCAAATAAGATCTATTCCATTTCAAAAAATTCAAGTTTACATACATCAGAGTTCCGAATACTGAAAGAAAATGATGCATCTCCTCATCAATTGGTGCACCAAATGCAATAACTAGCAGGAACATCGAACTTGCCTGCATCAAAAGTATAACAGTATTTTAGCATATGCAGAACAGTTGCTATTTCTTTATATCGTGTTATCATTATTATATAAAAATCTTTCATTAAAAAAGGTACTTCATAAGGTTACAAAATAGGCACTTGACATTAAAAGTCGACATATGGAACATAAACAATCTTAATTACTGGGAAACAATTGTTGTAAGAAATATTGGCAGTCTGCTCTGATATCATACCATTCACACAATGGGGCAGAACAAAAAGTGTCCCGCTGCATTGTAGACAACCTAGACAACCGTAGATGTTATGAAATGGTTAACCCCACCCTACCATAGAGACAGGCAGAGTACATATTGGAGAAATGTCTATGATAGTATGTAATATCCCCACTAATTAATTTTATTGAGTGAGTTCCAAATTTTTGCAATTTTGTTGATGGGGAAAAATTTTGTGCATAAAACTTAGGAAAAGTGGATGAGG
>CM076578.1:325449388-325673976 GCA_034641835.2 Pinus albicaulis
CATTTCAGTAGCTGGGAGGAATCAATTTTCCTCTGATGTGGCGGTGGACGCTTTCTTGTTGATAAAACACTTAATATTTTCTTCAAACTGTGTTTTAATCGGGGATTAGTCTTTTGATAAATCATCTTAGCCGTAATCCCCGAAGATCTGTCTTCAATCTTCTCTTCTGATATGTTTTTATCTTCGACACTGATACTCTCTGATTGTGCTTGATTCATTGTGTTTTGCTGGTATGCAGGGCTGTGCAGGGGTCATGTGGCATCAATGGTTGATGAATCATTGATGAAACGTGGATTTGAAACCTGCAAATGATTTTCTTCGATGGATCGGAGGCGGGAGGATCGTCACCCTCTGCTTCTGAATTTTCTTTAGACATAGTGGAAAAAACCATTAAACCCTGCAAAAATACAAAAAACATTATGAAATCCTACATGTATAGGTTTGCTGCTTCAGAAGGCACGTGGAAAGAGCAGGGTCGTTGGATGGCATCATCCAATGGTCGAGATTGATCAGGAGAAGTCAAAGGGAAGGCGGAAGAAATATTTAAATCAGAGCCGTCGATCACATAGAGATCGACGGTCGGGAGCGGAGGTGAATAAATAACGTGAAGGGGTCACATTATTCTGCAAAAATAAAACGAGGAGACAAAGGTTTAAAACCTTTGTTTTGGAGAAAAATAATTAAAAAATGGTGTGAGGGGTTCGGGATGATCGTGGGCCGTCAGATGAGATTGGCCCACGCGATCAACGGTGGAAAAACAGGCGCCAATAAACTTTAGAAACACACCCAGACTTCAAAATTTAATTAAACCATGCTGAATAAAGTTCTCGGGTCTGGATTTACTGATTGGACGAGGAACCAACGAAGAGCCGCCCCAATTGAATTCTGCCACGTGGACGTTGATGTGGCGCTGGGACCACCGGCACTGCTGCTGTGGACGAGGGGAGCGAGGCAATGGAGTGTGGGCCGTCAATCTGCAAATCATATCGACGGCGGAGATCCTTTCAACACTGCGTTGTACCCTAAGTTATTGCACGGGCAGCTTTGGAGAGTGATCGTCGTCCGATGAGCGGCCTCAGATCGGACGGTGGACGTCAATATCGCGTCGGGTCCACGTCCGATCTTTAACGCGCGATGAATGGCGGTTTTGTGAACAGTGGCGAGGCCACGCGTCAGCCGATGTGTGGAATCGCTGGAAAAAAAAAATCCCCGCTCTCAAAAGCGGTGCGATGGATACCGCTTGGTTTTGCAACTGTGAGTGGTTGGCGGGGACCACCAAGGTGAAAGACTGCGCGCCGTCGATCTGCAGATTAGATCAACGGTGGAGAGTGACCAGAACTTTGCGCCATCGGAAACTTTAGAAAATAATAAAAAAACCCCAAAGTTTCAATATAACATAAAGTTTTAATATTTTCAGGGGAGGGATATATATGTAATATGGTTAGGCGATGGAGAATCATATGACCGAGGGTTAAAGATGAGGGGCTAATCGCAATCAGGCAATGCGATAAGCGCTTAGAAGGCTGGTGCTCGGTTCCAACACCAGGGCGTATGGAGGGAAAGAGTTTTTAGACTTAGCCCAAGGGGGCTTAAGTCTATAATATGAAAATGTGATTTTTATAGATTTTCAATGATTTCAAAGGAGTTGGTGGTTTCGATAAGGCAAGAAGGAGTCTTTAAACCTTATCAAAGGGATTTTTGATGAAGTGGAAAAGGGGAGAAACATGAAAATGAAGGATTTTCATGGGAAATGGAGGGATAAAAATGAGGTTAGTTTTGGAGGTGGAAGGGAGGGGAAAATGGTGTTTGCAGCAGTATTTTGGCTTTGGAATCAACAGAATTTATGAGTGTAAAATAAGAACAGCAGTGAAGATGTGGGCAGAGGCATGAGGTCTTTCAAGAGTCTTCAAGAGCCAACACTTTTTAGCAATAAAGTTTGTTCCTTGAAGGCTCCAAAAAAGTTTTAGCCAACTTTTGCTATAACAAATTTTATAGGTGGCTAACATGTGCCATTCCCCCAATCATGCTCTCAACAAACATAAAGAGAACATCAACGTAATGAACCATAAAGAGAACCATGCTTGTTGTCGTGTGTGGCAAGGGAGAAGGACAATGGTCCCTCAATTGTAACCAATGCAGTTTGACCCTCAACTGCAAAAGAGTATGACAAAAAGTGTGGCCTCTAAACCACTTGCTTGTTGTCCCACTCTCCTCAAATGTATGGAGAAAGTGAATGATGTATGTTGCAAGGTGAGCATGTCCTCCAAAATACATTTCCTCCCCAAGTCCTCCTAGGGAGTGGTCACCAATAGTACTCATGGCCTCAAGTAGACCATGGGGTCTAGAAAAAAGAATTCTCCTCCTCGGAGCAACATCCTGTACATATATGGTTAAGGGATGAATATACAAATCATCATGCAAATAAACAATACCCTTACCATAAGTTGTGCTTATGCAAATGGAGTGGCTAAAAAATGAGTCTCCTCTCATCCTCAAAGAGAAAAGAGGTGGTTGTGCTAACTCCTCCAAAGAGTTATGTATCTCCTCCATCTGCACATGATCTATGCATCTCCTCATATGTTGATCTGTCAATATGATGCAAGCAAGATGATGTTGGGAATACTCCACCAACAACCCGGAGCTCCAACATGGATCTATCCTCCATAGTGACAGTGTTGGTGATTCCTCATAAAGGATATATGTCACATGGTCATCTTCTTCTTTAACATCTCTGATGCCAAAGATGCAAGTTGGAAGGTTTCTATCCTTCCCCTGCTACTTCTACCACAGCGTAGAATTTGAAATGAGAGTGGGTGAAAGTGATGTTGAGAGAATGCCTCTCTCCTCCTTGAGTCTCCCCCAGACTCTCAGCATTGTACCCAACACTCCCAAGGTTTCCACCCTTCTGAAATCAATGAGTGGTGCCCCAACATGTGAAGTATCCATCCTCCTCTGCTGGTCCAGTGGTCTCCTCGGCAAAATGTCTCCATACAATGAGACATCCTCAACAAGAGATGACTGAATATATGAATGGAGAAAACTCTCCATGCTTCCACTGTGCAATCCAATCACCTTCTTAGGTGCATCAACCTCCATAAATGAATAGGGATGTGTACTCCTCATCTCATGATGTTGGGTCTTCAACCTATCTCCTCCTTATTTCTCCAAGGTTCCACATCTCCTCAATAATGGCACATGTAAAACATGAGTTGTGCCTTGATCTCCATACATGAGATCCTGGGGACTTCCTTGCAAGGATGGAAGAATCCCTCTACCTGGAGCAAGAGCTCCTCCTTCCTCTGCATGAGGCACTAGATAATCTCTAGATGGCACAGCGATGTTGCCCTCAACATGAATAGGCAACCCTCCAAAAATGTTGCTGCAAATATGGAATCTCTCCCAAGGTGGAAGTAATCCCTGATCATCAAAGGTCAAGGAGTATCCCCTTTGCACCATGATAGTGCAATCTCCTACTCCCGCAACATCATACGATAAATGAGAGCAATTTTTCCCTTGCTCTCTGAAGAACAACCCAAGCAACAAAAGTTTTTGCTACTTCCTCCTGCTCTCGTCATACAAGACATGTGATGAAGACATAGTGAATGATATGAATGTTGCATCATCACTATGTATCCATATTATTTGCTGCTCCATGATGCCAGCGTCCTGCCACATCTTCTCCATCCTCATACCCTTGGAAAGAGTGTATGCCAAGTGATGGCCAAACTCCTTCAAGAGTAACCAGCGCAGCCAAGCCTCCTGCTGCCCGGTATCATAAATCTGCAAGTAGCTCACCAGCTTCTTGCTCATCATCCATTCAACCAGTTGTGGATGTCTCCTTCCATCCTTCATCTTGGTACTCCTCCCATGAGGGTTACCATCATCCCAAATCAGATTCTTGCATTTCATGGGACCTTGAAATGCAATCTTCCTGAGGATCAATTTGACCCTATAAGGACCCAAATAGGTGGTAGGAAAAAACCTCCCATCATGATGTGCATGGCTCAAGGAATGTCCAACACAATCATGAGAGATGTTATCCATCCGAAGATGTCGTCCATATTCTATCTGCTCTTGTCTCAAACTGTTGAAGAATATTGCACTCCATGATGTGTGGGAGGGCACCTCCATTGAAATCTCTCCTTGAGATTTCCTCCTCATGCATGGTCTTCCAAAACCCAAGAGGCCTTGGATCTGCTGCCAGTAGAAGTCTCTCTTTGAGCTGTGGCATGCTCATTGAGAGAGTGTCATCTAAATAGGAGAAAGAGTTTCTTATCTCCAGATGTCTACTCCTTCTCACTCCTTCCTTCATGGCTTCCTGAATGAAGCTGCTCTTTGAGTGCTCACATGAGGAATGGTTCCTCTTTTCTCCATCACTACTTTTGTACAGCGCAGTGCTATTCTGCTGCTTTAGGTCAACTGCATGCACTGATGTAGACCCATCCAAAGTGTTTGCTGAAATGACAAGAGATGGATTTTTAATCATACCTTGGTGAAATGTGGAAGCTCCTTGCAAGGCTGCAAGAGTTTCCTCCTCACAAGTGTTGGCCTCCCAAACTGTTGAAGATGAAGGTTGCTCCTCCATGGTCTCAACAGCGCTGGTACATGCCTCATCAACTGGTGGTGAGGGCTCCTCCCTCCTTTTTCCAAATCTCCTGACCATCCTTTGAGAAAAATCAGCAAGAGTTGAAACCCTTGCATGACTTAGATGGCTGATCCACCAAATATTTGCTTCACCTTCAAGGTGCAGTGCTGCAACTTCTACAGCCTCTCTGTCTACTATAGGATGTAGCAGGAAGAAAGCCTCTAGCTTCTTCACCCAAACCTCTATTGCAGATTTGAGTGATCCATCAAATGTGGACAATAGAAATCTATAGCCTCTCATCATCTCGTAGCTGTGGGGTCTTCTCTCTTCTTTTTGCTGAATAAATTGTGGGAAAGCTAGAGTCTCTTGGAAGGCTCTAGGTTTAGCTCAGTATTCAGCAAGGTACTCACTTAGAATTTCGAATTCCAAGTGTTCTTCATGCTTCTGGTCTTCTTCTTTGCGAGAGTAGGAAGTGCATGGTCCTTCCTCTTCCCTTTCTTCAATCTTCTTGACCTCCTTGGAGAGGTTCCCTCTGGATCTGAAAATTGAAGAGAGTAAACTCATCCTCTTCATCATCTTGATCTTCTTTGGCTGAGACTCACAGGCTGAGCTAGAGATTATGCTCTGATACCATTGTAATATTCCAAATTAGGAACAGCTACACTATTGGGAATATCTCAAGATATTACCAATGTGGAGATCAGCAATACATAAACATGAGCTAGAAAATAGCACTGAATGCATTAATACAAGAATGCCAAAAGATCCACATAACCATTACATTAGATTATAGCAGCAACAATATATACAATATCTTGAGGAAATGGTCTCTCAAGCTAGGCAATGCAGCCTCAATAAAACATATACATGACAAATGGAGAAATACTGCTATATGAAAGAAGCCCTGGCTATGACAACGCAGTCTATGAAGGAGAACTGCTACTAAATGATGTCAATACATGGATACAACAATGTATAGCTCAAATAAAGATGGGGGAGCAAGATCTCAACCCCTTGGAACAACAATACACAATCCTTAAAAGGATTGGCTGAAATAAGTACAAAATGGCAAATCTGCAGAAATGCCAAAGTTGCTGGGTAGCAGCTGCAACTCAGAAACTGAAAATGGATGTAGATAGCTGATGATGCTGCAAATGATGGCTGAATCTCATTCAAAGGATCTCAGGTGAAAGGCTGATCCAATCCCTGAAGATCTCACCCTCAAAAATAGTGGAGCAATTCCCCACTGCAATTGCACTCAGAAATAACGCAGTCTAGAGAAGGGACTGCGTTGTTGGTGAAGGGAAGTGCTTGGCCTGATGCCAATGATCTGCAATATGTTCATGAATCTCCCTCACTAACCTCCCAGAGGAATAGAAGCTCCCTCCTCTGAAAGATGAGACAAGGAAATGGTGTTGTGGAGTCCCCACTGCAACACCCTGCAATACAAAGTTATCCTACTTCAGGAATAACGTTGTGACTAAAGGAGGTGGCTTTGGCCTTGAGCCAAGATGTGTGGAGAATGAAGAACAATCCCTCAAGAGGCCTCTCAAGAAGGTGAAGAAATCTTAAACAGGAATTCCCCCGGCAACTTTGCTAAACAACAAAAGAATGCACAATGTCTGCAGAGACAATGAAATCAATAATCCAATTCATGAATAACAATGGCTGCCTTGCCTTCCTTTTAAACAAGTGAAAGCTCTCTCTCCATGGGTCCCACTCATTAGGGTTTCCTCCGCCAAATATCCTCTTTTTCATTCACACTGTGTTGTCTTCTAAAATGATCCACTCCTCCTATGGCAGCGTTGTTGACTTGGTCAAACCTGACCTTGTCTTCATGCAATTGTCCCCTTTCACACATAAGGGTGTGAAATCCAGTTCTTATGTCTATCCATTTTCACATTTGAGGAATTTTATTCATGTCTTCGATCAGAATGGGTTCTCTTACCCATTTATTTAGCTGGTAGGTGATAAAAGAAAAATTTTAATATTCCATTTAGCTATGTGCTAAAATGGGAATATTACATTTTGAGGATTAGGTCCAGGATTACCGAGGACAGAATGATTTTGAGTGTCTTTCCTCTTCTTTTTGGAAGGAGGAGGATTAGTCGTGCCCTGCTGTGCATATACCTCCCCCTGAGGGGGCAGTGGCTACTATTGCGGGGGTTGAGAAGGCAAGGGAGGCGAAGGTGCTAATGCTGAAGGAGCTAAAGCACTAGGTTGTGGATACGGATAATAAGGAGGTTGAGTAACATTGTGGTAAACAGGAGGTTGGGCAAAAGGAGGAGGCATGCCGTATCCTGGATACATGCTACCGGGAGGGGGAAAAGTGCAGGAGGTGTTGGCCCCTCCCTGTGGAAAACCATAGCCCATGGTAGGCTGAGCGTATGGATGAGAGAGAGCTCCAACTATATCGTCGGCGGCATGAGATGCCCCTGGTGCGTTGGCACCACCGAGTCTAGGAAGATCGAGTAGAACGGTATAAACATAACTCGACTGAGTGTAGATCAGGTCATATTTTAACGCAATCTGAATAGCGGCTTTTTCGGTTTGAGGGAAATGAGATGCGACATCTTTGCCAATGGCAGGCAAAAGAGATCTAAGGAACCAGTCCATGTAGACACGGTCTTGAAGGTAGGGGCTCTACATAGGCTCTTTCTTCTCCTCCATTCCTAGACATGATCGGATAGGTGGGTCGCAGAATATTGACTTAAAGATGTCAAAAGTTCGGTACCAGTGTCATAACGAAGGGGAAGCTAGAAATAAGACAAAAAATCCCGGCCAAGAGTCGCAAAGATGGTATGAGAGGATGAGGCTTGATCAACATACAACTTAGAAGCTTCGCCAGTAAGCGTATGTTGGAACAACCGAAGACGGACAGAGTCATCGGTAATGGAATTAGACGAACACCACATGTGGAAAGAATGAACATGATTTGTAGGATCTTCTCCAGCAAGGCCTTCAAACTTGGGGATGTCGGAAGGGAGCTTGGTCGACATAGCAGGCCAATTAGCGTCATGGTGTATAGGGTCATTGATCAACTGGTTAAAATCGGGAAGACTGAGGCCTGCCATATAGGGGAGCAAGGGAGCAGCCAGGGTAGTTCCCGTTGTTGTCCCACTAGTAATATTCCCAGCATTAGGGTCGGGGATACCACCAGCGTTAAGTCCTGAACCAGACATGGTGAAGGTGAAAGGGGGAGAACCGAGTGCAGAACCAAAAGGGGAACCCAATGAACTAGAAGAGGAGTCGGAGTGCGAACTCGGTGGAGGACTAACTCGAATCCTACACGGAGGAGTAAGTCTTCCTACCAGAAACTGAGGATGAAGGCCAAGAAGTCTCCAGGATAAACACCTTGGTGGCGCAATGGTGAAGGCACAAACACGGCACAAAGGGAAGAGAGACCAACAAGGGCGAAGAGGTGCAGGATCAACTTATTACAATGTCAAAACAAGGGCAGAGAGGTGCGGGATCAATTGATTTCAATGTTAAAGTCTTTGCTTAGCGGTGTTAACCAAACTCTTCTTCACTTAGGGTGTGTGTGTTAAGTGTGTAAATTTTAATTTTTAAACCAAGACGTTTGTAGAGAAAAAGAAAAAGTGTGTTGCATAACTGTAAATAAACCTGTAGATAACAATATATGAAACTGAAATAACAGAAAATAAACATCTAATAATGCAATAATCTAAACCCAAGGAGGCGGGCCTCTCAACAATTATTTTGTAGGTGGGCAAAAATTTAGTCAAAACACACCAAAATAGCCAATAGATCGAAAATCGGGAGGGACAGGGATCTAAAGGTCAGATCTGCTGGAAATAGGTGCAGAAAAATAGAAAAAAAACAAAGGAAAAATTGTTGTAAATGAGGTGGAAAAAGGCTATAACCTGGAGGGAAGCGAAGGGGACCCTAGAGGAAAACCCAAACAAAACAAAAAGGAGGTGATTTGGATGGATAAATAACCAATCTGAAGTGGATCTGAAGGTAAGGTATTAGATCTGAAAAAACGCTGAACACTCTGAAATTTCAAACAACCTGCAGCAGCTAAAACTCTTCCACAAAAGGTGGAGGGTACTAAAGCCCTAGAGGGCTAGGTTCTCGCTTAGATGAGTAAAACAGAACAGGTACATATCCAAAACAGGCGGAGACAGAGGTCAGACAACCCTGAACAGAGGCCCAGACAAACTGAGAAAACTTTTAGAAAAACTCCCGCAAAAATTCCTAGTCGCAGTTTCTAACCTGATTTCTGTAAAGGTCACAGGTTTTGGCCTATTTTTTGCGCCCTGGAGGTTCAGGTCGCGGGTTTTGGCCCAAATAGTGTGGCCTACACTTCTGGCACTCTCGGGAGCAGGTTTCAGAAGGATGCATCATCTCAGCTGCAGTTGATGTCTGTCACCTACGCAATAGGTCCGAAAACACACGGAAGTTATAATTTTTAATGTTTTAGGGTTTTATAGGTTAAAAACAACATCAAGAAAAACAAAATAAGAAGCTGAAAAGAAATCCTAGGGTTTGAAGCAGTTGGATATGCAGGGATCTGAAAAACGACAGAGGTCGTAATCGTAAACCCGTGTGGAGTCGCCAGTTTTTAGTATGAATCTTAATCGCAAGAGTACAAAAAAGGCTCACTTTAGCCATGCATAAAAAATAGCCCTAACAGAAAATATGGCTGCCAATATTTTTAGATCTGCAATTAGTTGACCAAGATAAATGCTGCAAAATCTAGATCTATGCATTAAAATACATTAAGTAGTGAATAAAAACAAGAGTTGCTCCATGCATCCAAAAGACAAGACAAGAATATGTTTAAAGAATTTTGTATTTATGGCACTTGGGAGGAGAACATATAAGGATGTTACCAACCCTCCTCAATGGGATGGGTTCTTGGAAGTCCTCAGCACTTCAAATCTAAAATCCCTCTCTTGATGGTGTAGAAAACCCAAACAAAAATGGAACTCAAAGGGAGCTCACAAGAAAAATGGTAGCAAAATATGACAATGATAGTAGATCAAAGTCAGACCAAAAGTATAGATCCAAAATGATCTTTAGGCAACAAAAGGTAGTGAGTGAATGGAAAAACCCTTTTATTTATAACAAAATATTAAGTTAGTCTAGATATTGGTGCATAATTAAAATATTATTAACCAATTCTAGATCCAAATTTTATGGAATATTTTATTATATTTGTTGGAGGGGAAAAAAATTTGACTTTAGTCAAATCCCTTTATTTGTAAATAATAAATAAATAAATGATTTATTTATTATTTTAAGGATGTGGTTGAGTAATAATAAAATAAATAATGATTTATTTAATTATTTATAAATGATTTAGTCAAATTTAACAAGGAATATTATTTAAATAATTATTCCTTTGAAAATAATAAGATAAATAATGATTTATCTAATTAATTTTCCTATTTTGGGTTAAATATGACCAAGAATATTAATTAAATTGTTGTTTAACTAATTATTTCTTGAGGAAAATCAAACAAATGTGGATTTATTTAATATTTCCTCATGGGGTTTCTTGTTTAGACCATAAACAACTTAATAAATGTGGTTTACTAAGTTATTTTTCATAGTGAAAACTTATTGTGAGCGAGAGGACGAAGGGGAACCCTCTCTGTTCTCGGCCACACCCACTTGGAATTCATTCCACGACGGCATCAAGGAACAATATTACCCCATGGGGAGCTATGAGGACAAATACATCCAATGGAGCACGCTGCGGCAGCAAAGGGATCAAGATGTGCACGAACTGGCGAATTTGTTCCATACCCTACGCACAAAATTGGGTATTAAAGATTCAGAGAGACATTTGGTGTTCAAGTACCGCAGCTGTTTACACAAACACATTCAGAAGGAAATGGAGTTCCTCAACATTACATCGCTTGGCATCGCATATCGCTATGCCGCCAAGAACGAGCATAAATTTAAGTAGAAGAAGCGAGACTTTGGATTTGCGAATACGAAGCCAAGGAAATATGCCCCCGAACCGCAGAATAAGGGAAAAGGCCAAAGCGGGGCAACTCAGAAAAACACCACAAATCCAAATAAGGACATGGGGAAGTGATGTGAATTTCATAACAGCCCCACTCATAGCACAAACGAGTGTCGGGCCAAACACTCGTTGGTGGCTGAACTAAAGGCACTCGAATCGGATGCATTTTCTGATCCTAACTCAGAACCAGACAAAGGAAATGACAAAGGGAAGCAAATCATTGATGTGGATCCCAATGCCATTGTTGCCACCACCAAGATCTAGAGGGAGGATCTTGAGGATCCAGAGGAGGGGGAGTGTCTCTTCCATTCGCAGATGTGGGTGAAGGGTTCTCCACTACAATTCCTTATCGATAACGGAAACCAAAAAAATCTCATTTCAGCAGAGGTCGTGAAGCGGCTCGGCCTACCAACCATAGCACACCCGCAACCATATACCATCGGGTGGCTTCACCCAGGGAGAGATATCCGCATCCACCAACAGTGTCGCCTTCCGTACAACATCAAGCCATTCACGGATGAGGTACTATGTGATGTTGCTCCTCTTGATGTAGTTGATGTATTATTGGGCCAACCATACTTGTGGAGGCGACATGCTGTGTATGATTCTAGGCCTCGTGTTGTTATTATTACTTTGAGAAATAACTTGTACAGGATACCATAGGTAGTACCACCTCCTGTCATCTCTTTGACTACTGCAAAACAACACAGTAAGATTGTTTCCCAAACCAGGAAATTTATTTTCCTTACAACTCACTCACAGGGAAAGAAGAATATTGTGACCAAAACCTCAAAACAGGGCTCCCATGCACGGCTGTAGCAGATGGATAAAGTCATGGAGGAATATGAGGACATTTTCTCCTCACTCACAGAGGTTCCTCTATAGTGTCAGGACAAGCACTCCATTGATTTGACCCTCAACGCACCACCGCCTGATGTTGCCATTCCTCCTGCAACTACACATACATAATCCACACATGTGATGTTTAAGACTGAGAAAGAAACTAAATTTACTAAATGCATCCAGCATGTCCGCCCGTAGGTCCATGACATCTTCAACAAATCTAATACCCAGTTCAACAGAATTTGCCTCATCTCATGGAGGATCTCAACGCAATAGGGATCATTGCTTCCTAAGGAGGGAGGAATGATCCAGGTGGATATCAGTGGCCACCCACCTATTCCATTTGGACCCGCACCATCAATTCTTGTAGCTTTCCACATTCAGCACAACTTACTATTTTTAGCAGGTTTTTGGGTCCTGCACTCCTGGAGTTGTTTTGGGGCCTTAATGATCCAGGTGCATATTGGTGGCCACCCACCTATTCAATTTGAACCCCCACCATCAATTCTTTCGGTTTTTAAGTTGCATCACAACTTACTATTTTTAGCATTTTTTCGAGTCTTGAACTTCCAGCGCTGTTTTGAGGCCCTAAACGATGTTTTTTGGGAAAATCAGGATCAACATGGGTCCATGGAACAATTTTTCTCACACTAAAAGTTGTACTTCTCAGATAGATCTTTCTAACAAGGTATGATATGCGTCAAACAGAGATCTTATGCCGAAGTTACGTCCCAGGGAAGTTGAAACACCAATTTACCCAAACGGGGCCCATAGTTTTGGCGCTTCATCTCCTAGGGTTAGGTTTTTGGACGTTTAGAGTTCTCCATTGTTTCTCAATAATAAATAGGCCCTTGAGCCTCATTGTAACACAATTCAGAGGTCCGTAGACGCCACATCTCTTCTTAGAGATATGCTACCAACACCCTAGCTATTTTTATTTCCATTATGTCTATAAGCATATTTCAGTGATTTGATTTAGATAAAATGAAGTATTGTTTCCGCTGCATCTTTGTGTTTATGTCTATTTCTGTAATTTGTTATGTTCCTGCATAAATCTGGATCATTGTATAGTGCTAAGATCTGTATTGGATCTATCTTTTGAGGCACATATCAACCCATGATATTTTGTATATTCATTTGCTGTAGCAATTCCTTTAAAACTACATTGTAGTAGTGTTCCAACAATTTTATATATAGTAGCAGCACCTCTTTGAGGGTTTTGTCCATTGGAGGTGTTATCACTCATAATTTTGTGAGTCATTACTTAACATGGTCATACGGTTCACTCCTCAAAAGCGTAAGGACTCCTTAAACCTTTTTTCAAATTGGCATAGGAAATCTCATTTTTTCATATTTAACTTATCCTAAGTTTCAAGACCACCCTCATTTCATCTCAAAATCACCTCCATATAGGTCACATCATGTCTCATCAGTCATAATTTGCTATTAGTTTTCATTTCTCAAGAATTTAAATCTAAAAAGGTCATTTTAGCCAAGAATCCCTACTTTCGTAGCGAATTCATTGTAAAAAAGGCAGAAAATGCTACGAAACTGTTGAAAGTTTCGTAGCAAATATGAAGCATTTCTCTTTTTTCTGACTTTGCGCAGTTAACTTCAAAGGCAGTTTCTGGGCAAACAGAGAAGTATTTTAAGAAACTGAGAGAGGTTATTTTCAAGAACATGTCAAATAACAATTAAATCTTTCACTTTTCTCAAAGGTGATACGAATTGGGAGATACAGGGATGTCTTTCAACCCTATTTTCAGAATGCAAAATTTCCCTGTTTTATACATGTTTGTAGAATGTAGATTCTGGACAACTGGAGATGTGTTTCAAAAAAACAGGAGAGGTTTTTCTTCAAGACATATTGACCTACAAAAACCTCCTTCAGTTTTTCAATATCTATCAAGGATAGGGAGAAAAGAGCTCATCTTTGAACCCTATGTTTTCTGAAAAAACAGAGTCATTTTAGTGATGAAAAGACTTGCTAAAGGTGAAAAGGATATTTTTTAAAGAAGAAACACCTCAAGACCCTTAGACTAAGTTGGTTTATGTTTTGAAAGGTCAATGGCATGTTGAAAATCAAATTTGTACAGCTGGAAGGTTCCTTTTTGATACAAGGCAAAAATCTGGAAAAACCACAGTGTTCAATGGTTTCATAGTGTGCCCGGGCTTGAAGAACAACAAAACGCTACGAAACTACTGTAGCTTTCTTTTTGCTTTTTGAACTAGTTTTGGGAGCTTTCAAGAGGTGAAATTTGTATGGGAAATGTATCAAGGCAGAATGAACACCATGAAGAAAGAAAGAATAAAAAAGGATGATGGCAAAAGACATTTTTGCAGTGCTACGAAAGTACGCTACGAAACTGATAGCAGGTCGCCCTGCCAAACCCACATTCTCATTCACAGGCTATGCATATAAAAATGCATCTCCATATTTATGCCCCAAATAAAACTCCAAGTCTGGGCAATTTCACAAGTTTTACATGCGGAAGCTAATAGCATTTGTTTTCAAATTTTTATGGCTTATGAAAACCATACTTCAATTCAATTCTTTCATGCGGAAGCTTTAGACCATAATTAAAACCCAAACACACCAATTCATTTTATATATGGAATCTTTACTTTTCATCTTCGAACCTATGGTTTGAAACCTGTATTAAACCCACTTCCAACATTCGATTTCATTTTGAAAAACTAAACCCTTCATATCCAAGGTTTCATCCATGAAAGCCAACCAAATCTCATAATTCAACTTTGGTTAAAATCAAAACACCATACCATTGGTTCACCTTTCACCATCCATGAATATTATAATGCATTTGGATTTCTTTACTATACAACTGAACCATATTAATTATGGACCACAACTTATGCTAGCCTTCATACGAAGGTTGGGTTTTAATTAATCACCACGGCTTATTTAACAAGCCTCTCTAGCTTTTATCCAACACATATTCAATTCCACTAACATTCCATATTAGCTACAACCCAACGCTTGTATGATTTCCAATTGAATGTTAAAAACATCAAATTACCTTTGGTCCACAACGTTCTTCAACGTTCCTTACTTTGACTTGAACTCAGCTATGTTTCCTGAGTTCGTTTTCTGTTCTTGTTTATGGAAGATCCGCTTCATCATTGAATTATTTCAATTGCTCTAGTTCAATACTGTAATTCAACGCTCTCTTCAACGCTACAGTTTCTGCAACTCGTTCATGGCTACGATTCTTGAAATCGACTTTCCATAGCATGTTCTAATTTAAAGGCTCAAACTTTGGTAAATTAATACCAACGCATATTGAATTTTATGCATTCCAACATTAACGCATTTATCAACAATTCGCGGTAAAACAAACCTCTGCGCGTTTTTTCATACCAAAATCAGTGTTCAATAATATATATATCAGTATGATGTAAACAAACAGATACTTACATCGATTTCATTTGATTCGGTGTTTGTATGGAATTATGATTCCATTCCTGCAATTTCCACATACTTCTGATTGCTTTCATACAATACCAACCTTAATAAGTCGAATTCATCATCGCTTTCCAAAGCCGATATGCCAATACCAAACTTGAATTGAAATTCGATTCAACCCTTCTCCAGGATGATCGATCCCTTTTCGAGGTTCCACTTATCTCTTGCGTCCTTCCTCAAAGACCAAGATTCTGCTTCAGTTTTCCATTTTGCTGTGTGTATAGTGCTGATCTATGCGCCCTCTCCAGCATATGCAGATTGAATTCAATTCAAAGCATAAATCGATATTAATTAAAATCGATGCTTGTTTCATATGCAAAGCCACATGTATTACCAAGTTTATCATATGCATAAACCCATAAACTCAAACATCTTCATATCGAATTCGACCAAGAATATATATATTTCACACAGAATTTTCAAAACAAATTCCTCATTGATATAACCAAATGTAATCAATTACAAAAAACCCTCTTGGTCCATGGCCAGATTTTCGACTCAATGGCCCTTTTACAAAAGCCCGTAGGCTTACAAACTTTGTTGTCCAAAACCTCACCTCTCTCTCTATTTTCCTCTCCTTTGCCTTTTAGGCTTATTACATTTATACAATAATGTTGTACCAATTTAGGTTCAAATCCATTTTATAACTCAACAAAGTCCTCAAATATCTCAACACCCCTACAATCTAGATTTTATCCCTAAAATCTTGAAACCAAATCTAACTTAGGCTTCATAATTAATTCTTAGATATTTCAAATCTAATTTCTCTCATGTTCTCCAAATCATTTGGGAACATTAACAAATCCTCACAATAATTAATTAAAATCACTAAAAAATCTCATTAATATTTACATAAAATTAATATTTTCTCAAAAACATAAGACCCCCTATGTTTTAATAAAATACAAAGTATTTTCCGAATCTAATGCCCCTGCATCAAAAACTATCTTACTTTCGTAGCGTACTGTGTTGGAGTTTTTTAAGTAGGTTTTTGGGCATCTTTGGACAATTGGATACTATCCAAGTGTTAAAGGACCATGACAGCAGTTATCCAACACTTAAATACCATGGAATGAAGACAAACTACCAGCCAAACCATTCGTTGAAGATGAAGAACAGTTTTTCCTAAAAAACAAGGTTTATTTCCAGTTTTAGAGGAGGTCAATTAAAATTTCATGTAGTGATGAGTCCCATCACACCCTATTCGAATATGTGAAATCATAGTTGTCAAGATGTAATTGTTTTTAGGAGATAAGGTTGTTATTGTAATAATGAATAATTTTGAGTCCTATTAGGAAAATGACTGTCAAGTAGGATAGCTATCATTTTCTCATTAAATAGATGTTTTATGGTTATGCAACGTGTCATTAGGCAAAAATTTGATGAATCTGGCCAGGAGGTAGATCATCTTAGGATGTAACAAGTCTATTAAAGGGCAGAGGGTCGAATTTGTCAAGGGTTGGAGACTTTTTGGCAAAACTGCAGATTTATGTAATTGATTGTTTTCAGTAATACAACAGACTTGTTTCTTGACCAACCTGAGATTTTGATTGAGTTTGTAGTGTTTATCAGATCTATATTTTCTATGTGTACCATTTGCAGTGGTTTTCATCTTTAATACTCAGAATTCATTCATGTAATGCTCTGACTTCCTTTATAGATGAATTGATTGTGTTATTTCCTGTTTCATGTGTGCTTGCCTTTGCTAAAAACTCTTACATGCCTCAGCTTCCATGTCAAGTGAACTATCTACTGAATTATTGTTTTGTTGACTCCATAATCCCAATGTTTGCATACTAATGTTCTTTTCAACCTATACTCATCACAAGCAAGTTGTTTTCCAAGTAGAATTAGCCATATAAATAAATCTTTATTCAATATCATTAACCCTTTGAGAAAGCCCTCTCAGACTGAAGAGGCTAAGCCTCAATCACAAGATTGGTTTGAAACAGTTACATGATATTGTCTGATTAGCATCCTATCAGGTGCAATTTTGTGATAACATTTTGGTGCCGTTGTCGGGGACCTAAGGTGTAAATTTTCCGTGGGAAGAACGACAAAGTTTCAGTTCTAAAGTCTGAGAGCAGCAAACACTTAGACACATATTGGTTGTATTTCTGCTCTGGCGACTCCACATATCAAATAATCATTTGGAAGGTGACTCCACTGCTTGAAGATTAGCAGCTTGATGGAGTTTCAAGATGAGTTCCATTGCAAGAATAAATTCCAGGTATGTTCATATGAATCGGTCTCACATCCTTGGTTTTCCAAATCCTATGCCAAAGGTCGAATGGTTAACTGATCTTCCTATATTTAAATATGAAAAGAAATACAATGCTACTCTTCATTTGGTTAGATTCCATATGCATGTAAGCAAACTTAAGGTTCAGTTTCCTGAGGATTGTCTCATGAAGATGTTTATGGCCACTTTAGAAGGAAAAGCATGGTCATGGTACGAAAGCTTGCCAAATGGTTCATTATATTCTCTTGCTGATTTCCATGTTGCATTTTATGAGATGTATGAAGAGTGTCATCCCTCCTTATAGTTGGTCAAAGACTGTTGTAAACATTGTGTGAGTTTTATTGAATATTTGGAGAATTGTTATGAAGATGATGAGTTTATGGATGATGAAATTTTAGAGGCCCTTCATGGCAATCCATTTCATCACCAATAAGAAAGGATAGCCTCTCTCTTGGATGAAAATGAAACTCAGCAGGAGTTTATTTATGAAAATCATGTTACGTCCTCTGAGTTTGATGAAAAGTTGCAGTAGATTTGTCAGCCATTTGATCATCAGGAGTATGAGAATCATTTCAAACAACAAGAGGAAATATTGGAAGATAATTGCTACAATCCTCAGGTAAAGGAAGAAGTTTATTTTTCATGTCATTCCTTGCATCAGCCTACATCAAATAATGATCACACTAATGAGGAAGTGGATGAAATTTTATCTTTATCTTTGTCTTCTAATCTGAAGTCATTTGAGTGCAAGCCAGAAGATAAGATTCAATTTGTGGAGAAAGTTGCTAAGAACATTGAAAAGGACATTGAAGTTTTAGAAGATCAAATTCAATCTCATAGTCTTCATGATCAAGATCAGTCTTTTCAAAAGTTTTTAATGCCAGAACACAAAGGGTGTTGCTACCTTTCTCTTTTGAGACTTAGGAAGAATACCCTGTTTTTGAAAATCAGTTTGATAGCACACAACTAAAATCTTGTGGGGTTGAGAAAAGCATATATGAGTTGTCCAAAGCTGCAGGATGTTTTGAGAATCATCAAACAGATTATGTCTTCTATGATCCTATAACTGACTACATGGAAGAGTTCTACAGTCGAGATTTCCAGTTATATTTTTATTATGAGGATCAAATACATTTTATGTTTCCTTCGTCATTTCAGTATCATGCTGACTTTGGGTTCAAATGCAGTCAAGAGGTTAAAATGTCAGATCAGATCAATGATTGGTTTCATTGGAAGTTTCATGTTGCTTGAATTAAAAATGGAGATTGCAACTATTAGGGTAGGTAGGAGTGTGTGACTAAGCTCAAAGTTGACTGAGCATCTTTTCAGTAGGTACAAAGTTGGTTTTTTAGCAGTAATCATCAAGCTTGACCCCGAGGAAGCATTTCTCTATTTTCTGACTTTGAGCAGTCAACTTCAAGGGCGGTTTCTGGGAAAACAGAGAAGTATTTTAAAAAACTGAGAGAGGTTATTTTCAAGAACATATCAAATAATAATAATTTCTTTCACTTTTCTCAAAGGTGCTACAAATTGGGAGATATAGGGATGTCTTTCAGCCCTATTTTCAGAATGTAGAATTTTTCTATTTTATACATGTTTTTAGAATGCAGATTCTAGATAGCTGGAGATGTGTTTTAAAAAACCAGGAGAAGTTTTTCTTCAAGACATATTGACCTACAAAAACCTCCTTCAGATTTTCAATATCTATCAAGGATAGGGAGAAAATATCTCATCTACGAACCCTATGTTTTTCAGAAAAAAAACAAAAAAAAAAACAAAAAAACAAAAAAAAAAAAACAAAAAAAAAAAAAGCAGTCATTTTAGTGATGAAAAGATTTGCTAAAGGTGAAAAGGATGTTTTTTGAAGAAGAAACACCTCAAGACACTTAGGCTGAGTTGGTTTATGTTTTGAAAGGTCAATGGAATGTTGAAAATAAAATTTGTAGCGCGCCTAGGCTTGAAGAACAACAAAACGCTATGAAACTATGGTAGCTTTCTTTTTGCCTTTTGAACTAGTTTTGGGAGCTTTCAAGAGGTGAAATTTGTATGGGAGATGTATCAAGGCAGAATGAACGCCATGAAGAAAGAAATAATAAAAAAGGATGATGGCAAAAGGCATTTTTGCAGTGCTACAAAAGTACGCTACGAAACTGTCTTACTTTCGTAGCGTACTGTGTTGGAGTTTTTTAAGTAGGTTTTTGGGCATCTTTGGACAGTTGGATACTATCCAAGTGTTAAAGGACCATGACATCAGTTATCCAACACTTAAAGACCACGAAATGAAAACAAACTACCATCGAAACCATTCGTTGAAGATGACCATTTTTTCCTAAAAAACAGGGTTTATTTCCAATTTTAGAGGAGGTCAATTAAAATGTCATGTAGTGATGAGTCCCATCACACCCTATTCGAATATGTAAAAGCATAGTTGTCAAGATGTAATTGTTTTTAGGAGATAAGGTTGTTATTGTAATATTGAACAGTTTGAGTCCTATTAGGAAAATGACTGTCAAGTAGGATAACTGTCATTTTCTCATTAAATAGATGTTTTATGATTATGCAAGGTGTCATTAGGAAAAAATTCGATGAATCTAGCCAAGAGGCAGATCATCTTAGGATGTAACAAGTCTATTAAAGGGCAGATAGTCGAATTTGTCAAGGGTTGGAGACTTTTTGGAAAAACTGCAGCTTTATGTAATTGATTGTTTTCAGTAATACAACAGACTTGTTTCTTGACCAACCTGAGATTCTAATTGATTTTTTAGTGTTTATCTTATCAATATTTTCTATGTGTACCATTTGCAGTGGTTTTCATCTTTAATACTTAGAATTCATTCATGTAATGCTCTAACTTCCTTTATAGATGAATTGACTGTGTTATTTCTTGTTTCATGTGTGTTTGCCTTTGCTAAAAACTCTTACCTGCCTCATCTTCCATGTCAAGTGAACTATCTACTGAATTTTTTCTTTGTTGACTCCATAAGCCCAATGTTTACAAACTGATGTTCTTTTCAACCTATACTCATCACAAGCAAGTTGTTTTCCAAGTAGAGTTAGCCATCTAAATACATCTTTATTCAATAGCATTAACCCTTTGAGAGAGCCCTCTCAGACTGAAGAGGCTAAGCTTTAGTCACAAGATTGGTTTGAAACAGTTACATGAGATTGTCTGATTAACAGCCTATCAGGTGAAATTTTGTGATAAAAGGAGACTTCTTCTATCTTATTATACATCTTATGGCCCATTTATTATGCAAATTTGACTGCCATTTTAATGAATAGAAGGTCTCCATATTGGCCTCTTACTTTCATGTAATGTTTACACTACTATTTCCATGGTTTTGCACTATATTCCTGCTTTTCCCATTTGGGAATATTACAGTGGTATCAAAGCATAATCTTGGCACAGTCTGTGCATCTTGAAAATTCAATATGTCATCTGAAGAAGGAGATCCTCTTGCTAATAGAGAGAGGAGGTATCAAAGAAGAAGACACTGGAAGTTTGATTATACAAATGACAAAGAAGACAAGGGTAAAACCCCTTTATCTGGAGGAGAAGATGAAGAGAAAGAGTTTCCTAGGATTCTTCTCAAATCTATGCAAAATATTGCTAGAGAAATAAAGGAGATGAGAATGGATAGATACAAGGAGTCCCCTAAAGTATTTCAACATGGTGAAGGCTCCGGTATTTCTCATCACTGGAGTGATCAAGTAGTGCAACAACAACAGGTTTCCCAATGCTCTACAATGCCTACATTCTTGGCAGTGGGAAATGAAGGGTTTCAAGAACAAGAATCCCTTGAAAACTATTTCATGGAGTATGAGTCTCAAACTCAGAGATTCAAGGACCACTTGAGTTTTCAAGAATTTTGTCAAATCAAGGACAATAGGAGAACCAGGCATCACAATAGAGGTGGAGGATTCATTCAGAATCACGAACTACATCACACTATGGGCAGATTTTCCTTACCCAAATTTGATGGGTCATCTAAATGCACTGCCAAATCATGGGTAGAGAAGCTTGACATCTACTTCCAGTTGAACAAAGTTCCTAAGATGGAGGCCATTAAGATAGTAGCGCTGCACCTGGAGGGTGAAACACATGATTGGTGGTTCCATGGATTGTCTACATTGGGTCATGCCAATGTGACTACATATTCAGAGTTCACAAGGAGGGTGGTGGAGAGGTTTGATAGAAGAGATCCTGAAGCACCATTCATGGGGCTTGCAAAGCTTAAACAATCAGGTAATCCAAAGACTTACATTTCTGAATTTTTAAGATTTTCTGTTATGGTTCTTGATTTATCTGCAACAAGAAGGGTCTATATGTTCATTGATGGGTTAGATTAACCTCTTCATGGGTTGGTTAAGTCTACCAAGCCCACTACCCTTCAAGATGCCATTGAAAGGGCTAGAGATCTTCAAGATGCCTTGCCAAAAGCAAAGGCAACATTTCAACATAAGCCCTCTTTTCCATCAAAGGGAAAAGATGAGAAGGCTCCCCTTCCAAAGGAGAGCCAATACAAAAAACCTCTTGATGATGATGTCCGAAGAGAATTGAGGAGGAGGAAGCTTTGCTTCACATGCCAAGAATCTTGGGCACCCCAACACAAATGTGCAGCAGGAAAGACACGCTACATAAAAGTCTTCTCAGATGATGAGGAGGAAGAAGAAGAAGAGCAAGAGAGGGGTCACAGTGCTGGAATAGTAAGAGATGATCCACCACCACCAGGAGGTGAGGATGGAGCAATTGCTCCAATTAGAGGGACTCTTGCATCATTAAGAGTGGTACCCAAATGTCATGAAACTTCCACACAAGAAATAGAGTCGGATTTGCGTAGTGGAAGCAGAGACATGATATTCACATCTATTGTGCATATGAGATTGGTCCATGAGACATCACTATCTTGTGGTAAACCACCTGGGAGGCCACCTGATCCAGATTTGGTGAGAAATGTCTCACATCATGATGCACCATTCATAGATACGGGAGGAATGGGAGCATTAGAAGACCATGATACAATGTTGAGAGTCTTGGGTAGGCTCAAGGAGGAGGGAGACATTCTCCCACTATCATCATTACCCACTCTCACATCTCATACTGTGCTGAGAGGAAATGCTGCAGGATTGGAGGATGACACCATCATGGTGTAAGGAGACCATTCCCTTACTATGGAGACTCAGAAAATGTTCTCAATTGAAGAGAAATATTCCCTACATGGTAGAATATGGTGGCCACACATGCATGCTTTAACTAAACTTAGGAAGTTTTGGATGGATGACAGCTACCCATGGGAGACTGACCTCCAAAAGCTTCAACCTTTACTTGAGCATGAACATATGCAAGAAGAGCAGCAAGGAGGGGATAGCAGCATCCCAATGAGTACTTTGTCATGGGATATGTCAAGGAGAAGGGCAACCATATGACAAATGTTCTTTATGATAGATCATCAGCGCTGTCACCATGGAAGATTGATCCATATTGGAAATCCCAACTGTTGGTGGATCATTCCAAGGATAGTTTTACATGCATGATACCTGAGGACCAACTACATGAAGAGGGCTATTCAGTCCAAGATGAATTCATCTATTATCATGGTAGGATCTTCTTATCTAGAGCTTCCAAGCTCAAGGAGAGATTGCTACAAAGAGCACATGAAGATTTCCTTTTCAGCCATACTTATTCCATGAGATCCTACAACACTATCATGGAGAGCTACACTTGGGAAGGCTTTGAAGTGGAACTACATCATCATTTTCAAAGATGCATGAACCATGTGGAGTTGGAAGAGAGACATAACTCAATGAAGGAGTTATCACAACCACCTCTTTCCTCTTTTGGAATGAGAGGGGATCTATCTATGGACCACTCCATTTGTATGAGGATAAATTTTGGTAAGGAACATACTTATGTACACAATGTTTCATTTGATGATTACTTGCATTCCTTTACCATGTATATGTAGGCCATAGCTCCAAGGAGGAGCATTCTTCCATATAAACTTCATGGCCAACTTTGGGCCATAAACATTTCTGAACATGGCCACTCCCTTGGAAGATATAGGGAGATGTTGTATCACTGTGGGTGCACTCCAAAGGCACCAAACATCTCACACTTTCAGCCATTGTGAGAAGACTTGGGCAGAAAGTAAGTGGTGGGGAAACCACTTACCATATCATTATCTAATGCAGTCAGGAGATGTACTGCGCTAGTTCCACATGTGGGACTATGACCCACATCCATATTTTCATATTTATGTTTCTATGTACTTGGTTTTGATCCCATACATTGATGATGTACTTATTCTTTTTATGGGAATGATTGGAGGGAGGATGGGAGGAATGTATGTGCCCTATGGGAGAGAGATTCTCCATGTTCATTATGCTACATGTTCCAGGGAGAACATTGGGAAAACCATGTTTGTTTCATTGGATCTATTGTCTCCTCGTGGGATGAATTATTTGCATCTCATAAGAACTTTGGAGGAGCATTTCATGGAGGGATGGATTGGGAGACACTTAGCTTATCAGGGAAGCTTATCACATGATAGTGTCACCAATGATGAAGGAAAAGAGTTGCAACAGTCACCTTGTTAGTTGCTTGAGGACAAGCAACATTTGGGGAGGGAGGACTATAATATTCCCAATTATTACAAAGATTCATTAGACCCTAGGGTCATCCTAAATATTTCTTCCTTGGTTTCTTTGTAGCTACAATAGTCTTTGTACTTGTTGTTGAAGGATTCTTGCATTTGGGCCCAAGTAGTGATGTTGTCCCCAGGAAAACCCATGAACCAGCGCAAGGCTACATCCTTGAGGGTAGAGGGGAATAATTTCAACTTTTGTTCATCTGAGGCATAGTCATAAGTCCTACAGACAACACCAAACACAAACATGAAATTGTCATGGTCCTTAGAAGTTAGGCCATGGAAGTGTGGAAGGGCTGATTTTTTTCATCTTAGTCTCTCCATTGGTATCTCTGATGGGAAAGACCTCTTGGTTTTTATTCTCAGCCATTGCTTGGGTAGGTGAAGTACGTTCTTATTATTCCCAAATAAGTTCTTCAAATATTTCAGGGTGCTACCCTAGAGGGTATTCTAACTCACAGTCACTAAAGATGAGTGAATATTGTCTGTGTGGGGATATGGGGGTTTTTGGTAGAAATTTTCCTTGGTTTCCTCTACTCCTACGAGGCATGAAAGACAATTTTTTTTGTTTCTTTTCAAAATTTCAAAATGTATGCAAAACAAAAACAGAAAATAATGCTTAAGCATAAACACGCATCTACTTAGACACCTCCCCAGAAACGATGCCAAAAAGTGGTGAGCCCTAGTATTGCACTAAGAGTGTTGCAACTCCCAAGGGATACTAAACTTTACTTATCAACCTGGGGTTCGTACAAACTTAGAGGTGACAGTGCTATATGTACAACAGATGGATTCTACTCATGCCACCCTCAACTAGGTCTTCTAATCAGTAGTACTTATAGGCCATCCTCCTACTGGATTAAAGTGAAATTAACTAATCTAATGCAGAGATATTTTCTAATCTAAGACAGAGAGTGCCTATCAAAATTATACTTGCAATTGATAGTGAAATCAAATCATAAACAATTAACCTAATTGCAGAAAAGGAAACTATGCTATGGGAAATCATTCATCTAACTATCCATTCATGTAATATTCTTAATTAGCCATGAGCTAGTTGGAATATTAATTTTTGTTTTGTTGCTTTGTTTTATGAATAAGAGGACAATGGAGGTCCCTAAGTCTCCTTAATAATAAATAAATCAATGCCAATGTAAAAGGAAAACATCTTGGCAGCTTAATTAAGCACTCGTAGGTGTGAAAAGGGGTTGGAACATCTTGACTAGGTCAACTTTGACCAAATCAACAATGCTTTCATGGAGGAGTGGAAATCAATGAGGGACAACGCAGTTTTAGATGGAGACACCTTGCATGGAAGTAGGGTCATAAATGAATGGGGCTTAGGGTTTGGAAGCTCATATCTTATAAAAGGAAGAGGATGGCAGCGATATTCATTATGTATTGATATATGATATTTCTAAATAGATGGTCTGTTTAGACATATAACTTTCTCTAGCTGTTTAGTTAAGATTGTTGTGTTGTTTAGCACTGGGTGTTCCTGATCGGGAATCCCACCTCTTCCATTTAGAAGCTCTTGGAGGAGTCTTGTACTTCACTTCCACTATCAGGCATTTGGCCAAAGCTTCATCTTACGTCTACAGGGCAGAACCTGTTAAGGGTTGAATTGTTTTGCAGGTTGCAGCGGTGGAGACCGTCTTTAGGTCACCTCATTACTTATTTTCAGTGGAGAAGGCTTCCTTTCCATTGGGAGGATAGTAAGGAAGACGCGTGTGCATAATTTCAGATCTTGGCATTAGGCCATATATTTATTTGCCCCTACAGTGCAGTTTCTTTCCAGATTTGCGTTATTTTGAGGGAGGAGTTGCAAGGTGGTTTTGGCACACCATTTGGAGAGAAGGTTTGCTAGTGAAGGGGATCTTCCTTTCATCTAAGAGATCTATTAGAGGAGGCTGCATTATTTCTTATATCAGATCAGCCACACCTTCCAAATCTATATGTTGCAGTGGATCTTTAGCCCTAAGGCTTAAATTCCCATCTTGTATATGGTGTTTTGCTGAAAACCATTATGGGGTGCTCAGATCTGTATTGGATCTATCTTTTGAGGCACATATCAACCCATGATCTTTTGTATATTCATTTGTTGTAGCAGTGCCTTTAAAACTACACTGTAGCAGTGTTCCAACAGTTTTATATATAGTAGCAACACCTCTTTGAGGGTTTTGTCCATTGGAGGCTTGTTCTATCTTATTATACATCTTATCGCCCATTTATTATGCATATTTTGCTGTTGTTTTAATGAATAGAAGGTCTCCATATTGGCCTCTTACTTTCATGTAATGTTTACACTGCTATTTCCATGGTTTTGCACTATATTCCTGCTTTTCCCATTTGGGAATATTACAATTCATATTACAAGTCATCTGGAAGGCTAGGATGTCTTTCATGCTAAATGAAAATGGCCTGAAGACCTTTGTAGAGAGCGTGGTGGCAGTTCTGACCGATGCAGATGAGCTAAAAGAGTATAGAAAAGAGATGGCTAAGGTGAAGTAGATGATCCCAGATGGAGTTCGGGACTATATAGTCTCACATATATCTGGCAAGAACACCACCAAGGAGATGTGGGATGCTCTCACTCAGCTATATTAGAATCCTTCCAAGCAACATAAGATGTTCCTAATGGAGAGGTTGAGAAACATTAGGATGTATAAGGGTGAAGGCATTGATCCCTTTCTCATGAGAATTTAGGAAATTTGGGATCAACTTGTAGTCATTGGGGAGGTTCCTCAAGACACAGAGCTTGTACATTTGGCATTGAATAGTGTTGTCTTAGAGGACTGGGAGATCTTTGTCTAAGGAATTTTGGGACAAGATACTCTACCTAGGTGGGAAAGTATGTGGTCAAACTTGCAGAAGGAGGAGATGAGGTGAGCCAGTGTGAAGACCTCCATCATCGAAAGAAGCAATAAGGGTTTCAGAGCTGAGAATCAGGAAGAAAATGTGGTTGTTGCATCAAAGGGTCCCAGTCAGGGATAGGGAGAAGAAGAAAAAGAAGGACCTATCTGAGGTCAAGTTCTTTAGGTGTGGCGATTTCGGCCACTACATTGCTCAGTGTCCTCAAAGGAAGAAGGACAAGCAAGACCAGACAGAAGCATCCACAGAGATAGAAAAATTATCCTCCGGGTTGGAGGAAGACTTCGCCATGTTTGCAACTATACCTCCAGGAGTGAGGTACAGCAATATGGAGCTATAGTCCCAGAGTTACGCAGAGATTTGGGCAATGTCCATAGAGGTGTCTTCCTTGTGGATCATTACCTTGCTACAGGGGGCCACAATATTTAGTAGTAGGATGGATCAATGTCAGTGATGTAGTTAGATTCCTCAGTGACAGTTGCAGACTAGTTGCAGTCAGGTGTTGAGGAGAGCATAGCAGTGTTGACATCAGAGCAGGAGGCTCAGTAGCAGAGTCAGCAGCAGCACATATTCCCAGTGGACATTGCAAAGGCTAGTAGCAGTCAGATACTCAGGAGACAGATGCAACATAGAGACATAGTTGATTCAGTATTTCAAATGCTTCTTAGTTGTAGTAGCAGCAACAACAATTAAGGAGTTGCATTGTACATACAGAGTTGGAAGCAGTATAGAAATGTCAGCAACAACACAAATGCAGCATCAAAGTTGCGTAGTGGCAGGAAGTCACAATGGCCAAACATCAACAACATATGGAAGATGATGCAAAGATTGGGTGTTGGAGCAGTTCAGCACTAGAACACCTTCCTCACTAAGAGGGAGTGTTAATTTTTGTATTATTAGATGGTGTTCTAGTCTTGACAGTTGTTAGAGAGGCTAAGAAACACTAGGACTCCATAACCCAGAAAAAGTTTCAAGAAAAGCCACCTAGAAATGCCTTAATTAAGTTAATTAATAAACAATTACATTTTTTTGAAGTCTAACTTAGGGAAAATGATTAATTAATAGGAATTAATTAAGTAATGTAAGATTTCTCTAGAAACTCACACAGATCGACTTGGAAAAAATCGCATCCATTGATTAAGTTTTAATCTTTGCCATTGGAGTCTCACAGTGAGATTATAAGAAGTCAATGAGTAGATTGAGGAATGCACTTGCAATCGATTTATTTGGGAAGCTTGACTTTCCAGAGAGTCACAACATTTTTTTAGAAGAGTTTGAGCCAGAGAAGGGAAGCAGAGACAAAGGGGAAGAGATAGTGAATCCGAAGGAATTTTTCCAATTCTAAAGAGTCAAAAAGGGGAGGCTGAAATTTTTCTCCAGCAGGTAGCGCAGAGTGTAATATTCCAAATAGAAAATTTACAGTGATAACAAAAGACATGCCATAAATTTTAACACAATTTTTTCAGCAAGTACAAGTACAGAAAAATACACCCAGAATACCAATTTTATTAATATGATCAACTCGAGTACAATATGAGATGGAAGGAGTGCACCTGGGCTTGCACAAGGCAAGCTACAAGACTCAGGTGATCAACAACAAAATGTACAGCTACTACAATGAACTTCTCTCTTGGAAACTGCATTGTCCTTAGCATTATGCACTGTTGGCTGAATTCGGCACTTGATTTTCCCACTAAATAGTGCTCAAAAAATTCTACGAAATTGAGAAGGTGATCCTTTCCCAAAACCCAAAAAAATCCAAAAAGGGTTCTCCCAACTTCCAACCTTCAAAATTGGACGCCTCACTGCTTGATCCTCCTCTAATTTTGAATTTTGTTGTTATAGCTACTCCTGTAGATTTATGTCCTCCAAAATACCAGCAAACCTCCTCAACTATATCCCTGATCAAATCCCCAACACATCGCTCCTAATTCCTCCGACAAGTATTGCTCCAAAATGTTGCCCTCCTATGACTACGTAGTCACAAAGAGGACACAGTCCCTAAAGAATATCTGCTGAGAACTGTGTGTGGATGACCCCTCCTGGTCTGTAGCTTCTCAAGCACTCCTGAAAATGACCAATGATTCCTCCTCTAGCTGCTCCGGAAAAATTTCTCCACAACCCAACTCCACCATCACAAGTTGGCTCCCTCTACTGCGCAGTACTAGCTCCAACTACGTCCCAGCCTCTCCAGAAATGCATGGGACCTATAGAAGCTAGCTCCTCTAGTCACAAGGTAATGAAAAATCCCTTCTTGAGCGGCACTCAAAGTCCACCAAAGAAGGGATGAGCTTCTCTCCGTGGGAAGCTCTTGTGCTAAGCAGCACAACATTGGCTCAACTATATAGCTAAGGCATTGCGATTTTCTGAATAAGAAAATGATACCAATACCTCCTCCAAACCTTCCTTTATTAAGTGTTGGACATGTATTCCTTGTGGGTCCCTCCACAAATTTGATTTTCCCAAGGGAATTCAAATTGTTTCCTTCACTATCACACTATAAATACACTACCACATAAATACAGTCTGCTCACAAGGTAATGAAAAATCCCTTCTTGAGCGGCACTCAAAGTCCACCAGAGAAGGGATGAGCTTCTCTCCTTGGGAAGCTCTTGTGCTAAGCAGTACAACATTGGCTTAGCTATATAGCTAAGGCAATACGATTTTCTGAATAAGAAAATGATACCAATGCCTCCTCCAAACCTTCCTTTATTAAGTGTTGGACATGTATTCCTTGTGGGTCCCTCCACAAATTCGATTTGCCCAAGGGAATTCGAATTGTTTCCTTCACTATCACACTATAAATACACACCACATAAATACAGTCTCTCCCCTGCGCTGCTGGTAGTCCCGTGATGAAATCCATAGGCACTCTCTCCCACTTCCTCTCTAGAATGGGAAGTGGCTGCAACAACCCGGCTGGATGTGACAACTCCACCTTGTTCCTCTGGCAATCTATCCACTCTCTCACATCCCGCAGAACATCTCCCTTGAGACCCCTCCAAGAGAATCTCTCCCTGAAAGCGCGACAGGTCTTGAGGAAACCCGGGTGCCCTACTAGTGGAGAATCATGCGTTGTTTGCATGAAGTTCTCCCTCAACTGAGATCCCGGGACCAAATAGATCTAATCCTTGTAATAGATCATGTCATACATCACTCGGAATCGGTCATCTTTGTATGTACCATCCAAGATCTCGCATGCTTGCATGTCTTTGGAATACTCAACCAATAGTTGAGCCTTCCAATCCTGTGTGACGTCCATCAATGACAACATTGTTGGTTTACGTGAAAGTGCATCGGGTACTACGTTGTGTTTTCCCTTCACGTACTCTATCTCAAAGTCGTAAGCTTGGAGGTTACTCACCCACTTTTGTTGCCTCTCCTCCAATTACTACTGCTCAAGGAAGAAACAAAGACTGTTGTGATTTGTCTTTACCTTGAACCGGTTGCCAACTAGATATTGTATGAACTTTGCCAATGCATGCATCATTGCCAGCATCTCCTTATCATACACTGAATACAGCCTCTCATGATGCAGAAAATTTCTGCTCTCAAACACAATGGGGTGGCCTCCATGCATCAACACGACACAAACACCTTCATCAGAAGCATCACACTCTAGCACAAAGGGGTTGTGTGAAATTTGGCAAAGCCAAAACTGGGCAGCTACTCATGACCCTTTTGGGCCTCTCGAATGCCTCCTTTGCTATCTGTGTCCACTCAAAGCGACCCTCATTGTCAAATCAGTAAGGGGCATTGCCAGTTGTGAAAATCCCCTCACGAACCTCCTATAATAGGTGCAAATACCCAGGAAGCCCCTCAACTCCGTTACATTCCTGGGTGTTGGCCAATCTAATATGGGTCAGATCTTCTCCTGATGTACCTTCACCCCTTCTTCTCCTATCACATGCCCAAGGTACAACATCTCAGTTATTCCAAACTCACATTTGGACATCTTTGCATACAACTGTTGCTCCTCTAGTATGCGTAGCACTTCCTCCAAGTGCTTGAGGTGCTCCTTCCATGTCTGACTATAAATGAGTATATCACCAAAGAATACTAAGACAAAACGTCTAAGTTGTCCACGGAACACATAGTTCATACAAGACTGGAAGGTAGCGGGAGCATTGGTTAGCCCAAAGAGCATCACCAAGAATTCGAAATGTCCATAATAATAATGAAAAGTGGTCTTGGGAATATCATTCTCCCTCACGTGTATCTGGTGGTACCTTGAACGCAAATATATCTTAGAGAAGTATTTAGCTCCTCTAAGCTCATCCATCAGCTCATTTATGTGGGGAATGAGATACCTGCTCTTCAGAGTCTTCTTATTCAGTGCTCGGTAGTCTAAGCACATGCGCAGCGTCCCATCCTTCTTCTTCACCAACACTACAGAAGAAGCAAAGGGACTAGAGATAGGCATGATATGCCCCAATCTCAGTAACTCTTGTATAGCCGTTCTATCTCGTCCTTATAGGCCTTTGGATACCTATAAGGGGTGGTGATGATTGCGTTCACACCCTCCTCCAACTCAATAGTGTGCTCGAACCCCCGGTCTGGTGGTCTTCCTGGCAGAACATCTCCAAAAACCCCCTGATGCTGCACCAACAAAGCTAATATGTCTGGGTGCGTAGCCTTGGCCCATGACCCAGTCTCGTAAATGTGTAGCTCTATTGCCCACTCCACATCTCCTTGCCGCAGGTCAGCCTCCATCCTATGAGTTGAAACGATCTGAGGTGGATAGGAGTGTATCCCACTTAGTAACACCGGCCTCCCATCTGGCCCCTTGAACTCCATCTCTAGTTTCTTCCAATCGGTGGTGACCTTCCCCAACGTGCACAACCACTGAACTCCTAGCACCACGTTGGTTTCTGGGATGTCAACCACAAAGAAATGGTCGGTGAGAGAATAGTTCCCCATATGCAAAGTCAATCCTGTAACATATCTCGTACACTGCATGGTCTAATCCCATGGCACCAAGACTGAAAACCCTCTCAATTGTAGTTATTTGAATACCGCTATGCCCCACCATCTAGGCATCAAGAAAGTTGTGGGTGACCCCACTGTCAACCAGAACTGACACACGTTGCCTCTGAATAGTCCCCTTAATCCTGAGTGTAATATACTTCGACACACCCTGAAGTGAAGCAAGAAATCCTCATGTGGGGGAAATGATCCTCCTCCATGTGGGGATAGTTTTGGTCCTCCCTCATCCCTCAGCTCCTCTACTATCTCAGTCTCCTCCTCCTCTGGCTCACTATCTGAGAATACCTCAATGAAATGGGCCTTTCCCTTGGTGCACGTGTGCCCTGGTGCCCATGGCTCCTGGCACGTAAAAAATAATCTCCTCCTCCTAAGGTCCCTCTGGGTCTCATCATCCATCTGCCCACGCCCTCCATCTCTCTATGGTGGCCTCATCTCCCTGTTCCCCTGCGGAGCTGTGGGTCTACTAGGAACGAAAGCCCTATTCTTGGGCACTGCATCAATCATATCCCCAGCTCGGGAAATGGCATCATGTAATGATGTGGGCTTATAGGGCCTCACCCATACACGGAGTGGCTCAACAAGCCCCTCCACAAACAACATGATCAACCGGTTCTTAGAAATATATGTGACCATCACTACTAGCCTCTGGAACTCGGTGATGAAGGCCTTTGTGCTGCCTGTCTGTCTCAAGTGGGCCAGCTCTCTGAAGTGTAGCTCCGGATCCTTCCTCTCAAACTCTCCAACAATATCTGGGTGAACTCCTCGTATGAAGTGATGTGGATATGTCCAAGTGTGATCAGCCCATGGTACCACCACTCTTGGGCATCTCCCTCCAAGTGAAGGGTGGAAAATCATATGGCATCTGCTTCTTTCATTGAGTTCAAGTGAAAATATGTGTCAAGCTTTTGTATCCATGCTCGTGTTGAACTCTTTTCTCCCCCATCAAAATTTGGAAGTGTGACCCTCCCTGCCAACCTTTGCACCTCATGGCTGGATGATCCTCCTCTGAAATAATTCCCATCCCCTGTGGTATGTCTCTCCTTTGTGAAAATTTTTGAATTTACTAAACAGAAACCCTACTGTTAAATTCTTGATTTACTTCTCCTACTTACGTAAGTTATTAATCTGAAAACTTCAGCATTAACATCGAAGTAAATACAATAATAGCCTACACATGTAGATCTAAACTGAATAACATGCTCAATAACAAAGTGACACACAAGGATTTTCTGGACAAATGTCCCCGGCAAAAACCCAATGCGGGAAAACCGGTGTTGCTAGCTTCTGGAGGGTTTTTATTATTAAGCAGATTCCAAGTACAACAAATATCAGTACCAAACTAGTTAACCTGGCAAATAAATATAAATGGCAGCAATACCTCTATCCGGGGACAGAAAAAATGACTGATTCAGACCCTCAAACGGGATTTACAGAACTCAGCCTTTTTCTGGCCTCTGGAACCCCGACGCTACCCTAGTTGGGCTTGCGTTAACCCTCCTGGCCTCCTGCTGCCTTTGCGCTACCCTAGCTGGGCTGCGTCAGCCCTCCTGTCCTCCTGCTACCTCTGCACTGTCCCTGCTGGGCTCTCGGCTGCTCTGCGTAGTTGCTACCTCTACGTTGCTCTGGATTGCTCCTTCTCTGCCCTTGTTGTACTCTTGGCCTGGGACTAAACCATCCCCCTCGCCAATACTGCCCCTCGTTGTAGCTGAAACACTTTCTGAAATTCTTAGCAAACCACGCCCTAGAATTCCAGCTTAGCTTCAGTGTTCTGCCAGTGTGTGTGTTCTCCAACTGACCCCAAGCCTTCTTCTTATACTTTTCTCGTTGAAACATCAACGGACGTTATCTAATCTTGAATCGATGGGTAAGATTAGAAGTTGCTTGATCCGCATCACTTAAGTCATTCTCATCACATATTTAATTTAATTAACTTTAATCTTTTAATTTTCCTAAGTTAGACTTAGGGTCCTTAATTAAAATATTAATTAATTAAATATCTCTTAAACCAGATGGAATTTCCCAAAACTCTTTTTGGGTTTTTGAGATATTATGTACTCTAGTCCCTCCACAAATTTTGGGAGCTAGAGCACATTCGATGCTACCCCAACAGCCCAAAATCTCAACATGGTTTAGGTGAATGAATTCACCAAAGGACATCACCGGCCCGATCCGGGCATCTAATCCCTCATACTTATCGATGTCTTATGCAACTGAGTGTACTAGATCTACAACTGGATTCGGCTCCCTCTCCAACTTTGGTTCCTCTACAAAATTTGGGATCAATGGTCTACCAACCTGCTCATGCTGTGGAGTGTGTGGGAGCTGGAATGTACGGTTTCCCCCCTCCCCCCCGCTCTGGAGCCTCCATCACCTTGAGGCTCTGCTGCTCCATCTGTCCTTCCACCCACATGCAATCCCATCACTTGTTGCATCATGTCCATCATGATCTCACCACGTGGGGCACGGAAATTCACCAAAGGACATCACCGGCCCGATCCGGGCATCTAATCCCTCATACTTATCGATGTCTTATGCAACTGAGTGTACTAGATCTACAACTGGATTCGGCTCCCTCTCCAACTTTGGTTCCTCTACAAAATTTGGGATCAATGGTCTACCAACCTGCTCATGCTGTGGAGTGTGTGGGAGCTGGAATGTACGGTTTCCCCCCTCCCCCCCGCTCTGGAGCCTCCATCACCTTGAGGCTCTGCTGCTCCATCTGTCCTTCCACCCACATGCAATCCCATCACTTGTTGCATCATGTCCATCATGATCTGCCCTTGTCTCATCATCTGTTGATTTGCTCTCAGCAACTCCTCCAAAATTTGGCCTGGGGTGCTCCTCCTCAACGTGTTGGTCCATTCCTTCCCTCTTGGCTTCTATTTCTGCGTCCGAAAATGGGTCTGGGTTACCTTCTCTCCCACGGCCTCTACCTCTCTCTCTGCCACGACCTCTATGAAAAACCACTCCTTGGTATCTTCGTGGCATTGCCTGCTCCTGTTCCACACCTTGGCCAAGAACATGCTTTGATACCACTATAATATTCTGAATAGAAAATTTATAGTGATAACAAAAGACATGCCATAAATTTAACATAGAATTTAGCAAACACAAGTACAGCGAAATATGCCCAGAACACCAATGTTATTAATATGATTAGCAAGAGTACAATATGAGATGGAAGGAGTGCGCCTGGGCTTGCACAAGGCAAGCTACAAGCCTTAGGTGATCAGCAACAAAATGTATAGATGCTACAATGAACTGCTCTCCTAGAAACTGCGTTGTCCTTGGCTTTCTGCACTACTGGCTGACTTCGGCACTTGATTTTCCCACTGAATAGTGCCCATAAAATTCTAGGAATTTGGGAAGGCGATCCTTGTCCAAAACCCAGAAAAACCCAGAAAGGGTTCTCCCAACTACCTTCAAAATTGGACCCCTCACTGCTTGGCCCTCCTCTAATTTCGAATTCTGCTATTGTAGCTGATCCTATAGATTTTGACCCTCCAAAATACCAACAAACCTCTTCAACTATATCCCCAATCAAATCCCCAACACCTTAGCTCCTAATTCCTCTGACAAGTGTTGCTCCAAAATGTTGCCCTCCTATGACTGTGCGGTCACAAAGAGGATGACGCAATCCCTGAAGAATATTTGCTAAGAACTGCATGTGGATGACCTCTCCTGGTTTGTCGCTGCTCAAGCACTGCTGAAAATGACCAATGATTCCTCCTATAGCTACTCCGGACAAATTTCTCCACAACCCAGCTCCACCATCACAAGTTGGCTCCCTCTACTGCATAGTACCAGCTCCAACTACATCCCAACCTCTCCAAAATGCGTGGGACCTGTAGAAGCTAGCTCCTCTAGTCCCAAGATAATGAAAAAGCCCTTCTTGAGTGGCACTCAAAGTCCACCGGAGAAGGGATGAGCTTCTCTCCTTTGGAAGCTCTTGTGCTAAGCATCATAGCGTTGGCTCAGCTAAACAGCTAAGGCAATACGATTTTCTGAATAAGCAAATGATACCAATGCCTCCTCCAAACCTTCCTTTTATAAGTGTTGGGCATGCATTCCTTGTGGGTCCCTCCACAAATTCGATTTGCCCAAGGGAATTCAAATTGCTTCCTTCACTAATATGCTTCCCTTGTGGGTCCCATTCTCCACTACCAATTTAATTTATTTCTTTTCTCCTATCTTGGCCACAAAAAGGTACTTCAAGTTATTTAATTCAAAATTGAAAAAAATGTATTTTCCCAAACATTAGGAAAATTAAGGGAAATTACACAGATCCTCAAGCGAGAAGTTTGATTCAGCTGAAAGGGAAGACGTTTTCAGTTCCAGAGGCCAGAAAGATTTTCCAGAGGGTTGGAGAAGCATTTTCCCAGTCAGCAGCTAGATTCGCAGTTGTTTCAAGCAGTGCGTGTGGCAAGAAGCGCTAGGGTGATGCAGGGCCTACGCAAGCCACATGGATGGCTAGCTTTTCAGAGGTCAGACAGTGTCGGAATTGCTCGGAGAGAGGGAAAAAAATCCCTTAGTAAATTTTTTCCTGTATTTCTCTTTGATAGATTCGCCAATTTGGCGACATTTATTGTACTCGGAATTTTTTCACTACCGCTTGATAACAAAAACCCTCAGTTGCTGCATTGGTTTTCCCAAGTTGGGTTTTTTCGGGGACTTTTGTCCAAAAGTAACAATGTTATAGTTTTGTGTGTGTGCCAGTATTTTCTCAATTTCCAGTTTATCTTTCGCAGTATTTTTTATTTGTGAAGATTGTAGTGTGATTAATTTGTTGTTGTTGTACCAATAAACTGTCAAATTAATATACAGTTAGAGGAATTAATTCCAATTGTTGCAATAGAATTTAAGTGGTGAAATTTTCACACCAAGTTTTTAGGACAGGGGAGTGCGCAGAGTGAGGAGAGACACAAGGGGAACATGTGCAAGTACCCCCAAATTTTAGGAAAATTCAAGGGGGGGCGGGGGATCATCGAGGTCCCTAATATAGGGTCTCCATTTGTAAAATTATAAAATATGAAAATAATAGCGATAAAATCCCAACAATAACAATTCATCCCATGAAAATTCATCATTGTGCAGTCCAATGGAAATGCTATAATCCTACCCATCCCAAAATCCTAAAAATTGTTAAAGTCTGCTTGATTCTGAATGGAATATGAAATTTTACTTTCTCCGTGTGAATTCTGATGAGGTTGGAACCACTTTCAAAAATCTTGAACAAATTAATGGTAATGTTACCATTTCTATTATCATGGGTCATTAGACAAAAAATTTAGTGGGCAATTTAGTTGGCTGCACCTATGCATCCACCCTTTGGTGGATGGTAGTACCCAAATGTCCCCTTTTGGGGACACATGCCCACCACACTGAGGAAATGTTTCCCCATGCATTTCCCCTTCCTTAGAGCGTGGGAATTGTAGGAAGTGTACTCCCCAGCATGGGGGACTTGTCCCCATGGAACACTGCACCTTTTGTGTCATATAGCAATAGAAGTTGTGTAGACTTATGAATATCAGTTAGTACATTAGATACACAAACTTCATTGTGTAGTTACTTCTAAGTAACACTTCAGCAACAACACCTACTAATAATTTATGCAGATTTTGAAATATAAGAATGTAAGGTGTGACATGTTAGAAACATTAAATTGGAAGTAAAAGTATGCAATGAAGTACCTCAAAAATAGCACTTTACTGCAACAGGCAGTGAGATAGGTTTTTGTTTCGCATTGCGATTTAAAACTAATGAATGTTCAATCACCACAGACAACGAAAATTTCAGCTTTCTAAAAGAATCAAGTTTTCTTTGTTAAATCACCCATAAAAACCCATACAGGGCATAGAAGTTATCAAAAACCCTGGGCATCTTAAACATCCTATAAATATGTGAGCTCAATAGTGCAAACATTTATGATTTTCAGTCCTGGGAAGAGGAAATAAAAAATCAATATGCACCATCGCTACTATAATGTATTTTCTGGATACTGAACATGATTAGCTAACTTTAACTCAGAATATACAACTTGCACCTGCAGAATGGCTGTTACACAGCGCCACCCTGTGGCATTCGAGAGATCATTCTCTTCCGAAGCCTGTAGGTCATCTTGACCTCAAAAATTGCTCTATATTCACATCATCTCATTTCAATCCCTGGGTTCCAAGTCGGGATTTAAAAGAAATTCTATCTCCTCCAGACTACGCCCTTTTGTCTCAATTACACAGTAATAAGTAAAAGCTGCTGCCAACAATGATGCTATGCCAAAGCTTGAATAGATAATGGGTAGCCCAAACTTCTCCACCACATCAAGAAAGAACAATCCTATGATGAAATTGCAAACCTGAAAAACATTAAACTTCAGGTGATTAGGCATGCAATAGAGTGAAAGCAGCCTCAATTAGAAATGACTGCATTAAGAAACATGCCCAGGAACAGAAACACGGGGACTATATGATGAGAAAAATAAAATAGGAACAAAATAAAACAGTAGACAGAATACACTTCTGATAAAATAATTCTTCCAGAGTTTAAGGATGGAGGCTCTGATACCAACCGGAGTGGAACTCCTCCAAGAAGGTAAACAATATTCATGGTAATAATGAGTGAATGACTGAATATAGTCATAGATGTCCAATAGCATACACATCTACGCAAAGGAATCAATGATTACATAATTAATAATTAACACTTTTTACAGAATTTATCTATAAATAAATGAGAGGAAAAAATTGAGTTCAACAGAAGATGCCACTTTGACTTGGTGACATCTCAAGAGTAATGTTCATGAAAAATCGCTGCTAGATAGGGATGATAAAACAAATCAAACGAAAGCAACCTTAAGGACTACAGATCTTTATAGACGTAAGACAACATATTTAGGAAGTCACCTTCACTCTTATGCTTGAAAAAAGGATTGCTTCCACAGTAATAATCATCCAAAGGGTTTGGCACAGATAATCCTAAAAGATCAACCAGCAATGTCCCTAGGTAAGGTTCCTCTTGTTTTCAAATCACTATGAATCGGTATCACAAGTTTGCAAACTTTTCTTCCCAAATCCCTATGAATTACTATCCCAAGTTTTTAAATAAAAATCCATTATAGGTATAACCATAGATGAAGACCAGTACAAGATAACTCTAAAGATGATATAATATCATACAAATCACTCCACAAACAAAAATGGCAGGTACTCTACAGGTTCTGCCATAAATATCTTCGAATATCATTTGGGCTCAAATCAAATGTTTCTTGCCTATATAAGGGATCTGAAACCCTACAGATCTTTAAAACACTCGTGGGGTCTTTTACACCTGGCTACTCAATTTCAATCCTGTACATGTATTCTCTACTATCAACTGATTGTTTGGTTGCGGATTTCAAAATGTAGCATGAGATATTTTAAAATATACTGGATTGGCTATTTGTGCCTTGACATATTATTCCTAGTTCCATAATGTTATTATTGAAATACTGAAGATATCTTAGATTTTAAACTTACCCAATGAACACATAAACTGAATGACATGGTTTTTGCACGGGTCCTTGTACTACTCAACTCTGGTATAATAAGTCCAGTAACTGGTCCAGCACCAAGGGAAAATGCGGAGACATATCTGAACCAAAAGATAAACCATATTAGCAATCAATAAAAATTAACATTAGTAGCATACTTCAATAACTAGCAAAGAATGCTTCCACTTGAAATTTGTGATGTTAATGGTATCATTTTGTTCATTCGTAAGGCTCTGTGCTTTTGTGTTCTAAAAACACTATTCCATGTCATTGCAACATTTTAAGTTTTAACAAACCCAGACTACATAGATGAAATACTTCTTTACATTGAAAATAACAGAAATAAAGATATAGTTCAACTCTCAGGCCTAATATAATGATTCTATCTGGTAGGCTGTCCCATGTTACGTGAAAATTGTCCAGGTGACGACAAATTTACAATTATTTCACTACATATTCTCTAAAATTGCATGTGGATCCTACCAACTCCTCCCTGTGAGGTTTGTATGCACTTGGCTGCCACTGAATCAGATCCTCTGTATACTAATATTAGCAGGTTAATTGATTGATATATGGCCTACGATATAATTACAAATGGGTCCATCATATGTATACCCTACAGAAGTTTTCTGTCATGTCCCCAATTTTTATTTTCCTCTATAGTACAGCCAGGGTTGGATATCTAGGGCATGGGATGGCAAGGTCAGAGGAGCAGGATTATGTCATCAGGGGTCTTGGGGGAGCTTTGAGGAACTTTTATGGGATTCGATGGCATTTGCATGGCATGTTCCATCATCCGCACAGCTTGGCTTTGGTTTCATTGCATTTTGACAACTTCCAAAAAATGGGATTATTATTGGGCCTGACATAATTAATTACCCTTGAGGTAGCATTCATGGAGGATCATTTGATAGAACACCTTAGTGTAATAGCTCATTGGAACCAGAACGAGAAGATCTATAGGATGGGATGTTGAGGAGTCGCTTTTAGTGGCCAGAGAAAGTATGGTGGGTGATTTACCATTTTCCTAGATTAAAAGTGACTTTAATTAGTCAGTTAATTAATTAAAAATAAAGAGGAAAATGACTAATTTGGCAAAAAGGCTAAAAGTGACTTAAGTAAATTAAAATTAAAAGGTCACTTAGATGGAGTCAAGAGGCAGCTTCTACAAGAATGATAAAATAATAAAATAAGATGCTTCTATAGGCTTGGAGATCTATCTATTGGATCATTAAAAGGAGGAGGAGAAGATCATTTGGGACATCTTGGAATTGTGCATTTGTCTTTGTTGAGAGTTGGAGGACCGAGTTCTTTACTTCAGTAGACCCATGCCAAGTTACTTGGGAGCGGGAGCGGAAGCAGGAGCGGGGAGTGACGTTTTCAAAAACTCCCAGTTCGGGAGCGAAACGAGAGCGAATTTTTATATAATATATATTTTTATATATTTTGATGCATATATGTCAACAAAAACATGTAGAATGATGAATTAGATATAAAAAAAAACATAAAAACTTGGATTGAACAATATAACATCAATCATCTAGAAGTTACTATCTTCATCAACCACGTCCACAAGTTAGTAACATACAACATATGGAGTCTCATGATTCATCAATCTTAAAGTTTCAACCTTTCAAAATTCAATATATAACATTTTTCATCACTGATCACTAAAGTTGTAACTTGTACTTGTAACCATTACCATTACCAAGTAACCAAACGATAACAAAGAATATCTAACATGAAATGAAATGTTTCAAATTTCAACTTTCACGAAGCATCATATTCATAATTCATTACCAACAAGTTATAAATAACAACTTCAAATTTCAAACTTAGACTATCATATATTGTTTACAAAAAATACCATAATAAATATGAAAGAGTCAATAGTTATAAAAAGTACTAGAAGCTAGAAAAGACAAGTAAATATATTATATACTTCTTGACCCTCTTGCCACGAGAAATTTCTAATTTCTTGTCTTGTGCTTTATTGGGAGTCTCCTCCTGCATGGTCGAACAGCCTTGGTGCTCTTGATTAAATACAAGTTCCATACCCTAGTAACCTAGGTGCTCTTGATTATTGGGAGTCTCCCCTGCATAGAGGATTTGGTGCTCTTGATTAAATACAAGTTCCATCCCCTAGTACACGGCAAAATCTAATGGAAACATTGCAATCCCCACAATCCTATATCTTGAAAAAATGACAAGTCTGTTGGATTTTGAGTGAAATCTAAAATTCTACTTTCTACATATGAAATCCAGTGAAGTTGAAACCACTCTCAAACATCTTGAGTCATTTCATGGTAACGTTAAAAATTTAAGTGAAAGGATGAAAATAAAAGATAAAGGAGAACGTCGCTTTTACTTGGGCTTGAACATTGAGCTTCCTCACTCAAAAAAATTTGTTTCCAATCTTCAATAGCTCCTTCTATCACTCCTAAATAGGCAGGGAGCGAAAAATTTTTAGGGAGTAGATTCGAGAAAGGGGGGGTGGGGGCGAGGGCGCTCCCTTGCAACCCTGGGGCCCCCAAGACAAAACCCTTGGGTGATTCAGTGAGAGTGGACGAGAACCCATCTCTCCTCTTGGTGAATTCATCCAAAATTCACAAGAGAGCCTAGTAGTTGCATTTCAGTTCAGATTTGGAGGCCCAGTTTCAACTTGTAGCAGATATTTGTGGAGGCCATTCTTTCGGCCATTTTCAATATTTGCATGTACTATCTATATTAATAAAATAGGGTTGAGATTCTTCTGCATGTTTTGTCTTGTTTATTCTTTAGTTGCAAATCGTATATTACAGTTTTTCCATTAAATTTATGGTTAAATGTGTGCAAATTGTTATTCAATTTGTCGGCTTAATTTTCTGAAGAAATTTTCTACAAAATTGGTATTTGGGACATTACATTTTCCCAAATAAATTGGATTTAAAAGTTACAAATCTATTGTTTCTCCTCCTTAAAAAAGAAAAGGAAATATATACATTTTCTTCCTTCCTTACCCTCAAAGAAAGAAATTACATAACCAACAACTTCAATAACATTGCAAATAATCCCGGATGCAGGTGACACGCTTGACACGGGGGGACAGCAAAGCTCAACTCACGTAGACTGCAGAGATCCTCAAGGAAATCCCCCACCGGCTGTGGATCCAATCACAGTTATCGCCTCGCACGATCCTCGCAGAAACACCGATCATGCAGAATGGACAGGCCTAGTATCACCTGACCCGGACCATCACCTCACCCTTACCTCCATTAATGACCATGCTTCATAATCAGTATTGCAACCTCGCTTACCCCTCTGCATCTGTCCATCAACTTGAGACTCACACGCCAATCACTCATAGCCTCTCTGACATGCCTCATCCGCATTCCTATATATCCTCCCACTCTCAGCGCCTTCCATCCATCATCTGCTCTCCGCTACATTCTGCTCCTCTGATTTGGAAGTTCACTGAAACCAATCAGTTGCGTAGTCCAAGTCCTAGAGTGAACCTGCACAGATCCCCTTTACTTGGTGCATTTCATCCTGCGCACCTGCCCCCCAACCTCTGCAGTTTTTCTGGTCCCTGTGCTCCCCCTGCCACCCCTCCCAAGTGCGCAATGGCCCCCAGGTTGCGCCAACGCACTATTCGTGGTGGTCAACGAGGGGCTCTCTCGGGCCGCTACCATCGCGGCAAGGACAATCGATTCGAATGGCTTGCGGGCTCCTCGACAAATTCCCCTACTAGCCATCCTTCTGGTCTGGAGCAACACGCAGACTCCTCTAGGAGCCCGACGACAAGAGGAAGATTTGGTGCGAGGAGTCCACCTTCACCTCCAGGGCTCCCTCTCCGCAGAGCATCCCAACACCTCCGAACAGCCCTCCGCAGGCAGATGAAGACTCAAACATTTGGATCATGGATTTCGACGGCGTCTGGACGAAGATTCCGGAAGGAGTAGATCCGGACTCTCCCATCCTCTGCACACCGTCAAATCTCCCCATTCGCACTGCTGCTGAAGTGGAAGCTGCCAGGGAAACGGCCATCGCGTAGGCCCCTGCCTGTGCCATCCTCGAGGAAGCTCCCCACCATAGTGATGATGAGGACTCGTAATGTTTGTGTTGTTGTTCAATTCTTTTTTGTTTTTTGTCATGCGTGCCCACAGGGCCACAATGTCATGTCCTTCTCTCATGCTCCTAAATGTATTAGCACTACTGCGCACACAGTCTTTTTTGCTCACAAGTTTTGTCTAGGCCAGCCCCGTCCCCTGTGGCAACCCAGAATCAGTGTAAGAAAGGTAGGGATTGGTTAAGCGTGGCTTACCAACCCTGCCTGTAAACTATGTACTTATATGTTTCCGAATTAATAGATTAGCACAACTTACCAAAAAAAAAAAAAACATTGCAAATAAAGCTTTTTATAGTATCCTTACCAGATCTGAAGTATTCGCATGTATAGTATCATTTTTGTAGCATACTATTTAACCATTCAAACTTGTTATACACCTCCGGTATCATCGTATGTTCCTTGATTTCTCATTCTGGGGTTCATAACTAGCTAATCATTATTTTACTTTTCTCTATTCTTGTTCATCACCAGAAAATTATTTATTAATTCGTTGTGTGATTGAATCATTTCTCAATCTTGTTGATGAGCATCTTAGTAAGTGCATTGACATTAGGTAGATTATTAACCTTGCTTTGAAACTACATACCAATCATTATGCTACATAGACAGAGTGATACCATGGCCAGCCACTGTGACCTCTGGTAGTTGAAACTGGATAGTCAACCTAGGTAAACCAAGGTTATGATCTTCTATGCATACAAAAGTGCTTTTTGTGACTAACATTTCTACTTCGGTGGGAAGAGATTGAGATCGCAACAAATTACACCTGTTTGGGGGTCTAGTTTGTAGAGTTAATTTTAGCATGTTTTAGGCAGCATGTTTTAGGCCCTCTAACCCTAGCTCAACAAAGCATACAGCTCCCTTGCCTTCAAGTGAAAGTGTTTCCAAAACCAGTTTTATGACATCTCATCCCAGCTACACCTCCTGGACAATATTATCATACCTACAATTCTGTATGGATCAAAGATCTTGGAACTGAGTTTATGTTTTGTAACCGGCTCACAAAATAGAAGAAAAGATAGATCAATGATATAGAAATTGTTCTCTTCAAGGGGGAAACCTCCTTTACATTACATAAATGAACAATTCTTGGATGATATAAATGATAAGACCTCCTTGTAATATATAGGAGTTTAAGGGTTCACAATATAATCAGAGCCTACATAACAATAATAATGTAAGGGCACAACAATAACAATAGTGGGCTTCTATGGGGCATGTTGTCGCACAAAATGTCTAGGCACCGCGACAACGGCTCAGATCGGAGGCTATCACCCTAATCCCCAATCTCTCTATCTAAGTTGTCTCCTTGCAAGCTAAGGGAGGTAGACTCTAACAAAAATGAAGGAAAAGAACTGGTTGAAGACCAACCAATTCAGGAGACACAGCTAGATAACTAAATACTTGTTAAGATTTACGAGATTTTACAAATCCAATTAGATTCAGAAGTTTAAAACCAGTGCCTTATGGAGTCAAAATATCTCGTTATAAAAATAAAGTCAAGTATCTGATATGTAACCGCTGCTATGAAAAATAGATTCACCACAATGATATTCAATAAAACGCACCACAACTATGCATTAAAATACTTTGAAACCATAGCAATGTTATCATGAGACGACCATCAAATTTAAATGTCGAATATTAGCAATATTTCCGAATTTATGATGTTCAAAATAATCCCAATCCAGAAATTAAACATTTCCTATAGTCAAACTTTAGATAAAAATTAAAAAGCTCATCTTGACTATGAAATAATTTTTTTTGAGAATTTTCTAAATTTTTATATTTTTATATTTTTTCATTATTTTTTAAACAAAATATATATATATATATATATATATATATATATATATATACAAATAAAACTAAAACTATGGACAAAAATTAAAATCTAAAGATTTAAACTACAAAGAAACTAAAATTAAAAAATCTAAAAGCAAAACTAAATAACATCTAAAAAAGTTCTAAAAGCTGCCATCAAAACTAGGAATCAAAACTAAAAGTTAAATAAATGAAACTCTTTAAAAGAAAAAAACTAATGCTAACTAAACTAACTTTAAAAAAGAAAAACTAAAAACTAAGACTAAAAGGTTCTAAACTAAAATCTAAAATTTAATTAAAACCTAAAAATCTAAAAACTAACACTAAAGTTAATGTTATTGTTTGTGTTTTTAAAAAATATGAAATGTCGTGGGTTTTGTTTGCAGGTTGGGCGTAAGGAATGGGAAGGACGAGGGCTGCGGAGTCCACGGATCCGAGAGAGAAAGCTAGGATTAAAAGAAGCCGACGGGATGAGCTGCGAGCAAGACTGAGAGACGACAACGAAGGCGTGAGCAAGGTAAAGAAGAATGAGCACACAGGTGAAGGGAGCCAGAGAGTGGGAGCAGCTGGCAACTTTGGATATAGCATGAAGACAAGGAGCAGTGAATGGAAAAATGGTTGTGCGTGAGTAGGGCAGCAACGAATTTGCTGATATGGGTAGAGGAAATGAGCAAGGATAGATGGCTGCTAGTAAAAGATGAAAACGAAGAGCAAGAAAGTAACGTAGAGGAGGGCTGAGCAAGGAGATGAATGCAGAATGCAAATATTATCTCAAGAAAAACCCAGTGCACTCGAAATTCCTCCAGCAATTAAAATTTTTCCAACATAACTCAGATTTTTAGAATACTGATTTAGATGCACCTGAGAATTTCTTTTTTGTAACAAAATAACACTCAGATCTGCCAGCAGAAACGATCCTAAGGCCAGATCTTACCCTCTAGGGGTTAGATCTGGCTCAGATCTAAAAAAAAAATCTAAGAATCCCCCTGCAAACCTGCAAAAAACCAGAACAGAACCAAAACTATACACAAAAAATAAATAAACCCTTACACCCTAGAGAGTATTTGCAAATTTAAAATGCTAATTTACAGATTGGAGGCCCTCTTGGCCAGATTTAAATCATTTTGCACAATTAATAAGAAGATAAAAATTTGAGAGAGGCACAAGCCCTAGAAGACCCTGCAAAAACAACAATTTCGTAAGATAGCTTTGGGAATTAGAAAACTTTGAGCTTTTTCAGATTTACGAAATCTGAGAGTCGGCTGATCTAACTGAAGACTTCCCCAAATGCTCAAACCTTAAAAAAAAGATTCCCTACACACTTAGATCTGAATCTTAGATTGATAGAGATTTAAGAAAATAAACATGAGACCTTTCAGAAAAATAGATAACTAGTCTTTCCGTCAAATAAAAAATGTCATTTTAGAAACCCAGAAAACTGCACAAGATACCTGTATGCATATAAATCCATGAAGGCCATCAACTATAAAAATGCCAAATAAAGTAGCAGAGTTTAGAGACAAATCACCACATAGATCTGGAAAAGGAACACCAAAGTTTGTAACCCCAAAGTCTTTATGCTTTATTGATAAAAAAAAATCACAAGCACTTCCAAGAACAAGTGCATGCTTCAAAGATCGGATGCAAATGTCATACCAAGACCTCTAATTTATAAGACAAAATCTCCAACGGCTAGTTCAGTTGATCCATGTCAAAATAATCTCGACCGTCAAAAAGATTTGATCATATTTTAATCTGGACCGTCGAAATTATAAATTTGAGGAAAAACGAATTTATCATTTAATTCCATTTTAATTAACTCAAAAATAATATTTTTGAGTTAATTACCTCAAAATTTTGACTTTGACTTAACCACCTAGGCCCAAGGGTCCAAAATTTCTTGAAATTCTCAATATTCCCTTGACCTGGGACCTTTAAAAATTCATTTTTTAAAGACCAACGAATTTTACCTTTGGAGAAATTTAACTCACCTAGGACTTAAAATTAATTAAATTTCTAGCTTAGGATTTTTAACTAATTTGGCTAGAAAAATTAATTAATTGACTGAGAGGGGATTTAATTATTTTTCCAACCCTATTTACATAAGATAAATAAAATTTAGACACATGAAGGGGGAATACCCATTCGTATAGACCCTCAAAAAGGTACCCAATTCTGCGACTCAAAACATGATCTAGTAGACCAAGCAGCTTGTAATAAAATAATCTAGCCAACTAGCTAGGATTATTTCCAAACTACTTTTACAAAGACTCAATAGAAAACACTAGGACTCACTTAGCATCTTGATGACAAAATCCACCCTTGCTTTGGGGTGAGGCTGGAGGAGAAAACTCTGCCAATCACTTGTGTCGAAAAACACAAGTAAATTAGTGAAACAAAAAATCTCCTAGGATAGAAATCGTCACCAACATACTAGGCTTACCTAGGTTGTTACATACATGACGGTCTTACTTAGATCATTTACATCATAAATATGCAGAATGGGTTTACATCATTTATAAAAATGTCAACTGCTGATGGAATCTGAATGGCGCGAACACGTCGAACATGATGAATCCCATTTGAAAAAATGGTGGTGTACTGTTATGGGGTCATTGACAAAGTGTGGTCAATAGGGCACAACAATAATAACATGGGGGATACATGGGCATAACAATAACAATAGGGGGCTACATTAACAATAACAATAAGCGGATACACTAGCATTATAGGGACCTAACATGCTCCTCTCTTTCAAAAAAGTGTTTTCCTCAACACTTAAGTAGTTTCAGATGCTTCTGTATAAAATTTTCATCCTCCCATGTGGAATATTCAATGGGTCAGTTCTTCCATTTAATGAGATACTCTGAAATTAATCGATTCCGTAGTTGTTGATTTCTTGTTTCCGTGACTAATTCAAGCTCAAATATGATTTTTCCTTCTTCGTCAAGTTCTGACAATACTGCTTGAATTTGGAGCTTGTTGTTGATTTTTGTAGCATCAGAAAGTGCTCCAAGTCTCAAATTTGGTTTGGCGGCTTAGACACTTGTATTCCAAAGAACCCAGAAATCGTTTGTCGAAATTCCACTCGGTTCATGTTTTATTAAAATAATTAATTATTTCAATGGGGACCCTAAGTCTAAACTTAGGGAAATTAAATAATTAAAGGGTATTAATAAAATAGAGTGTAAATCTTCTAGAGAACGAAGGTCGAGTCATGTTTTAATCTTAGCCACCGATTAGACATCTAATATGGGTCGTTGATTTGTCAACGAGAAGACTATAAAGGAAGGCTTGAGGATCATTTGGAAAACACACGGAAACACTAAATTGATCTAAGATCGAAATTTTAAGGGCGTGGTTTGCTGAGAAATTCGAACTAGAGATCCGAGCAACGAGGGGCAGAGATAGCATCCACAGAGAAATATTTTCTCAGTCCAGTGGAGCGTCAATCAGAGAGAGGCAAAGGTGATCTAGCCTAGCCAGCATTGAAGGAAAGGGGTTGATGCAGTGACTGCGTAAGCTCACGCAAAAGCAGCGCAGAGGCAGAAAGAAGGGTTTTTCGAAATTTGCTGGTGGATGAGTTTCGAAGGTTGGGATACAAAAAGTGGCACTGGGAGGCTGTTCCTGAGCATCCACAGAGGCATAACGACTTGGAGGAAGGCTAACGCTGAGTCTGGAAGGGGGTGACACAGTGGCTGGAAGTTCCTATGTTGGATCTGCGTAGAGTTTGTGCAAAGCCTGTCTCGGGTAGTTTTTCCTTCATCCGGTTCAGTCGGAGACTCAGTGATTGAGTGAGGTATTTCTCACAAATTCTTTTGCCAGTATTTCTCTCTGTATTTGCTGCACCAGTTTTCCCGCATTGGGTTTTTCCAAGGACTTAGTCCAAAAGTAACTGTCATATGTGTGAATGATTTCCTTGTCTAGTTTCCTTGTTTCTGAATCAATTTTAGTGTAGGCTGCTTCAGTAGTTGCTTCAATAAGTCAGATCTGAATTAATTATGTAATGTAATTTACTTAATAGGAGAAGTACACTGAGTTGCTGCAGTAGGATTCATTAGATTTGTTTAGATCTTGGAATTTTCACACTTGTCACCAATAATATTCTTTAAGCGTGAAACATGGAAAACTGGATGTACTCGGGAGGATGCAGGCAACTCCAATTTGTATGCTATAGTACCAATATTTTGCAACACCTTGTAAAGACCATAGTACTTGGGTGATAATTTATTATCCTTCTTTGCTTACTAGAGCGGCATTTGTTTGTATGGTTGTAGCCATAAAAATACTCATTCGCCTACATCAAAACTTCTTTCACTGCGATGTTGATTTGTCTGTTGTTTCATTTTATTATGCGCCAGAGTGAGGTTATCCTTTCAAAGTTGGAGAACTTGTTGTTGATGCTCAATGTAATCTTCCACTACTTGAACCATAGAATTTTCTCTTAAAGATGATGTGATGGATGTTGGATGATATCCATAAAGTGTCATAAATGGGGTCATTTTTGCTGCATTATGGAAACCACCATTCAACTAGAGGTAACCACTTAACCCATTGTGTTTGCTTATTAGATACAAAACAACAAAGATATCCTTCCAAAAATTTGTTCGCTATCTCAGTTTGCCCATCAGATTAAGGATGATAAGATGAGCTATGAGCTAATTGAGCACCAAGACAAAAAAATAATTTCGTCCAAAAATTTCCAAGGAAAATGGGATCTCTGTCACTTACAATAATCTTTGGGTTTTCATGTAGCTTTTGAATTGTTTCCATAAATGCAGTAGCAACTGTACTGGTTTTAAAAGGATGAGATAATGCACAAAAGTGTGCATACTTGGTAAGTCTATCAACTACCACCATGATGACACTCTTTCCTTTCGGCTTGGGTAAACCTGTGATAAAATCCATTGAGACCTCCTCCCAACTAAAGGTTGTAACAGACCCAGGGTCTTAATTGTCTAAAATTTATTTTGTTGGAAAACCAAACATTCTGCCACAAATTTCTGAATATCAGATTTAAGGCCATCCCAAAAAAATTCCTTCTTGACCCTGTGGTAAATTAATTAAAATCTTGAGTGCCCTCCTAAGCAGGAGGTGTGTAATTCCAAAAGAATCTTTTGCTTGAGTTGGGAATTCTTACAAAGATATAAGAGATCTTTGTATCATAATGAATCATTTTTCCGACTAAATGTATTAGTAGTAGGATCTTGCTGCAACTTTTGAATGATTATCCACACCTCTTCATCATTCTTCCATTCATTCCTTGCTTCGATTATCCAATCAAGTTGGATAATAGAAATGGCACAACGCAATGCTTCCACATCCTCATCCTTTCTTGAGAGTGCATCTGCAACAACATTTTGCTTCCTTTTTTTGTAAATGATTTCAAAGTCATAACCCAACATCTTTGTGACCCATTTGTGTTGCTCTTCTGAAGATAATCTTTGTTCCAAAAAGTATTTAAGACTATCATGATCTGTTTTTACTTTGAAGTATCTTCCCATTAGGTAAGGTCGCCATTGCTTTAGTGCATGTAGTATTGCCAACATTTCCTTCTCATAAATGGGTTTGTGTAAATACTTTCCTTTGATTGGACGACTTTCAAAAGCAACGGGTCTTCCTTCTTGCATTAAAACAACACCAATTCCATTTCCTGAGGCATCACATTCCACAATAAAGGTTTTTGTGAAGTCTGGTGTAGCTAAGACTGGTGCTTGGCACATTGCCTCTTTAATATGGTCAAAGGCCTTAATTATTTTTGGAGTCCAAGATAATGCATCTTTCTTCAGTAATGTTGTTAAAGATGTTGCTATTCTCCCATAATCCTTAACAAATTTGAGTTAATACCCTCTCAACTCGAGAGATCCTCAAAGATGCTTTATGGTTGTGGGGATTTTCCATTCCTTAATGGTTTTAATTTTGTTAGGGTCTACCTTAACACCCTCATGAGATACAATATGACCCAAATATTCCACGTCATGTACTCCAAAGAAACTTTTGGGTTTTTTGCATATAATTGTTTCTCCTCCAATAGTTTGAAAACCTTGTCAACATGTTGAACATCATCTTTCCAAGACTTGTTGTAAATTAGTATATCATCAAAAAATACTAACACAAATTTTCTAAGGGTGGGTTTGAAAATGGAATTCATCAAAACCTTGAAATGTGGAAGGTGCACTAGTAAGGCCAAAACGCATGACCAAAAATTCATAATGACCCTCATGACTTTTGAATGTTGTTTTTAGAATGCCTTCAATCTTCATTCTAATTTGATGATATCCTAAACATAGATCCAGCTTGGTGAAGTAAATTGTTCCATGTAATTCATCCAACAATTCATCAATGACAAGAATGGGAAATTTATCTTTAATAGTGAGTTTGTTGAGCTCCCTATAATCCGGACACATACGCCGTGATCCATCCTTCTTGTCCACCAATACTACTAGAGCAGAGACAAAACTTTGACTAGGTTGAATTTTACCAGCCTCTAGCATTTTTGGAATGATACGTTCAATTTCTCTCTTTTGGGCAAAGGGATATTGTTGATTTTTGTAGCATCGGAAAGTGATCTAAGTCTCAAATTTGGTGAGGAGACTTAGACACCAGTATTCCAAAGAACACAGAAACCGTTTGTGGAAATTTCACTCGGTTCATGTTTTATTAAAATAATTAATTATTTTAATGGAGACCCTAATTCTAAACTTAGGGAAATTAAATAATTAATGGGTATTAATAAAACAGAGTGTAAATCTTCTAGAGAACGAAGATCAAGTCAAGTTTTAATCTTAGCCATTGATTAGACTTCTAATCTGAGTCATTGATTCATCAATGAGAAGATTATAAAACAAGGCTTGAAGGTCATTTGGAAAGCAAGTTGGGAAAACATTCAGCAAGCCGAGGGAAGTCGATTCTAAAGGAATAGAATTCAATTTCAGAGGGAGATTTGCAGGGGGGAGGAAGTAGAGGGCATCAGCAGTGTCAGGGCTCAAGGAAAGAAGGATGCAAAAGGGTAGAGAGGCAGCACTCAGGAGCAGCGCAGAGGCCTCACGCAGTAGTGACGCAGTCTCATATTGGCTCTGCGCGGAGAGGTACGCAGGAGTGACACAGAGTGACATAGGGAGGGTCAGTGAGTCCCTCAAGTGTTGGAAATTCTCCAGAGGTCCAGAGAATAATTATCTCAGGTGTATCTCAAAAAGATTCTCAGTTATTTCTGCCAGTATTTTCTTGTAAAGAATTTACTACTGAAGATTAATATATAAACCCTCATCTACTGCACCAGTTTTCCCACATTGGGTTTTTCCGGGGACAATTTTCCAAAAATAACTGTCATTGTGATTGGTTCTAGTGCTTGTATTTTACTGTTATTTTCTCTATATGTAATTAAGTGATAAGTGCAGTAGTGTTTATTTTGAAATTTACTGTAAGGGTTTTGTAAATAACTTATTGTGGAAATAAGTAGGAGAAATAAATCTATAACTGCAGTAGAATTTCAGAATTGAAATTTTCACAGGTATCTGTAAGGTCAGATGTTTGGAGGAACACTTCCTAGAATCAAATGAATAGCATGATCATGATCACGAATAGGTGGGAGGCCTTTGGGAGTCTCAAATACCTTGGAATGATTGTCCAATACTCTTTGGAGATCTGGTGAAATAGATGATTTCGATGTTTGAACCTCTAGTGAGCATAATTGTGAAATTATGCCCCGTTGTTCTTTCTTTAGAAACTTTGTCATGCCATTAGATTTGATTATCTTTCCTAGTTTCCCTGCAATACCCCTTAATTCAACTTCCCTTCCTTCCCAAAAAAAATTCAAGAAAAAGTTCTTGAAAATTAAAAGCTATCGTATCCAAAAGCTTGTAACCATTGAACTCCTAGTACAACATCAACACCACCCATTGGAATGGAAAGCATTGGACTATTCAATACATATTCCCCCAAGGTTAGCTTCATATTATGACACTTTCCAGAGAAATTTATAGCTCCTCCATTTGCAACCATCACTTGACACTCTAATGTTGGATATAGGAAGCAATTCAATTCCTTTGTTATCTTACAATGAATAACATTATGGGTGCTACCCGAATCAATCAGCACTATTACCTTTCTCTTCTTAATATATCCTTCTATCTTGAGAGTTTGAGGAATGGTAATTCCTACCAATGCATTACAAGTTATCGTAGGATTCATTTCTTCTTTCTCTAGTGTTGGTTACTAGTGTATATCCTCATCTTTTGATGTTTCTTTTTCATTTTCTTCCTCCTCTTCACAATCTATGTAGAATTATTTATTATCAACACACTTATGACCATTAGTGTATTTGCTATCACAACTGTAACAAAGCCCTTTTTCTCTTTTTTCCTCCAATTGTTGTGGTGTCAACCTTGTAGGTTGTGGAAGGCTAGGAACAACAAAACTTTCATCTTTATAGTTGTGAGTGGTATACTTCCTTGTTGCCATAATTTTGCTTTCAACTTTTCCTTCCACCGTGAATGCCTTCTCTAATGTATCAGGTTCCCAAAGGAAAACCCCATGTTGGATGTTATCCTTTAAAGTCCCTAAGAAGGCATCAATCCTATGCTCCTCTAGAATATCAGTTACCTTGACATTCAATTTTTGGAAGTCCTCAATGGGCTTCGCCATTGAACCCTTTTGTTTGAGATTTATCAATTGGCTAAAGAAGGTGTTTCTCTTTCTATCCTCATAATGTGCTATCATTTCCTCCGTAAAAATTGACCAAGCAACAAATGGTTTACGAGAACAAAGCCATCGATACCATACAAACTGATTGGGTTCTAAATATAAAGATGCAATACGTACCTTTATGTGTGTTGCACATCATGGAGATCAAAATATTGCTCCATTTGTAGCATGAGCATCCATGTTGTCGGATGTTAAAATTGGCAACTAGGGCCAAATTCCACGTTGGGACAACTCATTTTATGGAGATGATGTTTGCATTAAATTCCTATTTTCAAGAGGACAAAAATTAATCTAAATATCATCTCATTCGGACAAGAAAAAGTGTGATTTTGAATTTATGCCCACACATGTGCAAATTGTTCAAGTTAGCCTCAAGTAAACGTAGGCTCATGAATCCCAATGGATGTGTCTCTTCACATACAACAAATGGTATAAATAGAAGTGACACCCAATGGACGTGTCTTTTCACCCACAACGAATTGTATAAATAGAAGTGACTTCACACCTCATTTGGCATCATCATCACTCACACATTCTTCTCTCTCTTCATCAGATTAGTTCGTACGGCTATTGAGCAACCTCTCTCTCTCCCATGTGTAAGGACGATTTTTTCTGGGCTAAATCGCAGAACCGAAATTGCAGAATTTAAGACATTTTGACCAACATTGACTAGCATTGACTGAGGTGATTTTGACAAGTTTTGACTGTGGTTTTTGGGGTTGAATTCCAATTTTTCTAGGTCGCATTGATTGGCATAGAAATTGAGATTTTCTGGGTTGTTTAACCTATGTTGACCGCAACCATGTTTGATCGCAGAGTTGACCGTAGGTTGACCAAGTTTGACCTTTTTGAGATTGTTTTTGGTTGACTTTGACCACTGCTAGAGGCCGAGTTTGACTGCCTTTGACCAAGCTTCAAAGGAGGTGTTTGACTGTTGTTTTGACCAGCGTTGACTTTCTGATTAGGGTTGAAGTTTAACTGCAGTTGACTACAAAATTTGGCAGGACAGATGTGACTTTGTATTGGGCTAGTCAATTTGACATTTGTACTCTCTCTCTCTGTGTTGAACTTTTAAATAATAATAAGAAGAATTGATCAAAGGGTTTTCCCCACATTGGGGTTTTTCCCTAGCATCCGCCAAATCCAGTGTTCTCTTGTCTTAGCTTGTCTTCTGCATTTTGTTTTATGTTTTATCTGCATTTACTGTCAATGTGATTAATGGTTAATGTGATTGCTACTGGAAATAATTGGAAATTGTCATTGAGCTACTAAAGAAAAATTGAATTAAATTGTGCTAAGCATAGAACATACCATTGTTAACTAAAATTAACATGGTATCAGACCCCAGGTGAAGACAAAGCCCAAGCAAGAGAGAGAAAAGCAATCACTAAGATCTGTTGGACAAGGACAAATCCTCAATGTAATATTCCTAATTAGCAACAGCTAATTGGAATATTCGATTTTTGTATAGTTTTGCCGACTATAGTTTATTAATAAATAAAAGTGAGAAGAGAGGTCTAACTCACTTAAGTAAAATAAAGTATCTCCCTAGTAGCACAACGTTATAACTTATGGGGAGCCATGGGGGTCCAACACCACGTAGAGGAGGGGGCCCACGTAGCCTCTAGGAGCTTCTACGCAGATTGAGGAGGAGCACGTGGAGGAGAGGGAGACCACGTTAGGGTTTTGGAGAGAGGCCAGCGTTATAAAAGGTGGGAGAGCCTTCTCATTTGGTATTCTTGTTGTTGATGATATTGGAGCTAGACATTTTGTCTTCTTGAGCACGCTGGCTGTTTAGCCTGTCTGCAGCACTGTTTAGTGCGTTGAGTGTCTCCGGTCGGAGATCTCGCCCTTAGCCCCGGGGGACTTCGAGTGCCTGCTCGGGCAAGGTTTTTCCTTCAGTCTTTAGCGGGAGATTTGGTTGGTTGTTTCGCTGAGGCGCTGGGCTTCTCTTGTGACTGCGCAGTCTTTGGGAGAGAGGACGCAGTTCTAGTTGGAGGTGTTCCGTTGCGGGGGTTTCTGCAGGAGTTTCAGTTGCTATCCGGTGTGGAGGATCAGTCTTTGCCAGGAGGAGGTTTCCTAAGGAGTTTGAGGCACTGTCACCGGTATTATCGTTTGGCATCTGTGCTGAGCCTTGCAGAGGCAGCGTAATTCCTTGAGGAGGGTTCTTTGGTGATTTTCGGAGGTGGTCCATTTTTGTTATGGTTTCTAGGTTTGGTCCGGGTTGGCGAGTACAGGTGATTTGCAGATTTTCATCCCATTTCGGCAAGGGGAGCAGCCCCTAGTGTTCAGTCTATCTCAGCAGCAGCAGTTTTACGGCAGTTTCCTAGCAGCTGGGACGCAGTTTCTTGTAGCAACCATTTCCTATCTTTCTGAGAGAATTCTTCACTTGCCTTAAGCAAGAATAGGTGCTATCATTCTGATTATCCATTGTATTTCATTATATTCTCATATTAATAAAATGGCTTAGCATTCCCGGCATTTTTATGAGTATTTGCTTTATGTTCTATTTCTAGCATTTTCTATATTGTTGTATGCTTGTATTGCTGTCTATTTCCCTTCTGAGATATTACAGTGGTATCAGAGCATAGTTCTGGCTCAGCCTGTGATCTATGACATCGGGAAAGAGATCATACAAAGGTTTGCTGGAATTTTGGAGAGCAATAGCAGTTGCAGTACCAAAAACGAAATAAACGAAATTGGAAAAAGGGCCAAAATACAAAGGGTCAAATTTTGATGTTTGGAATTAGAAGAAACCCTTTTGAGGTTTTTCTGGGTTTTGGGCAAGGATCACCTTCCCAAGTTCCTATAATTTTCTGAGTAGTTTTCAGTGGGTAAATTAGAGGCCGAAGACAAGCCGCAGTATAGTTTTAGAGCAGCAGTGCCATTTCATGAGGAGCCTGTAGACACATAGCAGGAGGAGCCGATGGCAGGTGATGATGGTGCAAAGAGATTTGGGGAGATGCTCCTCAAATTAGTACAGGATCTGTCGAGGCAAATTGAGGTGATGGGACAGAGATTCACTGCTGTGGAGGCTAGACAGCGTGAAACCCCAAAGGGTTTCCAGATTGGCGAGGGATTAGGCACATCCCACCATTTGCCGGAGCATGGTGCCACTTAGCGTATGGCATCACATACACCCACACGTTCCACTATGCCCACTTTTCTGGGTGCAGACACAGGGGCAGGAGCACGGCAGGAGCTAGAACCTGGCCACATGGGTGATTATTTCGCCAAGTATCAGGCATATGGGCAGGAGTTCAGGGATGCCCTTCCATTCAGAGATTTTGTCCAGCTCCAGCGGGATAGCAGACCTCGCAACTTTCACAGAGGGAATAGGCACTCACATGACGGGGGCTTACAGTGCACAGTGGGCAGATTCCATTTACCGACATTTGACGGGTCATCCAAGCGTTCGGAAAAAGCTTGGGTGGAGAAGTTGGATACCTCTTTCCAGCTTGACCGAGTATTGGAGAGGGAAACCATCAAAATGGTTACCTCGCACTTGGAGGATGTGAGCACACAGGATTGTAGGGAGTTCGAAGATACACCTAGTGTGACAGAGGACTCACCCTCATTAGAGACCTCCTTGACCGTGCCGGTTGATATCGTAGTGGAGAAGGTAGAGCCTACACCGGTAGAGCCATCCATTGAGGTGATGACCGGAGTCGTGTCCGAGTCTTCAGGTGGTAGTAGCACACAACAGATGGGTGAGGCGACAGGAGATGTATCCACATTCGATGAGGCACTAGGAGATACAGAGGGATTGGATGATGGTCACAGACAGCGGTATCATCGGCTTCGGGCAGACCTTCGAGTTTTGAAAGGGAAGGCCACGTCAGTACGGGAGGCCATTTTGTTCCAGGTCAAGGAGTTGGAGGGCATGAGAGTGGCTTGTGCCAAGTCGGCGGCCAAGTTGGCTTGCATTGGGGAACGACTGGATTCCCTAATGGTACAACCAGAGGGCACGTTGGAGCGTCAATTCATTCCCCTTCAGGCATGCATGGACGGGACTAGCAGCGTTGTTGGGTTACCTCTTCCCATTGGAGAGAGAGAGACGGAGCCACCTAGTCAGATCTCATACGTTGACTTGGATAGCGGTATGAGACGACCAGAGTTGCACAGGGTACAGCATCCACATGTTGAGGTTGGATGGCGAGAGATTTTGAGTTGGTACTCGGTGGAGTGGGTTATGGAGATGGTGGTGGACCCAAGTATAGTTCAGTAGGAGTTTCCAGGTGCTGGGAGTACAGGAACCCCAGATTGGCATTGGGATCTAGGTGGGATCACCTATCATTTTCCAGGTAGGTCGATTGACTATGTCTTGGAGGGTACAGTTGGCCTAGTAGTTGAGCATGCACATTTGCTAGGGGAGTTTTGGTTAGCTCCAGTGGCCAACCAGTTTATGGGAAGACTTCCTAGGTTGTCTTGGTATGACACTTATACATGGGATCACGGGGTGGTCAACATACCTTGGCAGGAGCCTGTCGGAGGAGGTGGCATTGGCAGGCCACCAGATGGCGCCTTGTATGGGGCCCAGGATTCTTCACCTTTGTGTGGGGCACAGAGGACGCAGCGGAGCCGAGCAGTGGTGGTAACACTACTGACACATAGGGAGATTCACTTCTCGAACCCCTCGAGGAGGATTTGGAGTGATGATCCATTTGTCGGCGGGTATAGTGATGCGACGGTGGAGATGATGATACCGATTGGAGGAAGTCCAACATGTAGAGGCACAACTCTAGGACACCACATCCAGGGATGTGTGGGAGCCTCTAGCATTGAGCAGTGGACTTCCGGTGGACACAGAGTTGCATGGTGTTGTACCGTAGTGTGTGGGATTGCATTGTGGAGTAGGAGTGTCCTACATCACATTGAGAGCATGCGAGGAGTGACCGATGCCTGGACACAGTCATGGCACGAGACGGTACAGGGTGGTGCAACAGTAGCTTGGGGTATCCAGCAGTATACAGAGGTATGCCTCAATGTGCAGTGGCATGTCGAGGAGTACATGGATGATCAGTGGTATGCGAGGGCATACGGTGGTGCACAGCAGGGTTTTAGAGTGTTGCATCCAGGGAGACTCATAGATAGGGACACCAAGCTTACCTTTGGGAGTAGTTCACCCAGGATCGATGAGGAGACATATGAGCAATACTTGATGGTATCAGTGGGGACTCACGTATCCGACCCTCTTCTACATCACTCACTGGCACAGTCGATTTTGTTGTTGTCCTTTGGCACTTTGGGCATAAGCAGCGGGGTACGCGAGGCTCACCCAAGATATTTGGATGACACTCAGCACACTAGGCGAGAGACCTCTCAGCAGTGGCACTGGGTTGTTTTACTAGTTGACAGCCACAGGTCGAGGGATGAGATGATCCTCTATAGGGGTGGCCCATCGGTCATCGCTGAGCCTACACCCGGGGAGCGGGTCATGAGGGAGACATGCATCATTCTTCCCTCAGGGCATGTTGAGATCATGCATGAGCAGAGGATACTGGGTTCAGCAGAGGTAGCATTCCAGCATGCGTCTAGACTCCAGACATTGTATCGACACTTCATCGAGAGGGTGGATGGCCTATTCAATGCAGATGAGGTGGTAGAGGAAGAACAGGAGGGCCTTCCTCCTGTATTCCAGGGTGAGGACTCTTCTTCATATGAGTCCATAGGATCAGTTGAGGTCGCTTCTGGGGAGCGAGAGCAGTCACGCAGGGATGGAGACAGTAGACCAGAGTTGCATTCTAGTATATAGGGTGAGCAGTCAGGGGACTCTATGGGAGATGCTCTAGGCGATGAGACACTTGTGAAGATCCAGTCAGAGCTATATGTGATGGAGCCTGAGTCAGTAGAGGAGGATGCTATGTACATCATGCATGATAGTCCTTTGGGGGAGAGCCAGATGGAGGCTCACATCGAGTCGGTGATGGATATGCGGCTAACCGCGGGGTTAGCCATTGAGGAGGAGCAGTCAGATGCATTGACACTGAGTACAATGACGGCAGTTGCAGATCCATATCCTCTAGAGATGTTGGAGGTTGATGGGATTGTTATGCAGGGGGCTAGTAGACAGCAGGAGCTGTTGGATATGGTGGAGCATTCATCTTTTGGCCGACACATTGATGAGATACAGATAGATGTACATACAGTCAGTCGAGCTGCAGTACTTTCAGTGAGTAGTACTCTCCAGGAGTACATCGATGGAGCTTGCAGCATATCTTGCCCACTTTGGCCCATTATAGAGAGAGGGGTTTCCTTCTACAGGCAGCTCTCATTGGCAAACAGGGCAGAGCAATGGGAGTTGATTACGGGTTGGCGGCAACACTTCAGGCGTGTTCCATATGCCGTTGTTATTGCTACATCGGATTCTTCTTCCAGGATGGACTGGCGGGAGATCATGAGTTGGTACCCTCTAGATAGTACGGTATTCTTCGTAGGGAGCACAGTCGAGCAGGGGCCCTCGGACATAACAGAAGTTATAGATTCCAGCTGGCAAGGTGGCACAGGACATCATTTCTTTAGCACTCCATCCCGATTTCAGGAGAGCAGGATCAGCATGGGATTGAGTTACAACTTGGATTGGAGAGAGGTGATGAGTTGGTATGCAGTTGGAGGGGTAGCATATGCAGCTACAGGTACAGCGCAGCAGGAGCCCGGGAGCATTGATGCTTGTTGGTGGTCTTCACCTCTTAGAGCATTGGTCATAGCCAGAGGCAGTGCACAGTCCAAGCCGTGGGACTTGTGCGATTATTGGCCACGGTGGCGATGGGATCCGGGAGGATTATTGGTTGGCTGGTACTGTGAGAGGTCACTTTGGGATCCTGGCATTGAGATATCCCTTCGTATCAGGGTGATGCAGAGGTCAGAGAGGTTTCAGTGGGACCCAGGCACATTTTGCAGTATCGGTGGGGAGCATCGGCTAGAGAGGAGGCTTGTTCAAGTGTTGCTTGAGGACAGGCAATTTTTGCTGGATGAGGATGCCACTTGGGAGAATGAAAAGATTTTGCAGCATCCATCACTTCAGTTGCTTGAGGACAAGCAACATTCTGCCGGGGGAGACTGTAATATTCCTAATTAGCAACAGCTAATTGGAATATTCGATTTTTGTATAGATTTTCCGACTATAGTTTATTAATAAATAAAAGTGAGAAGAGGGGTCTAACTCACTTAAGTAAAATAAAGTATCTCCCTAGTAGCACAACGTTATAACTTATGGGGAGCCATGGGGGTCCAACACCACGCAGAGGAGGGGGCCCACGTAGCCTCTAGGAGCTTCTGCGCAGTTTGATGAGGAGCACGTGGAGGAGGGGGAGACCACGTTAGGGTTTTGGAGAAGGGCCAGCGTTATAAAAGGTGGGAGAGCCATCTCATTTGGCATTCTTGTTGTTGATGATATTGGAGCTAGACATTTTGTCTTCTTGAGCACGCTGGCTGTTTAGCCTGTCTGCAGCACTGTTTAGTGCGTTGAGTGTCTCCGGTCGGAGATCTCGCCCTTAGCCCCAGGGGACTTCGAGTGCTTGCTCGGGCAAGGTTTTTCCTTCAGTCTTTAGCAGGATATTTGGTTGATTGTTTGGCTAAGGAGCTGGGCTTCTCTTGTGACTGCGCAGTCTTTGGGAGAGAGGACGCAATTCTAGTTGGAGGTGTTCTGTTGCGGGGTTTTCTGCAGGAGTTTCAGTTGATATCCGGTGTGGAGGATCAGTCTTTGCCAGGAGGAGGTTTCCTGAGGAGTTTGAGGCACTGTCACAGCTATTATCATTTGGCATCTGCGCTGAGCCTTGCAGAGGCAGCGTAATTCCTTGAGGAGGGTTCTTTGGTGATTTTCGGAGGGTGACCGTTCTTGATACGGTTTCTGGGTTTTGTCCGGGGTGGTGAGTACAGGTGATCTGCAGATTTTCAGCCCATTCCGGCAAGGGGATCAGCCCCTAGTTTCAGTCCATTCCAGCAGCAGCAGTTTTACGGCAGTTTTCTAGCAGCTGGGACGCAGTTTCTTGTAGCAGCCATTTCCTGTCTTTCTGAGAGAGTTCTTCACTTGCCTTGAGCAAGAATAGGTGCTATCATTCTGATTATCCATTGTATTTCATTATATTCTCAGATTAATAAAATGGCTTAGCATTCCCAGCATTTTTATGAGTATGTGCTTTATGTTCTATTTCTGGCATTTTCTATATTGTCGTATGCTCGTATTGCTGTCTATTTCCCTTCCGGGATATTGCATATTAAGCTACATCTTACTTCAAATCTGAGGATAAGCTCAATGATAAATCTGACTATCATGCATGAAACATGTCTTTTGATTTGACTTTGGAAGAAAATGATGTTATGGACTATGTGCAAGGAAATGTGGTGGACCCTCCTTCAAATGTATTGGCTGCTTCTAAGACGTAATATAAGAGATGTGAGGACCAAACTAAGAAGATCATCAAAGACTCCATTCAAAAACATTTGGTCGCTTACGTTTCTGATTTGGGAACATTTAAGGAGACGTATGGAAAGTTGGTTGGGATGTTCAAAGCAAACAATGCAAGTAAAATCCTCTTTCTCAAAAACAAGCTGAAGGACATCAATATGGATAGAGGGGATTCTATCCAATCCTACTTCATGAGGATTACCAAAATCAAGAATGACCTTCTATCTATTGGAGAAGTTGTTTCTGTGAAAATTTCTGAATTCACTTAACATAAATTCTACTGCAGAAATCTGGTTTACTTCTCCTACTTGTCTATTTAAATTAACAAGTTATTTTCAGAAATATTCAGAAAACATTGAAGTAAACACACTATAGCCTACACAAATATACAAATCAAGTACTGAAGAATTTAGCACATTCGACAAGGACACACAAGATCTTTCGGAGAAATGTCCCCAAAAAGCCCAATGCAGGAAAACTAGTGCAGCAGCTCTTGAGGGTTTTATTATTATGCAGTTTCTGAATACAAACTAGGGTACCAGTAGTGGTTTACCCAACAGAGAAAATCTCGGTTGAAGTACCTCTATCTCCGGAGATAGATAATATGACTAATTTAGCTCAAAATGAAGCACCCCACAGGTGTCTACGCAGTCACTGCGTCACCCTTCAGTGTGGTTGTGTCACCCTTTCAGATCTGCAAATACGAGCCTAATCTGGCCCACTGAAACCCAAACGCAACTCTTTGAGTGACTGCGTCAGCCTATTTCAGCTTTGCGTCCCTCTGCGTGAGCCCTTCTGGCTCTGCGTCACCCCTGTTGGGCTTACGCTGCTTCTGCGTCAGCCGTCCTGGGCTTACGCTGCCTCTGCGTCACCCCTCTTGGGCCAGCGCTGCTATGTGGTACATATCTGCCTCTCTACTATTGTATTCTCGGCCTTGGACTCGGAAATCCCACTGCTAAATTGCCCCTCTCTGCACTGCAAGCTCACTCGAAAATTCTCAATAAACCGTGCCCCAGAATTTCGACTTAGCTCAAGTGTTGCCACTCTGTGCATTCTCCAACTGACCCCAAGTCTTCCTTTAATACTTTTCTTGTTGAATATTTAATACTTTTCCTCTATAAGTGGCTTCCTAAAAATATCAGGACTCCTCCCATCAGTGAAAGTCCGTAAAGAGCAAGGAGGCTTAGCTATGGTGACGGTGGGCTAACTCTCCACCGTTTCCCTTGACCTAGCAGTTGCCCTCTTAAGAACCCCTTTTAGGTTCCCTGTTGGCTTGAGTGGTAACAAAGCCTACACCAAATGGATGTCAAAATTTCTTTCTTGCATGGTTCGCTTAAGGAGGAAGTCTATGTAGAACAACCTAACGAGTTCGAAGTTCAAGATCGTAAGACACATGTATGCAGGTTGAAGAAAGCACTCTATGGGTTGAAGCAAGCCCCCAGGGCTCAGTATGAGAGGATTGATAGCTATCTTGTGAATCTGGGTTTTACAAGGAGCGAAACTGAACTAAACCTATACTTCAAGGTTGAAAAGGACAGGCCTCTCATTCTGGTCCTTTATGTGGATTATATTTTTTCTGACAGGTGCAGACCCTCTCATTTATCAATGCAAGAGGGAGTTGGCTTCCAAATTCGAGATGAAGGACCTAGGTTTGATGCACTACTTCCTTGGCTTGGAGGTCTGGCAAAGGCCAAGTGTGATTTTCCTTTCTCAAGGAAAATACATTGTGAAGTTGCTCGAGAGATGTGGGATGGTAGAATGCAAGTCTTTGTCTACTCCGATGGAACTCAACTTCAAGAAGCTATGTGGAAGTGTTGTTGGGCCTTGTTGTCGGACAGATTGTCCAGGCATCGCGACAACGGCTCAGATTGGGGGTTGTCACCTTTATCCCCAATCTCTCTATTTAAGCTGTCTCCGTGCAGGCTAAGGGAGGTAGACCCTATTAGAAATAAGGATGAAGAATCCAAGAGACACAGCTAAAACATCAAACACTTATAAAATGAACGAGATTCCACAGATCTAGATTAGATTTCACATTTAAGACTAGTGCCTTATGGAGTCAAACAAAATCCCGTTATGCAATTATAAACAAGTAAGTGACGATTAACTGTTGCTTATTAAAACACGATTGATCAATGATATTCAATTGAAAAACACTACAACCATGCATTAAAATATCTTAAACCCACAACAATATTATCACAAGATGAAAATGCCAGATATTCGCAATATTTCCAGATTTATGATGCTTCAATTAATTTCGATCCAAACAAATCAAAGATATTATATAGTCACTCTTAAGATAAAATTTCAAAAGCTCATTTGACTATGGAAAATTTGAAAATTTTTTTTTTTTTTATATATTTTTTGTATTTTCTAAATTTTTTAGGATTTTTTGAAAAAAAATTATATTTATATTTTTTTATTTTAAAACAAAATAAAAATCTAAATCTAAACATAAGTTCTAATCTTAAATCTAAAATCTAACTAAGTTAAAACTAAAAGCTAGATTTAAAGAATTAAAATCTAAAAAACAAACTAAATGAAACTAAGTTAAAATTTAAAATTTAAAGCTAAAACTAAACAAACTCTAAATCAAATTTTAAAACCTAATTAAGACAAAGGCTATCTAAATTAAAATTTGACTGCACCAAAAATCGAAATTTAATTTAACCCTAACTACGCTATCTAACGAAACATAAAAAGAAATCAAAATCGAAAATCTGATGAATAACTAAACCTATGCTATAAAAAATCAATTTACACAATAAAACTTAGACTAAGCTACCTTACGGACTATACAAAGATTTAAACGCAGGCTTTGGCTTTTATACATGTATGCATTTGGCTTTTTGTTCGAATGTTCCGTAGGTTAGCTTGGACGCGGGCTCGATTTTTCGCTTGTCGTTTTGCAGCTTAGACGCCGGACGGAATGAAGCACGACAAAAGGGAGAAGCTCGGACGGGCAGAAATGAAGCAAGTCAAAGCAGCGTGGAAACGAAGGACGTCAAGGTATGACGGCAAAGGGAAAATTGATTGCGTTAGGAAATGGAGGGCAGAGGGAAGTCGAATGAAAGAAACGGACAACGCAGGCTTGGATGGCAGCAAGGTATGGATCGATGGGGGAGATAAGGGATGCAGAGATAGAGGCTTCTGAAGAGATGGACTGATAAGACAGGAAAAAACAGAGGTCGACGGCTCAATGAGCGGATAAAAAAACATCAAAAGATACTGCGTGAAGGCAGAAACGCTGAGACGGTAATGCAAGACGGCAAGGGTGGACGGTGTAATGGATTTTCGGACGTCGAGTTGAGGAGCAGATTTGGACGGATGATGAAGCGTATTGATGCAGCGTGAAGATTTGAGGGATTTCGAATGAGTTCAACGCTGCAGAATGAGGGTATGAAGACTGGTCGAATGAAAGAAAAGAGAAAAGAGAAGGCGTGAAGAAATTTTGATAATCTGCAGATGGATTGATAGTCAACGCAGAGAATATGGGATGATTGGTGCAGATGAGGAATCAATGCAGACGGCAGGGACCAAAATATGCAGTGAAAAACCCAGTACAACGTCCCAAATATAAATTTCTTTTCAAAACTCAGACTTTCAAAAATTCTTTGAATCAATAACGCCCAGATTTGTCCACAGTGGGGATTTGAGGCCAGATCTGGCCTTTGGAGGCTAGATCTGCCTTAGATCTTAAAAAAAAATCTGAGTTTTGAATCCCGAACCCTGCGACGCAATATCCCCAAAGGGAAATAACCAGTAATACACAGAAATATGCCAGACAGAAATACATAAAACAAATGCTGGAACCAGATAGTAGATCAAGTACACATAGAATGCCAAAATGCTAAGCCATTTTATTAATTTCAGAACATATAGGCAGGAGTACAAGATAATCAGAGTAAGTGCACCTATCCTTGCCCCAGGCAAGTAGAAACCTCTCAGATAGACAATGGCTGCAAATAAGGACAGCGTCCTAGCTGGCTGTAGAAGAGCTGTTGCTGGCATGCACTGGAGCTACAAACTGAAGACTGAAAAAGGCTGATCTCGATCCTCCAAACCCTCACCCACAGAAACGCTGTCTCTGCTAGTGACAGCGCAGAAACAGATGGAAGGCTGGCCACAAAACCCTCCGGATGAAAAACTCAGCTCCTCAAGGCTAAAGACCCTGGAAAACGCTGTCAAGTCCTGCTCACATAACCCTGCTCATCAGATCAGCGTCCCTCCTGATGGATCAGCGTCCTATATGCTCAGATCTGCTGGTTCTGAAGCCTTCAATCCAGATCTGCGTCCTCCTCCTCCAGATCTGCGTCCTCCAAGGGCAGATCTACTGCTATCTCTTCAGATCTAGGTTGGATCTGACAATATCTCCTCAGATCTGAACCATCCAAGGCTGGATCTGATGCTATCTCTCCAGATCTGCACTCTCCAAGGCTGGATCTACCAATATCTCTTCAGATCTGAATCATCCAAGGCTGGATCTAATGCTACTCCTCCAGATCTGCACCCTACTGAACTAGATCTGCAAATATCTCCTCAGATCTACAATCCCCAAGTCTGGATCTGTCAATGTGCCTTCAGATCTGCGTCCTTCTGCTTCTGGAACAGCGTCCTCTCTCTCTAGGCTTGATCTGCGTCCTTTCTCCCCCAGGAACAGCGTCCTTCCTCCCAGATCTAAACTGCGTCCTTCCTTTCCTTGGAACAACGTTCTGCCTACTAGATCTGCGCAGCCAAAGAAGGGCTTCTTCCTCTCCAAAACTCCACCTGAAAACTGCTACCAAATCTCCACTGAAACTGAAGGGTGTTACTCAGAAATTAACCTTACTAGGGCAGGCACTCAAAGTCCCCCGAAGCTAAGGGTGAAACCAGAAATAACCTTACCAGGGCAGGCACTCGAAGTCCCCCGAGGCTAAGGGTGAGATCTCCGACCGGAGACACTCGGTTGCACTAAACAGTGCTGCAGACCGACTAAACAACCGGCGTGCTGAAGCAGACAGAAGTCTAGCTCTCAATATCAATATAAAATCATGCACGTCCAAATGAGGTGAGAACCCCACCTTTTATAATGCTAAACTCCCTCCAAAACCTTAACTGCGTCCTTCACTCTCCTTGGCCTGCGCAGTTAACCTTGGGTCAGCCTGATGCCTCCCCATCATACTCATGTGGACCCCCAAGGCCCCCTCTCTAGTTATAACGTCAATCAACTAGGAAAACACTTTATTTTATAAAGTGAGGTGACTAAAGTGAGGTGACCCCTCTTATTTCTCACTTTATTTATTATTTCTAGCTAAAGCGGCAAAATTAAGCAAAAATGAAATATTCCAATTAGCAAGGCTAATTGGGAATATTGAGAAACCGACGGATACGAGAGATACACACACCAAGAAACGATTAAACCCTTACAGTCTTGAAAAATTTACAAATATACAAACTAGTTTACAAATTTAAAACCCTCATGGTCAGATCTGAATCTGTTTTAGCACAATTTTCAGAGATTTAAAGTTTTAGTGAGAGGCACAAGCCTTTGAAACCCTGCAAAATCACAACTATCGTAAGATAGACCTGGAAATTAACAAATAAAGAGCTTATCAGATTTATGTTTATTGAGAGTCGGTTGGTCCAACCGAAGACTTCCCCAGACACCCAATTTAAAAAAAAAAATTCCCTGCACACTTAGATCTGAATCTTAGATCGACAGAGATTTAAGAAAACAACATGAGACCTTTGCAAAAAATCACAATGTTATTTTATAAACCCAGAAAACTGCACAAGATACCTGTATACAGATTAATCCATGAAGGCCATCAACCATAAAATACAAGAAACAAAGTAGCAGAGTTTAGAGACAATTCACCACATAGATCTGAGAAGGAACATCCAGATTTGTAACCCCAAAGTCTTTATGCTTTATTCCTCAAAAGTTTACAAGAGCTTCTAAGAGCAAGTGCACGATCCTGAAATCGGATGATTCAAGAATGACAAAGACTTCTAAATTTATAGGACAAAATCTCTAACGGCTAGTTTGGATGATCCTCGTCAAAATAATCTCAACCGTCCAAAAGATTTAACTATCTTTTAATCTGGAGCGTTGAAATTAAATTTTGGGGAAAAAACGAATTTATCATTTAATTCAATTTTAATTAACTCAAAAATATTATTTTTGAGTTAATTACCCCAAAATTTTGACCTTGACTTAACCACCAAGGCCCAAGGGTCCAATATTCCTTAAAATTCTCAATATTCCCTTGGCCTGGGGCTGTCAAAATCATTTTCCAAGGACCCACAAATTTTGCCTTTAAAGATTTAATCCTAATTTAGGACCCTAAATTAATTAAATTTCTGGTTTAGGATTTTATTAATTAATTGATCAGAAAATTTAATTAATTGACTAAGAGGGGATTATAATTATTTTTCCAACCCTCTTTTACATGAGATAATACATTTACATACATGAAGGGGGAAAACTCATTCGTATAGACCCTCAAATAAATACCCAATTCTGCGACTCAAAACATGATCTAGTAGACCAAGTAGTTGAAACTACTTTTACAAGGACTCGATAGAACACTAGGACTCACTTAGTATGCTGATGATAAAATCCACCCTAACTTTGGGGTGAGGCTGGAGGGAAAAACTCTGCCGATCACTTTCGTGAATCAGTGAGACAAAAAACCTCCTAGGATAGAGATCATCAACAACATACTAGGCTTACCTAGGTTGTTACATACATGGACGGTCTTACTTAGATCATTTACATCATAACATGCGGAATGGGTTTACATCATTTGCAAAACTGTCGACTGATGACTGATGATGGAATCTGAATGGCGCAACCACGTCGAACATGAAGAATCCCATTTGAAAAATGGGGGGTGTACTGCTATGGGGTAGTTGACAAAGTGCGGTCAATGGCTTTGTGGAAAATCCTTCCAAGCATCATTAACTCAGTGGGGTCCTAATGTTATGGAACTCTCAAGTTCACATAATAAGCCAAGGTGTATAATACATTGAGTCAATTTATGGTCGGTATCATCACATACATCGGATTGTCACTAAGAATCTCCTGAGATATCTGGCACAATCAATTATGTATTTGAGATACACCGGGCCGGAATTTGAGGTCGATGGATATTATACCGATGTTGATCAATGGGCAAGGTGGTGGATCGTAAGAGCACATCTGGATGTTGATTCTCATTGGGGTTTGCTTCAATATCTTGGATGAGAAGGAAGTAGAAATCGGTTGCTTTAAACACCACCGAGGCCGAATATATTGCTCTAGTATGGCATGTTGTGAAGCTGGTTGGTTGAGGAAGCTCTTTAGTGAGCTATTTAAGCATGTGTTGGATACCACCATGATCTACTGTGACAACCAAAGTGGGATTCCCCTTTCATAGAATCCTATGTTCCACGACCACTCCAAGCATATTGATTGTTGAGATTTTGGGGTAGCATCGGGGGTGCTCTTAACTCCGAAACTTTGTGGAGGGGCTAGAACACACGAGATCTCCATGACCCAGAAAGCGTTTGGATAAATTCTATCTGGTGTAAAACTTATTCAAATAATTAAATTTTTTAATGGGGAACCTAAGTCTAAGAACTAATTTACACATGTGATGAAATGTTCTAAGTGACACGGATCAAGCATTCTTTTAATCTTAGTCGTTGATTAGAGATTAGATCACGATCATTGGTTTGCCAACGAGAAAAGTATAAAGGGCGGGCTTGGTGTCAGTTGGAGAACACACACATAGCAGAAGCAATGAAGCTAATTCGAAATTCTGGGACGAGGTTTGTTGAGGATTTCGAAGTGAGCTTGAAGTGTAGTGAGGGATAGAGATCGGCAAGGGAGGATTTGATCCGAGGCCGAGAATATAGCAGCAGAGAGGCAGCATTGTACCACATAGCACAGAGGCCAGCCAGAGGGATCCAGTCCAGCGAGGTCCACGCGGAGGATTGCGTAGAGGCAGCGTAAGCCCAGTCAGGGTGATGCAGGCCCAGCCAGGGTAGCACTAGTCAGGGTAACGCAGTGGGTACGTTGGCTAGTAGAGGCTGACGCAGAGGCTGGAGAGGCAGTGTTGGGGTTCCAATGGGTCAGAAAGGGCTCGTTATATGTAATTCCCAATTGAGGGTGTGATTCAGCTATATTTTTTGTCTCCGAGTGATAAGGTACAGTTGCTGTGTATTTTCTCTGTAGGGCAAACCATTTCTAGTGCCCAGAATGTTGTATTCGGATTCTGCATAATAATAAAACCCTCTAGTGTTGCTGCATTGGTTTTCCTGCATTAGGGTTTTCCAGGGACATTTGTTCGAAAAATCCGTGTGTCATTTGTTACATGTGCGTGATGTTCAGTAAATGATCTGTATTTTTGTAGGCTGCCATTTGTGTTTACTTCAAAGTTTTTTCTAAATATTCAGTTAAAATAACTTGTGTAATAAATCAAGTAGGAGTAGTAAGTCAATAGTTACCAGCAGGATTTCTGTAATAGGGATTTAGAAATTTTCACATGGTATCAGAGCATTGCAGATCAAGCTGATCCATCAGCAAAGCAGCTGAAGATATTGGCTGTAGGAAGGGCAGCTGAAGCAACACGGATTCGGAAGAAGACAGCGCTGCACCATAGGGATAGCAGACTCTGCAAGGGTGACGCAGAGTCAGTCTGCTCACGCAGCGGCTGACGCAGCTCCAGAGAGGTGACGCAGAGCCAGTCTGCTCACGCAAAGGCTGACACAGCACCAGGAGAGGGACGTTGAGCTAGTCTGCTAACGCAGCACCAGGAGGGTGACACAGTCTGAGTTGGTGAGTCATTGTGCAGTTTGCCGTGGCCAGAAGTGCAGTTTCTAATCTTCAGAAGTTGCTGGTGTGACATAGGTTCTGTAGATGTAGAACAGTCCCTAGCAAAGGTGACAAAATCGGTAGGAGAACAGTGCTCAGCAGATTCTCTAGCCAAGGAATCTGAGTTTGATCAAGAGGAGTGATCATTGAGGACTGATTCGTCAGAATTGGTGAAGAAGGATTTCCGGGACGAAAATCATTTGTCAAAGAGAGCACGTTCTCTAGAGTGGTTCTTTCGTCAAGAAGCCCTGATCTAGTATTTTTGCTGAGTATAGCAGCAACAAAAGGGAGAAGAGTTTGTGTTTCGACAGATTGAGCAAAGATGGTTTCTCATGGACTGAGAGATCAGGATAGGTTGGACAGTGTGTCCAAATTTGTCATCTGGAGAGCCAGAATCCTGACAGTCCTGGATGAGTACGGCATCAAGGACCATGCAAAGGATGTCCTAGTTGTTCCAACCAATGTTGATCCTTTGAAGAATTTCAATGAGAATCAGGTGCGGGCTAAGCGCTTGATCATGGATGGAGTAAAAGATCATGTGGTCCCACATTGTCGTGAAGAACACGACAAATGAGATGTGGACAGCATTAAACACAATGTATCAGGGAAGCTCTGCCCAGAGGAAGATGCTTCTAGAGAATCAAATGCGGTTGTTCCAGATGCAGAAGGGGGAGGAAATCGATCCCTTTCTCTTCAGACTACAAACTATTCATGACCAGCTGATTGCCATGGGGTCAACTCCGGATGAAGGGCTCATGGTGAGGACTGCCCTGAATGCAATCACCAATGAATGGGAGACATTTGTCCAAAGTATCTTGGGCAGAGCAGCGTTACCATCCTGGGTGGACATGTGGGAAATCCTCCGTCAGAATGAAATCAGGAGGATAACCAAGAAGCAAAGCAGCAGCGGAGGAGTCAAAGTGAAAAAAGAGGAGGAGGAGGATGCAGCCCTTGCATCTAAGGGACAGAGGCAACAAGGGAAGAAGAAGAAGGACCTCTCCAAGGTCTGTTGCTTCAAGTGTGGTAAACTTGGACACTTCGGCAATACTTGCCCTAAGCGGAGGGACAAGGAAGCATCTAATTCCAAGGCAGCAACAGCGAAAGGGGAAAGTGGTAGTGAGGATGATGTGGCCATGAGTGCTCATGTGCCTCGAGAGAAGAGGTGGGGCGATATAGAACTATAGAGCAACCACAGATGGTGTGGCAGGATCCTTGAGGTGCCCAAACTCTTGGATCACATACGAGCTATGGGAGCCTTAAGACAGTAGTAGGATGACTGGAGCAGTGATTGCAGAAGATCATGGAGAAGCAGAGGCAGAGCTAGGACACTGAAGTCTGGAGCAACGCAGAGGAGAGGCAGTAGCAGCGTGGAAGCAACAACGCAGAGGATGATGGGATTTTAGCAACGCAGAGGCAGTGCTTACGCAATGCAATGCAACAGACTGCATAGAGCTTCAAAGAGACAGCGCAGAGCAGTAGCAGAGGGTGCTTCAGTAATGAGATGCAGCCAAACTGACTTGTTTGTCTTTTGTTGGGTGATTGTCCTTCAGTTGCTTTTTTCTCAGCAACTGAGTTGCAATGCAACAGTCAGCAGTGGCAGTGTTATAGGCAGCATGATGCAACAATTTGAGAGGGAGCTACAGTACAGATGTGGCAGTGTCAGTGGCAATGACATGAGCAGCAGTACCAAAAGCAGCCAATGCAATGGATGGAGGGCAGCATGCCAAGCATTAGCAACGCAAAGACAAATGCCAGAGATCAGTGCAATACTTCAGTGTGGAAGTATTGCTAAAGCACACTCCTTGCTAAGAGGGAGTGTTGAGATTTTGGGGTAGCATCAGGTGTGCTCTAGCTCCGAAACTTTGTGGAGGGGCTGGAACACACGAGATCACCAAGACCCTGAAAGCGTTTGGAGAAATTCCATCTGGTATAAAAATAATTCAAATAATTAAATTTTTTAATGGGGACCCTAAGTCTAACTTAGGGAAATTAAAAAAATTAAAGTGAATTAATTTACACACGTGATGAAATGTTCTAAGTGACGTGGATCAAGCATCCTTTTAATCTTAGTCGTCGATTAGAGATTAGATCACTACTGTTGGTTTGCCAACGAGAAAAGTATAAAAGAAGGGCTTGGGGTCAGTTGGAGAACACACACATAGCAGAAGCATTGAAGCTAAGTCAAAATTTTGGGGCAGGGTTTGCTGAGGATTTCGAAGTAAGTTTGTAGTGCAGTGAGGGGCAAAGATAGGCAACGAATGATCTGATCCGAGGCTGAGAATACAGCAACAGAGAGGCAACATTGTACCAGGCAATGCAGAGGCCAACCAGAGGGACGCAGTCTAACCAGGACCACGCAAAGGACTGCAAAGAGCAGCGTAAGCCCAGTCAGGGTGACACAGGCCCAGCCAAGGCAGTGCAGGGCAGCAGAGACTGATGCAGGGTATCTGCTAGAAAGCAGATACTAGCATGTAAAAACTCACTGCTCGCCAAATTATAAAAATGCTCAAATTTTCTTCAAATAAAATCATGAAAATATGCAGCTCAAAATTTACATAAAGGAGAAAGAGCTATTCAAAAAAACTACAGATATAAAATATAAATTTCTCTGGCCAAATATTACATTGGGCGGCCTCTTGGCCCTTGGCCCTTCAAACCACTCTTCACTCTTCCTGTACTCGTCACACACTCAGCTCTTCAACTATGTCTCTTCCTCACACAAACACTCACATTTATACATAAATAACGAATTTAATTCATTCCAAAAATCTCTCCCCACAAATCTCAACTATATCTAATTTAGATTCATTCTAGGTGTGGACTCAACAAAGTCTCGTACATAGAATTCCGGCTCCCTAAATTTGCTACCTAATTCACTCATATTCTATTAATTATTAAAAGAATATATACAATATCCTCACCTTTAAATTTTTCTCTCTTAAATTATTAAAATTAATAAAATAATAAAAAAGCCTCACCCCCTATTTCACACAAATGAATAATTAAAATTGAGCTTGATGCTCCTGCATCAGACTCCCAAGGTTGAAATTAATCATCATCGCCTGATCATGTGTTCGGATCTTCGTCTGCCTGGATCCCATATCTTGTGCTGCAACTTTCCATTTGTCGTTGCTTCTGTCTGTTGTTCTTCTCCAGGTCTCCACACTTTATGCTGCATCGGCCCACTGGCTATGCTTTCACAATTTTCTGTTGTCTTTCTCTTGCTGCTTCTTCTTTGTTTTACTGCTGCTGGCTTCTTCCGGGATACCTTCATCATTATCCTCCTTATCAATTCAAATTCTCGGTCCAATAGATTTCCTCTAGCATCGGCAATAAAACCTGTACTCACAAAACAATTATTAAAATAAAAAACATAAGGCCTTAGTGCCTCTTTCTCTTCTGGCAACATTTCAGTATGCTACTCTGAAATTTCCTCGTCCATCAGCACATCAGTATGCTTATTTAAATTCTCTGTGAGACTATCAGTTAGTCCCTCCTCCACAACATCTGTTTCAAGAATGTCTCCCTATTCTGGTTCACAATAATGAACTTCTTCGAATTGCTAAATCCTTCCTACCTCCTTACTCCCTGTTTCCTGATTATTATTCAGAACAATTTCTTTGTCTTTCTCTTTCAGCAACTCACCCTGAGTATAGATCCTCTGCTTTTCTAACTCTCTTCTCTGAAGATCTAACTTTCTATATAGCTTAACAATCTCAACTGGAGTAGAACTTGGAAATTTTACACAACTTTCCATACCTTCATTTGCTGTTGACCAATCATTGGATGGTCCTTCTTTCTTTGTTTCAATATTCTGCTGAATATTTCCACGAGACCCATCTGTCTCCATTTCTTTCTGAGTTCTTGCTATCTCAGCATCATTCTGAACAGATTTCAGATTCAACTCTTCTTCTTTAACAAACATCAAAGTTTGTTCAACACCCTGTGATGTACCGGTAATCACACACCAATCATTAGTCTTAAACACATAAGACCTTTTGGTCCCACTGGATGTTTCAGACAACATCTCTCTTTGCTGCTCTGAATCCTTCATTTGATTCAGTTCCTCTATAGATTCTTCTTCTGTCTCATCACTACTTCCACTCTTCCTTGGGCAAACTTCCTGAATTGTCCTGGTTACAGCATCATTACATTGTAAACTTTTGTCAGCAATTCCATTAAACAAATACATTTGTTTACCTCCTTGGAATTTTTCTTCGGAATTTCCAGTTTGTTCCTGTTCCATAACAGTTTCGACTTGTTGTCTTACCCCAAATAAGAAGTCATTTATGATTTCTTCCTGTTGTAACCAATCAACACTTTCCTTCTCTGAAAGGAATTCTCTACCAGACTTTACCTCAAGAGTTTCATTCTCCTTTGTGACAGTTCCATCAGACTGCTCACCCTATTTCGCACATCTTGCAAACATACATAAACTGTGAGAAAAAATGTAAGGCTTCATGGCTTCATCTGTTTCTCTCGCCAACACATCTTCAGATGCTTCTGAACTATCCCAATAGTTCATGAGATCTTCTTCACTGATCTCTTCACCCAGAATTTCACCATGTTCTGGGCCACAAATGGAAACATCCATTTTTAACTCGACCTCTCTGAGCTCTTCACAACTCAACATTTGCTCGAGCTTCCTCAGCTCTTCCATCAACTGTATGTTTACTTGCTTTTCCCTCTTTGTGTGTAGCTTCAGCCACTTCACCTTCTTTCTCGTGGTCCAACCATGTGTCTGGTTTCTCACATTTTCCAACAACAACTCCATTAACAATTCAAGGTGAATTGTTATCTCAGCCTTCTCCCGCTCATACTCTTCATCAGATCTCCAGAAATGACTATCAACAGTCATCTTCCCCTTCTTTGTGAACTGCATCTGTTCACGCGTGGACTTCATTTAATCCACTTCCCCGCAATCCTTCACACTTGTCATTTATCAAAATGCAACTTCTCCTCCTGCGCTTGGCTTCTCTTTGTCTTGGAACCAATCTCTGGTAACCTTCTTGCTGCGAACAACACTTTAGTAGTTCATGTGTTACAATAACCAATTCTTTGGATGTCGGGCTCCGTCGATCATGCACCCAATTACATTCAGACTTTGGACTTATCTTACGACTCTTTGACTTCATACTTCACCAATTTGTCATCTTGGATGAACATACTCAATCTCAACTCAAACTATCCAAACTTTCATTTGACTCTAACAACTGTTTTCACTTCAAATTTTGTCCCAATAACAATGATAGTGGATAATTTGACTTAATTGATATACAACCCTTCGTAAACATACACCTCAAATACATTTAGATGTAAATTTTCACCTCATTTCATACTTCATTCTTATGAAAAATCATCAATTTGCCTTATCATTTCACATGATACTGAAGTCTTTAGTCGAATTCCAATTCAAGTGTTCCAAGATTTATTTTAAGGTGAAAATAAATAAACCATTCAATCTTCAATGTTCAAAAATATCTTCCTGAAGTATCATACCTCATGCTCCTATTAAGGTTATTAATAAACCTTTCTTTCTGCAAACTCAACCCTCTGGTTTCCATTCCTTTGTGCCATCTTCGTCACCATCAATACTTGCATGCTCACAAGTTTGTCATCTTAATGAAAACATTTCTCTGCACTTATATACACCATGCAACATCAATTCACATCTCTTTACCTGTGTACAGAGAACAAGCAACTTCTTCAATGAATGATGTACACTCGTACACTGTTTCATCCTGAATATCCCCCCCTTAAATGTCGTCACATGATGGTAAAACAAAGGTTTACAACATCAAGCAATTTCCAATCACCAATCAAAAGAATTCTTCTTTTTCCACTACATGCTTTGTCCAAAATAACTTAACCAAAACTATGAAGGATTCACATTAGGCATAATAAATCATCATACTATGCATAATAAACCTCCTCAAACAAGCATGCATATTTCTCTTATGTCCTCCAGGATTAGCACGTTTTCATTCATTTTTCCATTCAGTTTTACCTCAGCATCTGCAACAGTAGTCTTCAAATAACATTTTCAAATCAAGGTTAAACAAAACATATCAGCTCACCTTCAAGATCTTTGTGTGATCTTGTTCCATCTCTTGTCTGCACTGTGTCTCTGTGTCCTATCATCTTTCAGACTCAAAATTGTTTCAACATAATTAGCACCACTGTAGTCTATTTATATGGTAATCCCTTTGTCTAGTTGTCACCGAACATAAACGCAACAACACATTAACTGCTGATAGAACCACTACAATGCACCAACACCTTCACAGATGGAAAATACATCACAATTTTGTCCCATGGTATTGACGCTGAGATTGTCCATCCTAACCAGCTTCACATGCATGCTAAAAATATTATACAAAAACCACAAGTTTTTTCCTCTCACTTTACAATATTATTCTATTGAAATGAAAAAGATAGGAGGTTTGGAAGATATGAATGGGATACTAGCACCACACATGTTTTTCGCTCCAAGAAATATAGGCGAAGTATATGTCCAGGCTACGCAACAGGTCCTTACATGACAATTCGACCAATAAGTCAATGTTCAACACAACAGAGGCTTTCACATTGTTTAAACGATGGCACTTGTTCAAGAAACAATACTAGTCTCCGATTCTTGGATTTTTTTGCAGGAATGGACTGAAAAGTACATCGTATGGAATGCTTAAATGAAACTAGTGTTTCTAAGTCTATTTCTCCGAAGTAATCGAAATGAAAGCCGCTTCACTCGATGAGGTTGCTGAGTCAGAGAGAAAATTTTTGTCATTCTAGGCCAAAGGCGTTCACCGAATGGCAGCTGACATTACGCAGAAAAGCTAGTTCGATCACACAACACATTCCAACATAGTCTCCTTATAGGCTTCACAAACAATGCAATATATTCATATCTATTTTACAATAATTCATCACACTATTGCAGATCATTTTGACCCTCTCAATTGTTGCACTAATATCAACAACGATTTCATTCTTTAACAATATAATAACTCTCAACCTTATACCTCCCTCACAGCTTCAATTTCACATAGCATTACGCAATCACTACAACCATTTGTTAAAAGGAAGAAAGAATAGCTATTCATAACTCACCACAAAGAGCTCCTCGCTCAACTCACTGGTTCTGTTCCTCGGCGTATGTTGCACAGGTTTCCCGTTACCATATTTTTTCACATCTCTATGCTGCTAATGTTTGAAGTCGACGTTGCACACACTTTAGCAAGCATTCTCTTCACTTAACAACCACCACCGATAGCTCTACAAATCACAATGCTCCAAAGTAACACATATCTTCCTTTTCTAAGTCACAGTGTGTTTCTCACATGCAGAGAATCTCACAAATCGTTGTGCCTGCAACTATCTATCTTTAAAACAATATGTGATGCTTGCCAGCATTTTTAGAAAAAATATGAGTATTTTTCTCTTAATTTCATCTTCTTGCTTAGAACATCCCCGAAATAACTCTCTAGATTTGTGGGATATATGATGGACAATGGTCTACTCTATTGCAAGAACAATGGTTCTATGAATCCTCAAGTTGACAAACACGAGCTTGATCGATCTCATTTTGAACTCTAAAAGCTCTCATCACATGTTATTTTTTTATTATGCAAATATCTAATGTGAATTCTATGCTCTCTCCATCTTCAGCATCTTCTTCGTCCCACACACTTTTTGGCTTCTCCTTAGCAACAACTGGAATAGCCAGTACAAAATCCTCTAATTCGGCCAGTCAGAAATGGAAGAAAATTGCTTCCAAAATCTAGTGCCTGATGTTCAGCATGCACCATTCTGTATCACCCCAATCGTCATCCATGGCGACCGTTATTGAAGGATAGGATCGATCTGAAAACCAAACAAAAATAGAATGCAGGAACAACACCCAGAAAGAATTACTGTTACTACACTAAAATTTGTTGACAGCTTCTCCTCCCCCTTTCTACTTCTTGTCCTCTCAGGTACATATTCTTTGTGAATTGCCTCTGTTCTCTTTGTCTTGGAACCAATCTCTGGTAACCTTCTTGCTGCAAACAACACTTTAGTAATTCATGTGTTACAATAACCAATTCTTTGGGTGTCGGGCTCCGTCGGTCATGCACCCAATTACATTCAGACTTTGGACTTATCTTACGACTCTTTGACTTCAGACTTACACCAATTTGTCATCTTGGATGAACATACTCAATCTCAACTCAAACTATCCAAACTTTCATTTGACTCTAACAACTGTTTTCACTTCAAATTTTGTCCCAATGACAATAATAGTGGATAATTTGACTTAATTGAAGTTATACAATTCTTCAGTAAACATACACCTCAAATACATTTAGGATGTAAATTTTCACCCTCTTTCATATTTCATTCTTATGAAAAATCATCAATTTGCCTTATCATTTCACATGATACTGAAGTCTTTAGTCGAATTCCAATTCAAGTGTTCCAAGATTTATTTTAAGGTGAAAATAAATAAACCATTCAATCTTCAATGTTCAAAAATATCTTCCTGAAGTATCATACCTCATGCTCCTGTTAAGGTTATTAATAAACCTTTCTTTCTGCAAACTCAACCCTCTGGTTTCCATTCCTTTGTGCCATCTTCGTCACCGTCAATACTTGCATGCTCACAAGTTTGTCATCTTAATGCAAACATTTCCATGCACTTATATACACCATGCAACATCAATTCACATCACTTTACCTGTGTACAGAGAACAAGCAACTTCTTCAATGAATGATGTACACTCGTACACTGTTTCATCCTGAATATCCCCCCCTTAAATGCCGTCACATGATGGTTAAACAAAGGTTTACAACATCAAGCAATTTCCAATCACCAATCAAAAGAATTCTTCTTTTTCCACTACATGCTTTGTCAAAATAACTTAACCAAAACTGTGAAGAATCCACATTAGGCATAATTAATCATCATACTATGCATAATAAACCTCCTCAAATAAACATGCATATTTCTCTTATGTCCTCCAGGATTAGCACGTTTTCATTCATTTTTCCATTCAATTTTACCTCAGCATCTGCAACAGTAGTCTTCAAATAACATTTTCAAATCAGGGTTAAACAAAACATATCAACTCACCTTCAAGATCTTTGTGTGATCTTGTTCCATCTCTTGTCTGCATTGTCTCTGTGCGCTATCATCTTTCAGACTCAATTTTTTTTCAACATAATTAGCACCACTGTAGTCTATTTATATGGTAATCCCTTTGTCTAGTTGTCACCGAACAGAAACGCAACAACACATTAACTGTTGATAGAACAACTACAATGCACCAACACCTTCACAGATGGAAAATACATCACAATTTTGTCCCGTGGTATTGACACTGAGATTGTCCATCCTAACCGGCTTCACATGCATGCTAAAAATATTATACAGAAACCACAAGTTTCTTCCTCTCACTTTACAATATTATTCTATTGAAATGAAAAGATAGAGGTTTGAAGAACAATGATACACACAGCACCACATATGTTTTTCGCTTCCGGTGAGAAATATAGGGCGAAGTATATGTCCAGTTACGCAATGTGTCCTTACATGACAATTGACCAATAAGCTTCAATGTTCACCACAACCGAGGCTTTCACGTTGTTTAAACGATGGCACTTGTTCAAGAAACAATACTAGTCTCCGATTCTTGGATTTTTTTGCAGGAATGGACTGAAAAGTACATCGTATGGAATGCTTAAATGAAACTAGTGTTTCTAAGTCTATTTCTCCGAAGTAATCGAAATGAAAGCCGCTTCACTCGATGAGGTTGCTGAGTCAGAGAGAAAATTTCTGTCATTCTAGGCCAAAGGCGTTCATCGAATGGCAACTGACATTACGCAGAAAATCTGGTTCGATCACACAACACATTCCAACATAGTCTCCTTATAGGCTTCACAAACAATGCAATATATTCATATCTATTTTACAATAATTCCTCACACTATTGCAGATCATTTTGACCCTCTCAATTGTTGCACTAATATCAACAACGATTTCATTCTTTAACAATATAATAACTCTCAACCTTATACCTCCCTCACAGCTTCAATTTCACACAACATTACGCAATCACTACAACCATTTATTAAAAGGAAGAAAGAATAGCTATTCATAACTCACCACAAAGAGCTCCTCGCTCAACTCACTGGTTCTGTTCCTCGGCGTATGTTGCACAGGTTTCCCGTTACCATATTTTTTCACATCTCTATGCTGCTAATGCTTGAACTCGACGTTGCACACACTTTAGCAAGCATTCTCTTCACTTAACAACCACCACTGATAGCTCTACAAATCGCAATGCTCCAAAGTAACACATATCTTCCTTTTCTAAGTCACAGTGTGTTTCTCACATGCAGAGAATCTCACAAATCGTTGTGCCTGCAACTATCTATCTTTAAAACAATATGTGATGCTTACAGACTTCCTAGAAAAAATATGAGATGCTTTCAGACTTCATCTTCTTGCTTAGGAACATCCCTGGAAATAACCTCCAGATTTGTGATATATGATGGACAATGGTCTACTCTATTGCAGCAACAATGGTTCTATGAATCCTCAAGTTGACAAACACGAGCTTGATCGATCTCATTTTGAACTCTAAAAGCTCTCATCACATGTTATTTTTTTATTATGCAATTATCTATTGTGAATTCTATGCTCTCTCCATCTTCAGCATCTTCTTCGTCCCACACACTTTTCAGCTTCTCCTTAGCAACAATTGGAACAGCCGGTACAAAATCCTCTGATTCGGCCAATCAGAAATGGAAGAAAATTTCTTCCAAAATCTAGTGCCTAATGTTCAGCATGCACCATTCTGTATCCCCCGAATCGTCATCCGTGGCGACCCTTATTGAAGGATAGGATCGATCTGAAAACCAAACGAAAATAGAATGCAGGAACGACACCCAGGAAGAATTACTGTTGCTGCACTAAAATTTGTTGACAGCTTCTCCTCCCCCTTTCTAATTCTTGTCCTCTCAGGTACCGAACTTCTTTTTCTTCCTGTAATCAAAAACCATATACAGCATACATAATTGCAAATTCAAACAGGTATCTTTCCCTGCTTTGATACCAAATGATCCCAGGTATCTGCTAGAAAGCAGATACTAGCATGTAAAAACTCACTTCTCGCCAAATTATAAAAATGCTCAAATTTTCTTCAAATAAAATCATGAAAATATGCAGCTCAAAATTTACATAAAGGAGAAAGAGTTATTCAAAACAACTACAGATTTAAAATATAAATTTCTCTGGCCAAATATTACATTGGGCGGCCTCTTGGCCCTTGGCCCTTCAAACCACTCTTCACTCTTCCTGTACTCCTCACACACTCAGCTCTTCAACTATGTCTCTTCCTCACACAAACACTCACATTTATACATAAATAATGAATTTAATTCATTCCAAAAATCTCTCCCCACAAATCTCAACTATATCTAATTTAGATTCATTCTAGGTGTGGACTCAACAAAGTCCCGTACATAGAATTCCTACTCCCTAAATTTGCTACCTAATTCACTCATATTCTATTAATTATTAAAAGAATATATACAATATCCTCACCTTTACATTTTTCTCTCTTAAATTATTAAAATTAATAAAATAATAAAAAAGCCTCACCCCCTATTTTACACAAATGAATAATTAAAATTGAGCTTGATGCTCCTGCATTAGAGACCCAGCCAAGTGGACGCAGGCCCAGCCAAGGTAGCGCAGAGGCAGCACAGCACCAGTCAAGGTGACGCATTGGGTATGTTGGCCAGTAGAGGCTGACGCAAAGGCTGGAGATGCAACACAGGGGCTCCAGTGGGCCAAAAAGCGCTGGTTATCTGCAATTCCTGATTGAGGGTGTGATTTAGCCATATTTTCCGTCTTCGAGGGATAAAGTACAGCTGCCGTGTATTTTCTCTGTAGGACAAACCGTTTCTAGTGCCCAGAATGTTGTATTCAGATTTTGCATAATAATAAAACCCTCTAGAGTTGTTGCACCGGTTTTTCCGCATTGGGTTTTTCCTAGGACATTTGTCCAAAAAATCTGTCAATTGTTACATGTGTGTAATGTTCAGTAAATGATCTGTATTTGTGTAGGCTGCTATTTGTGTTTACTTCGAAGTCTTTTCTGAATATTCAGTTAAAATAACTTGTGTAATAAATCAAGTAGGAGAAGTAAATCAATAGTTAGCAACAGGAATTCTGTGATAGGGAATCATAAATTTTCACATTGATAACAGGTACCACTTTATTGTTGATTTCTGGTAGCATCGAATGTGCTCTAACCTCAAAAACTTGCAAGGAGGCTAAGACACATGCATTCTCCAAGACCCAGAAATCGTTTTGGGAAATTCCACTCGGAGACAGATTAATTAAAATAATTAATTATTTTTAATGGATGCCTAAGTCTAAACTTAGGAAATTAAAATAATTAAAGGATATTAATTAAATTGGGTGTGAATCTTCTAGAAAAAGGCGGAGATCGAGTCAAGATGATTTGAGCCATTGGTTAGGATTTAATTTGGGTCGTTGATTGTTCAACGAGATTATAAGAAGAGACTCAATGGGCACTTGGAGAACACATTGAATCAAGAACAAGAGATCGATTTCTCAAGAGAGCAACACATAACAGCTGTCGAAGGAAAATCGAGGAGATTTCTTGCAGTTAGGGGTAGGGATAGTTTACTGGAGGAAGTTTTTCCTGATCCAGGGAATACATTGCAGAGGGGGCAGAGAGAAGTTCAGAGACGTTGCGCAGTGCCACGTTGGGTAGCACAAACTTGAGGCAATAGAGAGCTACGTTGAGGCAGCGCAGAGCCTCTGAGGAGATTCGCAGATCTGCTGAGGAGCAATCCAGATCTAGTGCCAGGAATCGGGGTGTGAGAACGGAGGGTCAGAGATCTGAGTTTCCAGTTAGCAGATCGATCAGCAGAAGGAGTGACGCGGCCCCTAGGAGTTGCGACGCAGAGCCAGCGCAGTTACTACGCTGAGGTAGCATAGAGGCAACGTTGGGATAACCACTCAGTGGTTGGATCAGTGCTGGTTCACCAGTAACAATGTGAGATAACTCCAGGTTGCACTGCTCATATAATGATGATTATATTTTTGTTGGATTCCTCTTTCAGAGAGGTGCAAGATTGATCTAAGGATCAACTTGTTTGGATGAGTAGAACATATATTTTGATTTTATTTTCCACACGTGCAAGATCAGCCAGATTTGTAATGTAGGCTCACAAGCCTAATAGATGTGTCACACACCCTCACTGATGGATATAAATTAGAGAGACTTGGAGATCATTTGCTCATCATCTCATCACACATTCTCTCATTGTGATCTGATTGGTTCGATAGCCTTTGAAGGCCTCTTTCCTTCACACGTGCAGAGCTGAAGCTGGGGAAATCTGCGAATTTGTTTTAGGGTTGTTTGTTGTGCGTTGAACAACGTTGACTGTGGTCAACCCTTGACCGTTTGACCTCCAAAACTTGCTAAAAATCTGATTTTTGAAGATCGTACAGCTGGGCACAAAAATCAAGGAAAAAGGAGCAGGTTGACCAAAGCCCTAAATCTACAGTGTTGACTTTTTGCATTGACTTTGGTTGACCATCCTACATTGTTCTATGGCTAGATCCAACTTTGGATATTTCTCACACCTTTTATCACTTCCAAAATGTGTGATCAAACCGAGCTAATTGTTCCAAACTCCAGTAAGTGACCAAGCTGACTATGATGAGCCCCTGTGGCTTATCTGAATCTACAGTCCAACCTTAACTCCAGTAAATGATATTATCACGGGTCTGAGGGTTAGATAGCCCTTGTTGCTTGTCCGAAGTCTATTGCAACACCCTTTTTACTAGTCTGAATGCTTGGTCCAAAGTTCTGAGGTTCTGTGCCAGCTTTTGTGCCCAAGTTCGAGCTTCCGTGATCAATCGAAGTTTGTTACTCTATTGTTCTGAACATAACAAGAGATCTGAGCCCTTAATTGTTGCTTCAAGACCCACAAACAGATCCAAGGTTTCACGTTTTTTTCACAAGGATTGTAGTGTTGTCCAGAGGTAATTTCGTGCCCAAACAAATTCAATGTAGCTCTGTGATTTATGCTTCCTTCCTCTAAGTTCACGAGCTGTGAACTCTGGTAATATTTTCTGTGATGATGACTGAAAAAGGATGAGGGGGAATGAAGTTTGAATGCTGTATATATAGTGATTTTTAATGCTAAACGAAAAGACATGTCTCCTTAGGGTAGGCTGACATGAGAAGAAGTTCAGGTCGGCTCACTATCCAAAAATGATTTTAAACTTGTAAATTCTCGTTCTCCCTCATCGTTTGGAGTTTTGGGGCGTGTAAGGGCTCGTTGGAAAGCTAAAATTATGCTCTTTCAGATGGTGGAGGTCTTATGAAATAATTTTGCCTCAAAGGTATCAAAAAATTATTTTTAATGTGACTGATCCTTTCTGAGTGCAGAAATAGAATGAAGGACCTCTTCATTGATTCCTTTGACTTTGCTTCGTCATGCTTGCCTTCATTGTGTTTGCAGGTCATCATCTCATGGATATTGACATCATCACATGTACACAGTTGTTTTTGTACAATTGTCCCCGGAAAAACCCAATGTGGGAAAATTGGTGCAGCAGATGAGGGTTTTATTAAATTCTTCATCAAATGATTCTTTACAAGGAATATACTAGCAGAAAAAATCTGAAAACACCTGAGACAGAATTCTAGGCTCCTTCCGACAAATTCCTAACACCCTGATCAGCCTATGCTTCTCTCTATGCCTGTCTGCGTGTTTCCCTGCGCAGTCCCTACGCTGGACTGCGTAAATCTGTGTAGGCTCTGTGTGGGTTCATTGCACTGAAGCCCTGTGCTGCCTCCTGTGACCCACTGCGTCCGTCTGTCCTTGACCTCAGTCATTGCTGACTCCCTCCTCCTACTTCTGCAACTCTCTGCCCTGCAACTATCCCACTGAGATCGAATTCTATTACTTCAGAATTGATCTCCTTCGGGTACTTAGTGTATGCTCAGCTTGTTTTCCAAATGACCCTCAAGCACTCTTTTATAATCTTCTCGTTGATGAATCAATGGCCTAGATTAGAAGTCTAATCAATGGCTAAGATTAAAACTTGAATTGATCTTTTTTTTCTAGAAGATTCACACTATGACTTATTAATACCCTTTAATTATTTAATTTCCCTAAGTTTAGACTTAGGGTCTCCATTAAAATAATTAATTATTTTAATAAGTCATGAACAGAGTGGAATTTCCACAAACGGTTTATGGGTTCTTTGGAATATTGATGTCCAAGCCTCCTTACAAAGTTTGAGACTTGGAACACTTTCTGATGCTACAAAAATCAACATCAACACAGCGCAGTCACCTATGGGGTTTGATCATTCTGCTGCTGGATCAGCCAAAATATCTGTCTCCGGATAGAGGTACTTCTGCCGAGATTTTTTCTCTGTACTTCTACCAAGATTTTTTCTCTGTTGGGTGAGCCTGATTTGGCACCCTAGTTGTATTCAGAAATCTGCTTAATAATTAAACCCTCATATCTGCTGCACCAATTTTCCCGCATTGGGTTTTTCCGAGGATGTTTAGTCCAAAAATAAGTGTGTCCTTTGTGTGATTGTCCCATCTTATTTTTCAGTACTTGATCTGTATATTAGTGTGGGTTGCATTAATGTTTACTGAAGAATTTTGTAAATAACTTGTTAATTAAAGAACACAAATAAGAGATGAAAATCAGTTAACTGCAGTAGGATTTCTGCTTGTTAGATTCAGAAATTTTCACATGGTATCAGAGGAATTGCAGATCAAGGAGGACTGAAGCCATCAGTGAAAGGGCAGAGGAAAATCTGCTGCAAGAAAGCAATTGTCCTAAGAGACAGTGTAGTTCTGGGCCAAAGAGGCAGAGGAAGTGACACAGTCACCAAGGAAGACTCACACAGAGCCTGCGTCAGCCTGCTAGGGTGACGTTGTAGATACAGAAAGCAACACAGTGATTGTTGGGTCGACACAAAGGCTATTGAGTCTCATCTTTTCCGGTTGTTGTGGCTGGAGGTGCAGCACAATTTTATCTTGAGTTGCTGATGGGACGTTGATTTTGTTGGTGCAGAACAGTGTCTAGTGAGGCAAAAGCATAGTATAGGGAAGCAATTCCTCAGAAGATTTATTGCCAAGAAGTCTAGATCCAGTGCTGAAAAGCAGCAAAGAGAGATAAGAGAGGGTTGCTTCGACATTTGTTGGTAGAAGGATTTCCGTAAGGAAATCGAGATTCAGGGGGAGCTTGTTCCTTAGAGGATTTCTAGCGCCAAAGAAATTCAGATCCGAGTTTTGCTGGGGCAGTAGTGAAAGAGGGAGAAAGGAACTTTTTCGACATTTAGTTGAGCAGAGATGGTCGTGAATGGATTGAGGGATGAGAACAGGTTGGATGGAGCATCCAACTTTGTCATCTGGAAGGCCAGGATCCTGGCAGTTTTGGATGAACATCGCATCAAGGATCATGCCTTGAACACGATTGTTGTACCATTTGATGTTGATCCTCTCAAGAAGTACGAGGAGGCTCAAGCAAAAGCAAAACGCATGATCATGGATGGAGTCAAGGATCATGTGATCCCACATATTGCTGAGAAGAACACAGCAAGGGAAATGTGGGTGGCCTTGACCACATTGTACGAGGGATCTTCTGTCTAGCGGAAGATGTTGCTTATGAATCAGCTGAGATTGTTTCAGATGCAGAAGGGAGAAGAAATTGATCCCTTCCTTATCAGACTGCAAGGGATCCGAGATCAGCTAGCTTCCATAGGGGCTACACCAGATGGTGGATTTATGGTTAAGATTGCCCTCAATGCAGTCACTGAAGACTGGGAAACTTTTGTCAAAAGCATTTTGGGTAGGGCTACTCTTCCTAGTTGGGAGGAGATGTGGGCAACTCTTCGACCGGAAGAGATCAGACGGTGGACCAAGGCAAGAAGCAGCAGCAAAGGGATCAAATTCAAGGAGGAGGAAGAGGAAGATGCGGCGCTCACATCAAAGGGATAACAAGGACAGTAGAGACGGAAGAAAAAGGACATCTCGAAAGTCAAATGCTTCAAATATGGGGAAATGGGACATTTCGCCACGCAGTGCCCTCTGAAGAAGAAGGGAAAAGAAGAGAAGCTTGACTCGGAGGCTGCTCCAGCACAGGCTGATGAGGAGGATGACGATGACTGTGCCATGAGTGCTCATGCACCTCTAGAGAAGAGGTGGGGCGATATGGAGCTGTAGTTGGAGCTACAGAGAGTGTGGGCAAGATCCTTGAGGTGCCCAAACTCTTGGATCACATACGGCTACGGGGGCCCATAATGGCAGTAGCAGAATGATGGGAGTCAGTTGGTGCGAGGGATGATGTAGCGACAGTGGCAGAGCTAGAGCGCCAAAGTATGAAGCAGCGCAGTGGAGTGTTGCAGCAATGCGGGAGGCACAGAGCAGATACAACAGCAGTGCAGTAGCATCAGAGGGTCAGCACAGATTAGCAGCAGAGAAAGCTTAAGCATCGAGGTGCATCCAGACTGACTAGTATGTTAGGATTTGGGATGTCTTTCAGTGGCTTAACTCTCAACCACTGAGTTGCAGTGCAGGACTTAGCCTTGGCAGCGGTATGGGTAGCATGATGCAGCATATTGAGAGGGAATTGTAGTACAGATGCAGCGGTGACAGTGGCAAAGTCATGGACAGCAATACAGATTGCAGCAGCGCAATAGACGAGGGGCCGTAGGCCGAGCATCAGCAGTGCAGAGGACCAATGTCGTGGATCAGGGTGATGCTTCTAGTGAGAATTATTGCTAGAGCACATTCCTCGCTAAGAGGGAGTGTTGATTTTTTGGTAGCATTGGATGTTCTCTAGCTCCGAAATTTTGTGGAGGGGCTAGAACACATGAGATCTCCAAGATCCAAAAATCGTTTGGACAAATTCCACCCGAAGTGCATGTTATTCAAATAATTAATTATTTTTAATGGAACCTAAGTTAAAACTTAGGAAATTAAAATAATTAAAGTGAATTAATGTAAATGTGGGTGAGAAGCTTCTAAGTAACAAGGATTAATTATGTTTTAATCTTAGTTGTTGATTAAAGATTTGATCACGGTCGTTGATCTCTCAACAGGAAAAGTATAAAGGAAGGCTTGAGGGTCAATTGGAGAAAACACACACACACACAGAGCAGCACTTGAGCTAAATCGAAATTTTGGAGCAGGGTTTGCTGAGAATTTCGGAGTGAGTTCTAGTGCAGAGAGGGGCAATTCGACAGTGGGACTTCAGTCCAAGGCCGATAATATCATAATACATTGCAAAGAGGCAGCGTAGCACCATGGAGAGATAGTGCAAAACCTGAGAAAGTGACACAGAGCCTGGAGAGGTGACACAGTCAAGGCAGCGCTGGGGTTTCTGTGAGGCAGATCGATTTCTGAGTCGAGAAGGCTCACGAGGAGGGTGATGTAGCTCCTAGAGGGGGTGACGCAGTCTCAGTGCAGAGCTGGGAGCAGTTGCTGCTACGCAGCATTGGGGACAGTGCAGTCACCTGTGGGGTTTCATCATTCTGCTGCTGGATCAGCCAAAATATCTGTCTCCGGATAGAGGTACTTCTACCGAGATTTTTTCTCTGTTGGGTGAGCCGGATTTGGCACCCTAGTTGTACTCATAAATCTACTTAATAATAAAAGCCTCATATCTGTTGCACCAGTTTTCCCATATTGGGTTTTTAGGGGACGTTTAGTCCAAAAATAAGTATGTCCTTTATGTGATTGTCTCATCTTATTTTTCAGTACTTGATCTGTATATTGGTGTAGGTTGTAGTGTATTTGCATTAATGTTTACTGAAGAATTCTATAAATAATTTGTTAATTAAAGAACACAAGTAGGAAATGCAAATCAGTTAACTACAATAGGATTTTTGCTTGTTAGATTCAAAAAATTTCACAGATATTCGGTGGCATTTCATTAGAGATTGTGTGCAACGTGGAGCGGTCCAGCTACAGTATGTTTCCACAGATAAGAAAGTTGCAAATATACTCACAAATGCTCTAAGTAGAGATAAGTTCGTCTATTTCAGAGAATAGATGGGTATGGTGGAGAACCGGTTTTAGTAGCACAGACAGTTTATTTAGGATGCTTCGCAGTTGCAGTAGCAATAGATGAGAGGGAGTTACAGTGCAAATTCAGGGTTGACAGCAATATAGCAGTGTCGACAGCAGCACAAATGGAGCATTAGAGTTGCGCAGTAGTTGGTGGGCAGTGGCCATACATCAGCAGCATGACAAGGGGTGGTACGGAAACAGGGTGTTGTGACAAGATGTGCAGCACTAGAGAGAGAACACTTTCCTCGCTAAGAGGCAGTGTTAGTGTTTGTAGCATCAGAGGTGTTCTATTCTCGAAACTGTGTGGAGAGGCTTAAACACATGAGATCTCCAAAACCTAGAAAATCGTTTCTGGAAATTCCACCTAGAAGTACTTCAATTATATTATTAATCCATTTTTAATTATTTCCTAAGTCTAAACTTAGGGAAAGGGGTTAATTAATCAGAATTAATTGAGATAAGGTGAAAATTCTCTAGAAACTCATACAGATCGACAAGGAATTAATTTGGACCCTTGATTAAGTTTTAATCTTGGTCGTTGGTGCACCAATAGAAGATTATAAGAAGAAGTTCATGGGTAGATGGAGAAATACACCAATTGCAGATACTCAATGATCAAGAAAGTTTGATTTCCCAGTAGCAAGTGATTCAGTAGTGATATCAAGCAAGTGATCGAGTAGCAGGTGGCAGAGGGGCAACATAGAGATTTTCAGGAGGAGTTTCCAGTTCCAAAGGAGTCAGAAGAAGAGGCCGAAATTATTCTCCAAGAGGCTACACAAGGGTTGGCGTAGTGCCTCAAGAGGGGCAGTTCGATTTGGCTGTGGAGTGGGTTGTTTTAGGTGTCGGATACTGGGAAAATTTTCCGAGGGCCTAGCTAAAGACATCCAGCAGCAAAGACAAGAAGGAGGTTTGATTCGAAGAGAATTTCGGGCTGAGCATACAACGGAATGTGCAGGGCCTGCGCAGAGGTGGACGCAGATCATTCTAGGGGTCAGTTTCTAAGCCCAGACTGAGCCAAGATTGCTTGGAGAGGAGGGTAATTTCCCTCAGATAATTTTGGCCAGTATTTCTCTCAGAAAGAAATGCCAGTTTGGTGTCATTGTATTGTACTCAAAATTTCTGCTGCATAATAATAATAAAACCCTTATCTGCTACATCGGTTTTCCCACATTGGGTTTTTCCGAGGAGAATTGTCCAAAAATAACGATGTCAAAATTTCTGTGTGCTGGGATTTCTCAGTTTCCAACTTTTTATTTTCTGCAATATTTTTATGGTGAAAATTGTAGTTGTGATTTTATTCATTGTTTTTCGTAGCAAATAAATTGTACAACTAAATTTACAGTTAGAAGAATAATTTTCAGTTGCTGCAATAGATGAAATTTTCACACTAGGATACAAGATTAACCACCAAGTTGGTGTTGAAAATTTGGCAGCTCAGGGATGAATTCGTAAAAATAGAAAGTCTAAAAATAGAATCTCTAAAACCAGAGAATCTAAAAATAGCAAGTCTAAAATATATAATTTCTAAAAATAGAAAGTCTCAAGTATGACTTTTCAAAAATAGTAAATCACTTTGCATCAATCGGTAATCAAGTATTGTTGATGGAAAATTCCTCTTGATCGTCAATCAATCCTAATAGTTCAATTTCGACTTAATCATCAATATTATTATTATTATTAATAAAAAGAAATTCAAGTCACTGAATCATGGCTCTCAATAATGTTCTCTTAGACTCTCATTTTTGGCATGACATATTCCTCTTACACTCTCATTAATGCTCTTACACGTTCTTACACTCATTAAAGCATGTCATAAAATATTCTCTTACACTCAATAAAAGCATGTCATAAAAGATTCCTCTTACGCACTCTTTAATACATATGTTACACTCTCTCTTAAGAGCATAAGTTACAAAGGCATACATACCTCCTTAATGGCATGAGTTACATTTCCTAAATGGGCATGATTTACACTCCTCTTGGCATGCGAGTTACTCCTCCTTTATGGCATGGATTTGTTGCTCCTCCTATGTATATGTGCCTCATTCTTTCTCCCCTCGCTACTTGTGTATTGTGAAATAAAAATACGAACTTGAGAAAGAGTTGGAGAGAGTTGAAGAAGATTGTGAGAGAGAGACTTGGAGAGTAAGAGCAAAACTTGGTGAGCCAAGGTTGATTCATTGCTTCAATGTCTCAGTGTTGATTTAGTTGAAGGAAAGGTTGATTCAATGTGTGCATCTACTGCTTTTACCAGTGATCTTCATGCTACAGCTTGTTCAGATTTGGGTGAATTTACTCATTCTCTTGATCTCTCGTTGTACTATGTATCTCTGTTGAACAATTGATTTCTAATAGAAGAAGAATCTGGTTGGGTTTTCTCCTTGTGGGTTTTTCCCTGGTCATTGGGCCTAAATTTTGTGTCTCATTTTGTTATTGGTTGTCTGGTATTGTGCATTTGATTTATGTTCTATCTGCAATTGTTTATCTAATATTGCAACATAAAGAAGTTTCGTAATAAGTAATTGTTACAACATAGAACATCAGAATTTCAAATGGTATCAGAGCTTTGGTGAAGACAAACCCAAAAAGATAAGAGTTGTCATTCCTTGTTGCTGAAATTCTTACTGTTGAAAATTTTACTGCTGAAATTTTACTACTAAAATTTACTAGTAAAATTTTACTACTAAAAATTTTACTAGTGAAATTTTACAGTTGAAATTTTTACTACTGAAATTTTACTGCTGAAATCTTATTGCTGAAATTTACCGCTGAATTTTTATTGCTGAAATTTTTTCTGCTGAAAATTTTATTGCTGAAATTTTATCACTGAAATTTTTACTGTTGAAATTTGACTGTTGAATTTCTAGTGCTGAATTTTAGTGCTAAAATCTTACTACTGAATTCTTACTACTGAAATTTATTGTTGAATTTATACTGCTGAAATTTATTGTTGAATTTAAACTGCTGAAATTTTATTGTCGAATTTTACTATTGAATTTTGCCGCTGAAATTTCACTGCTACCATTCTTTCAAGATTTCAAGGAACCCAAGATATGATAGTGATTTTGCAGATAGTAATTTTGTTGTTGTATGTGTTTAATAGTTGTGGTTTTGGTACTTCTTGATGGATGCAAAAGTAAATAGTAGCTTTACTTCTGTTTATGCATGTGCAAGAAAGTGTTGTCTTGAAAAGAAGTATAATGCATAGAAGGTTGTGAAAGAATAACTGACAGGAATTGAATGTTGAAGATAGGGGGATTTTGACTCTCTCACATTATATGAGAAATGTCATAATCTTATGGATTTTGGTAATTTTGATATTAATTTACTAACAATAGTGGTTATATGTAAGAATCATGACTTTTGCAAAAGATGAAATGATACTTTTCTAAATTAACCTCTTTTGATCAAAAATGAATTATAAGTATAATTATTTTTACATGCCTTCACTTTGGGATCATGATTTGAAGATCTGTATAAAACCAATGGAAGACTTATCCATGCATTGATTCATGATAAGTAATTATCAATATAAACTGTGGCATCAAAAGTTCACTCATCTTCATTGTAAAGCATTACCTCATGTGAGAAAGATGGTTTTCGAAATACATGATATAAGACTCAAGAGTGGATCATGATGGAGTTTGCCAAGTGGTGATCAAGAAGATATCTTTCTTCTGCCAATGACATATGACTTATGGACAGTGGTAACCTATAAAGGCCGGATCAAGAAGGAGTTGAGAACTTCCTTCTGTTGATTTGGGTAGCACCAGATGTGCTCTAAGTCTCAAAATTTGCAGGGAGGCTTAGACACATGTATTCCAAAGAATCCAGAAATTGTTTGTGAAAATTCCACTCAGAGAGTGTTTTATGAAAATAATTAATTATTTTTAAAGGGACCCCAAGTCCAAACTTAGGAAAATAAAATAATTAAAAGGTAGTAATAAAACAGAGTGTGAATCTTCTAGAGGAAGCGAAGATCAAGACAAAAGGTAATCTTAGTCGTTGATTAACGATTTAATCTCGATCGTTGAAGTCTCAATGAGAAGATTATAAGGACTTGAAGGTTCATACACAGAGAGGATCAAGAGATCGAAATTCTTTAGTGAGCAGTGCTCAGGGAGAAAATCGATCAAGAGATCTTTGCAGAGAGGGGCAGTAATTTCAGTTGGAAAGTCTATTCCTGAGCCGGAGAATACACAGCAGAAAAGACAGAGAGTAGTACCAACAGACGCAGCGTAGCAGAGCTAGCAAAGGCAGCGCAGTAGCCCAGAGAATGTTTGTGATTCAACTGAGGATTAGTCAATTCCAGTGCCAGAAAGTCGCAGTGTGAGACTGGAAGGGGCCAGAGGGTCAGATCCAGCCAGTAGAAGAGCCAGCACACAGAAGCCACGCAAAGTGACGCAGAGTCTGCGCAGAGGCAGTGGAGGGCTTGCCATTCAGGAGTTTTGGCCAGTTGGGCTTCCAGTGTCAGTGTGGGAGGTAATCTCACAAGCTTTCTTGTCAGTCAAATTCTCTGTGAGGATAGCCAGCAAGGCATCCAGTTTGTAGTCAAAAAAATTACTGCATAATATATAAACCCTCAGCGGTTGCACCAATTTTCCCGCATTGGGTTTTTCTAGGGACATTGGTCCAAAAACAACTGTATCAGATGTGTCTATGATCTACTCTTGTTCAGATTTTGTTTCCGCGGTTAATTTGTGAAGGATGTAGTGTATGATATTTCGTTGTTTATAGTAGAAACCATAAATAATTTGTTAAAAGGATTTAACAAATAGGAGATTTCTCATCAGTGTTGCAGTAGGATTCCAGGTAATACGAATTTTCACACCTTCAAGCCCAAAGTATTTTCAAGTCTTATGTTGTTTCTTTGTGTCACTATTTTTGTTTAGATTTTTCTTTATACATCATTGGTTATTTTCCCTGCATGAGTATTTGAATGATTCTTTCACTAACTTCTTGATGAGAATGCAATAAAAAAAAGAACAGATCATGAAGATCATCAAGGTGCAGAATAGTGCAGGAAGAGTAAACTCCAAGACGAAGCTAGTGTGAGGATTAATGAAAGAGCCACTCTCACATCTAGAATAGAAAGAAATACCTACCTCATCACCAGGTATACCTTCATTATGTTTATTTACTTTGTTACTATTGTTATTTCTCTTGTTTTGGGATCAACAAGTACATTTGATGAATGTGAGAAGCAAGTCCTTTGTATCAAGATTGAGGAAGATGTTGAGCCATCCCATGACTTGAGTGGACATAAAGTGGACAAAAGCTCAAGATTTCTGCAAAGAAGATGGAATCAAGAAAGAGACCACCATACCATATAACCCATAACAAAATGGGCATTTAAGGATCTTTTACAGTTTTGTCTACTTTCATGTTCCAAAGTAAAAGGGTACCAAGCTGGAAGCTTTAGGTAAGAAAGGTATGATTGTTGGTTATTGTGAAAATTCTAAAGCTTATATAATATATGTATTTGGGCAAAGAAATATAGAGTTTAGCAGAGATATAACATTTGATGAAGACGCAGCTATTTGAAAATCCACTCCTCCTCCTAATAATGTTGAAAGACAGGATGATGCCTTGGATGCACAAGAAGATCCCAAGCCAGAGCTTGATCTTCCTAATGAACCCATGGATCCCATGGATCGTAATATTCCTAATTAGCACCGCTAATTGGAATATTTGATTTTTGTATAGTTTTGCCGACTATAGTTAATTAATAAATAAAAGTGAGAAAAAGGGTCTAACTCACTTAAATAAAATAAAGTGTTTCCCTAGTAGAGGCAACGTTGTAACTTAAGGGGGAGCCTTGGGGATCCACACCACACACGAGAGGAGGCTCACGTAGCCTCTAGAAGCAACTGCGCAGGCATAGGAGGAGCTTATGGAGAGAGGGGACGCAGTTAGGGTTTTGAGGGGAGCTACCACTATAAAAGGTGGGAGTTTCACCTCATTTGGCATTATTGATATTGTTGATGATATTGAGCTAGACTTCTGTCTACTTGAGCACGATGGCTGTTTAGTCGGTCTGCAGCACTGTTTAGTGCGACTGAGTGTCTCCGGTCGGAGATCTCACCTCGTCCCGGACTTCGGGCACTGCCGGGGCAAGGTTTTTTTCACTTCTTAGCGTGAGACGTTGTGTTTTGTCGGGGAGTTTATTGTCTGGCCGAGTCATCAGTGACCGCGGGCCCTTGGAGGGAGGACGGTTTTGAGTTGGAGCCTTAGTGGTAGAGATTTCGCAGAGATTCGTGCCTATTCCTGGTGTGGAGGTTCAGTCTTTATCAGTGGGAGATTTTCCGAGGAGTTGTGGCCCGATTTCAGCATATATCATTTGGCATCTGCGCTGGGCCTGGAGGGACAGCGTTTTTCCGTGAGGAGGGTTTCTGGGGTGATTTTCGGAGGCTGACCATTTTCTATATGGTTTCTGGGTTTTGTCCGGGGTGGTGAGTTCAGGTGGTCTGCAGATTTTCAGCTCATTCCGGCAAGGGGATCAGCCCCTAACTTCAGTCCATTCTAGCAGCAGCAGTTTACGGCAGTTTCTTCCAGCAGCTGGGACGCAGTTTCTTGTAGCAGCCATTTCCTGTTTTTCTGAGAGGGTTCTTCACTTGCCTTGTGCAAGGATAGGTGCATTTATTCTGATTATCCATTGTATCTCATTATATTCCCGCATTAATAAAATGGCTTAGCATTTCCGCATTTTTATGTGTATTTGCTTTATGTCTCTGCTTTTCTGCATTTCCTATATTGTCGTATGCTTGTATTGTTTGCCATTTCGATATTAACATGTGGTATCGCAGCATACCTCCGTTCTCACTCGTGGTCTATGACATTGGGAAAGAGATCATACAGAGGTTTGCTGGAATTTTGGAGAGCAATAGCAGTTGCAGTACCAAAAACGAAATTGGAAAAAGGGCCAAAATATAAAGGGTCAAATTTTGAAGGTTGGAATTAGAAGAAACGTCTTCTGGGTTTTTCTGGGTTTTGGGCAAGGATCACCTTCCCAAATTCCTGGAATTTTCTGAGTAGTTTTCAGTGGGTAAATCGGAGGTCGAAGTTAAGCAGCAGTATGGTTTTGCAGCAGCCGTGCAGTTTCTGAGGAGCCTGTAGACACAGCAGAAAGAGCCGATGGCAGGTGATGATGCTGAGAGGAGATTTATAGAGGCGCTCCTCCAACACATGCAGGATGTGTCACAGAGACTCACTGCGCTAGAGGTTAGGCAGCGGGAAACCCCAAGGGGTTTTCAGATTGGTGAGGGATCAGGCACATCCCACCATTTGCCGGAGCATGATGCCACTCAACATATGGCATCACATACACCCACACGTCCTACCATGCCCACTTTTCTGGATGAAGACATAGGGGCAGGAGCACAGCGAGAGCCGGAGCCGCGCCACATGGGTGACTATTTTGCAGAGTACCAGGCATACGGGCAGGAGTTCATGGAGGCTCTCTCATTCAGAGATTATGTTCAGCTCCGTCGTGGTAGTAGACCTCACAACTTTCACAGAGGGAACATGCGCTCACATGATGGGGGCTTACAGCGCATAGTGAACAGATTCCATCTACCGACATTTGACAGGTCATCCAGGCGCTCAGAAAAAGCTTGGGTGGACAAGTTTGATGCCTCTTTCCAGCTTGACCGAGTATCGGAGAGGGAAACCATTAAAATGGTTACCTCGCACTTGGAGGATGAGGGAACACAGGGTTGCAGGGAGTCCGAGGTTACACCTAGTGTGACACAGGATTCACCCTCATTGGAGACCTCCTTGGCCAGGTCGGTTGATGTGGTAGTGGAGAAGGTAGAGCCTACCTCAGTAGAGCCATCCATTGAGGTGATGACCGGAGTCGTGTCCGAGTCTTCAGGTGGTAGCAGCACACGACAGATGGGTGAGGCGTTAGGAGATATATCCACCTTCGATGAGGCACTAGCAGGTACAAAGGTTTTGGATGATGGTCGCAAACAGCGGTATCATCGGCTTCAGACGGACCTTCGAGTTCTGAGAGAGAAGGCCACGTCAGTACGGGAGGCCATTTTGTTGCAGGACCAGGAGCTGGAGGGTATGAGAGTGACTTGTGCCAAGTCGGCGGCCAAGTTGGTCCGCATTGGGGAACGACTAGATTCCCTGATGGTACAATCAGAGGGCACGTTGGAGCGTCAGATCATTCCCCTTCAGGCATGCATGGATGGGACTAGCAATGTTGTTGGGTCATCTCTTCCCATTGGAGAGAGAGAGGCAGAGCCACCTAGTCAGATCTCATATGTTGACTTGGATAGCGGTATGAGACGATCAGAGTTGCACAGGGTACAGCATCCACATGTTGAGGTTGGATGGCAAGAGATTTTGAGTTGGTACTCGGTGGAGCAGGCTATGGAGATAGTGATAGATCCGAGTGTAGCTCAGCAGGATTTTCTATGCATGGGGAGTACAAGAACCCCAGATTGGCATTGGGATCCAGGTGGGATCACCTACCATTTCCCAGACAGGTCGGCTGACTATGTCTTGGAGAGTACAGTTGGCCTAGTAGTAGAGCATGTGCAGTTTCGGTCAGCTCCAGTGGCCAACCAGTTTATGGGCAGACTCCCTAGGTTGTCTTGGCATGACACTCATACACGGGATTACGGGGTGGTCAGCACACCTTGGCAGGAGCTTGTCAGAGGAGGTGGCATTGGCAGGCCACCAGATGGCACCTTGGATGGGGCCAAGGATTCTTCACCTTTGTGTGGGGCACAGAGGACGCAGGGGAGCCGAGCAGTGGTGGTAACACTACTGACCCATAGGGATATTCACTTCTCGGACCCCTCGAGGAGGATTTGCAGTGATGATCCATTTGTCGGCGGGTATAGTGATGCGACGGTGGACATGACGATACCGATTGGTGGTAGTCCGATATGTAGAGGCACAACTCTAGGACATCACATCCATGGATGTGTGGGAGCCTCTAGCAGTGATCAGTGGACTACTGGTGGACATGGAGCTACATGGTGGTGTACCGTAGGGTGTGGGACTGCATTGTGGAGTAGGAGTACCCTACATCACATTGAGAGCACGCGGGGAGTGACAAATTCCTGGACACAGTCAGGGCACGAGACGGTACAGGGTGGTACAGCAGTAGCATGGGGTATCCAGCAGTATTCAGGGGTATGCCTTAGTGTGCAGTGGCATGTTGAGGAGTACATGGATGACCGGTGGCTTGCGAGGGCGTACGGCGCGGCACAGCAGGGTCTTAGAGTATTGCATCCAGGGAGACTCACAGGCAGGGACACTGGGCTTACCTTTGGGGGTATTTCACCCACGATCGATGAGGAGACAGAGGAGCGATACTTGATGGTATCTGTGGGAACTCACACATCCGACACTCTTCTACATCACTCATGGGCACAACTGATTTTGTTGTTGTCCTTTGGCACTTTGGGCATGAGCAGCAGGGTCCGTGAGGCACACCCAAGATATTTGGATGGCCCTCAGCATACTAGGCGAGAGACTTCTCAGCAGTGGCACTGGGTCAGTACGCTAGTTGACAGCCACAGTTTAGGGGATGAGATGATCCTCTGCAGTGGTGGCACATTAGTCATTGCTGAGCCTACGCTTGGGGAGCGGGTCATGAGGGAGACATGCATCATTTTTCCCTCAAGGCATGTTGAGATCATGCATGAGCAGAGGATATTGGGTTCAGCAGAGGTAGCATCCCAGCATGCGTCTGGACTCCAGACATTGTATCGACACTTCATCGAGAGGGTGGATGGCATATTCAATGCAGATGAGGTGGCGGAGGTAGAATAGGAGGGCATTCCTTCTATATGCCAGGGTGAGGACTCTTCTTCATATGAGTCCATAGGATCAGTTGAGGTTGCTTCTGTGGAGCAAGAGCAGTCATGCAGGCATGATGACAGTAGATTGCAGCCGTATTACAGTGTGCAGGGTGAGCAGTCAGGGGACTGTATAGGAGATACTCTGGGTGATGAGTCACTTGTGACGCTTTAGCTAGAGCAGCACATGAGGGAGCCTGGGTCAGCAGAGGAGGATACTATGGACATCAGGCATGACATTTCCTTGGGTGAGGTCCAGATGGGTGCCCACATTGAGCCTATGATGGATATGTGGCTAGCATTGGGGTCATCCTTTGAGGTGGAGCAGTCAGATGCACAGACACCGAGTACCGTGACAGCAGCTATAGATCCATATCCTCTGGAGATGTTGGAGGTAGATGTGATAGTTTGGCAGTGGGAGATGATTACGGGTTGGCGGCAACCTTCCTGGCATGTTCCACATGCAGTTGTTGTTGCTACATTAGATGCTTCCTCCCAGATGGACCGGCGGGAGATCATGAGTTGTTACCCTCTTGATGGTACGGTATTCTTCGTAGGGAGCACAGTGGAGCAGGGGCCCTTGGACATAGTAGATGTTACAGATCCCAGTCGGCAGGAGGGCACCAATTGTCGTTACTTCAGGACTCCTTCCCAATTTCAGGAGAGCAGGATCAGCATGGGATTGAGTCATGACTTGGATTGGAGAGAGGTGATGAGTTGGTATGCAGTTGGAGGGGTAACATATGTAGCTACAGGTACAACGCAGCAAGAGCCCAGGAGCATTGATGCTTATTGGTGGTCTTCACCTCTTAGAGCATTAGTCATAGCCAGAGGCAGTGCACAGTCCGAGCCGTGGGACTTGGGCGATTATTGGCCATGGTGGCGATGGGATCCGGGGGGATTATTGGTTGACTAGTACTGTGAGAGGCCAGTTTGGGATCTTGGCATTGAGATATCCCTTCGTATCAGGGTGATGCAGGAGACAGAGAGGGTTCAGTGGCACATCTGGGACCCCGGCACATTTTGCAGTGTTAGTGGGGAGCATCGACTAAAGAGGAGGCTTGTTCAAGCATTGTTGGAGGACAAGCAGTTTTTGCCGGATGAGGAGGCCACTTGGGAGAGTGAGGAGATTTTGCAGCATCCATCACTTTAGTTGCTCGAGGACAAGCAACATTTTGCCGGGGGAGACTGTAATATTCCTAATTAGCACCGCTAATTGGAATATTTGATTTTTGTATAGTTTTGCCGACTATAGTTAATTAATAAATAAAAGTGAGAAAAGGGGTCTAACTCACTTAAATAAAATAAAGTGTTTCCCTAGTAGAGGCAACGTTGTAACTTAAGGGGGAGCCTTGGGGGCCCACACCACACATGAGAGGAGGCTCACGTAGCCTCTAGAAGCAACTGCGCAGGCATAGGAGGAGCTTATGGAGAGAGGGGACGCAGTTAGGGTTTTGAGGGGAGCTAGCACTATAAAAGGTGGGAGTTTCACCTCATTTGGCATTATTGATATTGTTAATGATATTGAGCTAGACTTCTGTCTACTTGAGCACGCTGGCTGTTTAGTCGGTCTGTAGCACTGTTTAATGCGACTGAGTGTCTCCGGTCGGAGATCTCACCCTTGGCCCCGGGGGACTTCGAGTGCCTGTTCGGGCAAGGTTTTTCTTCAGTCTTTAGCAGGAGATTTGCAGGTGTTTTGTTGGGAGTTTTGCTGAGGAGCTGAGCTTCATTGGGTGACTGCGCAGTCCTTGGAGGGAGGACGCAGTTTGAGTTGGAGCTGCTCAGTGGTAGAGATTTCTGCAGGAGATTCAGGCCTATTCCGGTGTGGAGGTTCAGCGTTTATCATTTGGTGAGTTTCCTGAGGAGTTGTGGCCCCATTTCAGTCTATTTCAGTTGGTGTCTGCGCTGGTCCTGGAGGGACAGCGTTTTTCTAGGAGGAGGGTTTCTGGGGGTGATTTTCGGAGGTGGTCTGTTTTGTATATGGTTTCTGGGTTTTGTCCGGGGTGGTGAGTTCAAGTGGTCTCATTGATTTCAAATTTCTCATTCCTACAAGGATCACTTAGTCAGCTTCATTCCCAGCATAGCTTGCTTATAGCTTTCTTCCAAGAATGGGATGCGCTTTGTCATAGGGTTGTCCCCGTTTTTCTGAGAGGGTTCTTCAATTGCCTTGAGCAAGGATAGGTGCATTTATTCTGATTATCCATTGTATCTCATTATATTCTCATATTAATAAAATGGCTTAGCATTTCCGGCATTTTTATGTGTATTTGCTTTATGTTCTATTTTCGGCATTTCCTATATTGTCGTATGCTTGTATTGCTGTCTATTTCCCATTGGGGATATTACAAACTGGAGCTTCTCCATGTGCTAGAAAAATATGATTATGGTTTCGTGACACCCTTCAAGATGTTGATAAACATGATGCTCCTCGAGGAACTTTCAGAGAATGCAAGAAACGATGATGGTTCCAAGGATATGTTGTAGCCATGAGCAACAATATTTTAGTTGAACCATGCACTTTTGAAGAAGCTGTGAAGGATCAAGTGTGGAAAGATGCAATGATTGAAGAATATGAGTCCATCATTCATAATGATGTATGAGAAATGGTTCTAAGGCCCCAGGGTAAATTTGTTGTGTCTTTTAAATGACTGTATAAAATTAAACATGGTGCGGATGACAGCATGGAAAAATATAAAGCTAGATTTGTGGTTGGACAGTTCTGTCAAAAAGAGGGAATAGACTCTAATGAAATTTTTGCACGTGTTGCCTGTTATACAACCATCTGATCTATTATGGTTGTAGCTACTAGCCAAGGATGGTCCCTTCACCAAATGAATGTGAAGATTGCTTTTCTGCATGGCTTCCTCAAGGAAGAAGTATTTGTGGAACAACCACAAGGCTTTGAAGTACATGACCAGAAAACTCGTGTGCAGACTGAAGAAATATCTCTATGGTTTGTAGCAAGCTCTAAGAGCTTTGTATGCCCACATTAATAGCTTCTTGATGAAGCTTGGTTTACCAGAAGTAATGTTGATCCAAATCTTTACTTCAAGACAGTTTAAGGTATGCCTTTTGATTTTGGTATTATATGTTGATGAATTATTTATGACTGGTGGTGAACCTCTTATCCTCCACTATAAGAGGGAGTTAGCTTTTGAATTTGAAATGAAAGATCTTCATTTGATGCACAACTTTCTGGGTCTTGAAGTATGGCAGAAAACTGTTGAGATTTTCCTTTCTCAAGGAAAATATGTTTTCAAGCTACTAGAAAGATTTGATATGACAGAACGTAAATCCATGAATACTCCAATGGAGATGAACTTCAAGAAGCTATGTGGTGAAGCTACAGGTTCTGATTTGGAAAATCCTTTGAGTATTGACAACTGATTGGGGCATTGATGTTCTTAGTGAACTATAGATTGTGCATATGTTTTCCAGTCAATATTCTTAGCCAATATACGATTAAGCCATCACATGCACACTAGATTGCTGCAAAGCATGTGTTGAGATACCTACATGGGACCATCAATCTGGAATTAAAATATACTGTCAATGATATAAGACTACATGGATACTCAGAAGTTGATTGGGTTGGTAACTCCTCTGATAGAAAAAAAACACATTTGGGTGCTACATCAACTTAGGATCTGCCATGATATCCTGGATGAGCAGGAAGCAAAAGTTTGTAGCCCTCAGCATGGCTGAAGCTGGGTACATTGCTACTAGCATGGCTAACTGTGAGGCAATGTGGCTGAGGAAGCTCTTTGGAGAGTTGTTTGAGCATGTTCTGGACATAACAGTAATTTACTGTGACAATAAGAGTGGGATTCGACTTGCAAAAAAAATATCATTTTCCATGACAATGTTATGAACCTAATTCATAACTAATGTAATAAATATAGTCATTAATAGTTAAATAGTAATTAGGTAAATTAGTGATTAAGTTAGCTGAAAAGGCATGTCTAAAAGACATGCCTGTTCATGAAAGGTCACCTGCATAGGTATAAAAGCAGGGCCTCATTGTAATCTTTCAATCGTCTTATATCATATCAATAAATATTTATTATTATAAATACCTCTTGTGTATTTTTATAATTAAAGCCATTTTGCTATTAAAGCCAACAAATCTACAAGTCTTGCTGCTACAGAAACCAAATCTACAAGTTCCGTTGTTACAGTGGTATCGTGGCCATATCAGAGCTATATTAGATCCATATTGAGGACAAGTCGAAGCTATGGCACACAACATCGTTCTACAAGCCTATGAACGTAGTATACAAGCCCGAGGACATTGTTTACCATACAATGTGCCATTACGTGAAGAACCTGAAAAAAAGTGAAAAAATTAATAAAATTCTAGAAAAGCTTCAGCAATTAGAGAATTCATGTGCAAAAGTTACAACCCGTCTTAAAAGAATTTATGAAGAAATCCTTGATAAGGATGAAGATGAAGCTGGTCTTGAGGAGGATCCAAATAAAGTTGATTCTGCTAATCAGAAGACTGTTGAAGAATACATTAATGATTCTGAAATCGGCCATTTGAGTTCTGGAGATGGAAAACAGAAATACAGTGGTATTGAAGCAACTCCCAGGTCTCAGGTAGAGTTGTCAACTTCAGTAGGTGCTGAACAATCTGCTTTCCATGGTTGTGATGGTTCCAGCACAAATTTTGTTAATGAGAATGGTGTGTTGATGCCTCCTCCAAGGCTTGGTTATTCTGTGGCTTACAGAAAGAGTGAAACTTATAATGTAACTGTAGACAGAGAACAATATAATAGTCCTGAATTTGTCACTAAATATAAAGATGCAAAATTATTTATCATTAAATCCTATATTGAAGACAATAGTCATAAAAGCATCAGTGGAAATGAGAAGACTAAAATTAATGACATCAAATATTGCCTGGGAAAACCCTTGCAAATTGAAGAATGTGAAGTAATTACAAGAAATTCTATAAATATTCCACGCATTACCAGTACCAATGCTTCAAATATTCTCGCATCCATGGTGTCGCGGGGTCTAATCCCGCACCTGCCGAACTCCAATTCCAATAACGCTGTTGGGACTGATTTTTTTGAGCAGGATCTGAGAAAGAGGAACGAACGTGTCATAAATGCACTGTATATCGATTTTCCTCGCCAGTGCTTAGTCTGCGGTCTGAGGTTCAACTCTCAGCCGCTACATAGCAAGCACATGGATTGGCACTGGCATGCCTCCAGGAATAAATCCAGGTCTAAAATTAATGCGAACTGCAGGCGAACCATTGAATCTCGAAAATGGTTTTTGAATGCTGATAAATGGGTTGGGAATACTATGGAGATCGATGAACAGAATAGCACCCGGGAAAAGCAGAAACTGTTAGTTACACCATCTAGAGAATTTATCCAGAATACTGGTAATTTTTCTGTTAATAATTCTGAAACTGCAAAAGTAGAGGCAAGTCCTCCTCTTCCCTGCGTTCCAGCAGACCAAAGCCAGACTTGTTGTGCAATGTGTGGCGAAGCTTTCGAAGAATTGTTCAACAATGAATTAGACGAGTGGGGGTATAAGGGAGTAGTTTTCATGAATAACTCTCATCCCCATGATTCCCAAGGGGATATCTCCACCAAACCATTTGAAAATTTGCGTTGTCTTCTTCTTGGTGGAAATAAAATTGAGGCAGCTATCCATGAAAACTTGGTCCTTCCAAACTGTGGAGATATATGCATTCCTTGGATGCAAGCAGAAAAAGATGACTGGGTTCCAAATACAGTTGTTCCTGTACTAGGGATACGCCAAGAATCTAGTGAAACTATGGGATATGATAATCCATTATCACGTATTAGTGAGCTCTCACTGTGCACAGATATTACGAGTCAGTTTCTGGAGCGAGGTTACTACAATCCTACATCTACTTCATACCCTTTGACTAATGCTGCTAAGCGAAGGATTTTACCTTGTCAAGAGGTTGTTTCGCGAAGTAAAATCTTCTTTAGAAGTCAAATTATATTTTTCCGTTTTCTTCTTTCTAGTACCCATTAGTGCGAACATAGAAAAGGATATACGCACTCTGATTTAACACAAATTTTAACATATTCATTCCAGTATGTTTTCCTGTCACCGACGAGAACAACCAACTGGTCCTTTTCGCTGCACATTTCAACAGTGATAACATTTGCCGTCGATGCAAAGATATATTCAGATATTCAGATCGGATATATCCCTGGTTTACGACAAAAAAAATTCATAATCTCGCTGCCCCAGTTCCGCATTAAAACCTCGACGCTAGAATATCAACCTTCAAAATGAATTTCTGCAAAGCACGATGGTGTGGCCATGATTTCCACCAGCTCGATGGCCGCCGTGGGCCCTTCTGCTATCATCACCCTGCGGAGTGCATTGGCAATGCTCACCTCAGTGCTCTTCAGATCGAAATTCTTGAAATCCAATATTACTGTATTTCTTTAGGAAAAACCCACCGCCATTTTGTCGTTAGTGCTGTCAAACAACAGGACCTCTCCACTCATGCCCGAACCGATTCGAATATTCATATTAACTATACTCAGAGAAGTGAGCAAAGTATGTATATATATATATATATATATATATATATATATATATATATATATATATATATAGAGAGAGAGAGAGAGAGAGAGAGAGAGAACCCAGTTTCAAGGAAGCATCACTGGAGAATTATACATGCCAAGGTACCAGTGATGAATGACATGTCTAGCAGATAATCCCAAGTAAAGGAAATTGTCGAAAAGTTAAGCTTTGAGGACAAAGCTTTTCGAGAAGGAGGCAATGTTATGAACCTAATTCATAACTATTGTAATAAATATAGTCATTAATAGTTAAATAGTAATTAGGTAAATTAGTGATTAAGTTAGCTGAAAAGGCATGTCTAAAAGACATGCCTGTTCATGAAAGGTCACCTGCATAGGTATAAAAGCAGGGCCTCATTGTAATCTTTCAATCGTCTTATATCATATCAATAAATATTTATTATTATAAATACCTCGTGTATTTTTATAATTAAATCCATTTTGCTATTAAAGCCAACAAATCTACAAGTCTTGCTGCTACAGAAACCAAATCTACAAGTTCCGTTGTTACAGACAAGCCCAAGCATATTGAGAACAAATATCACGGTATCTGGGATATGGTGCAGAGAGGAGCGGTAGGACTCCATCATATAGCGATGGATGACCAAATCATCGACATTATTACCAAGTCTTTGCCGAAAGGAAAGTTCTTGGCTTTTAGAGAGCAACTTGGATTGACGAATGTGACCCTTCCTAGAGAGGGTGGTCATGGATTATGAGCCTTGGATGTGCGAGATCCTTGTCATGTGTTGACAAGTGGATCCCCCCAAGTAGTGATGAGCCTTGGATGAGCGAGATCATTGTCATGTGTTGACAAGTGGATCCCCCCAAGCATAGATGAGACTTGGATGTGTGAGATCCTTTTCATGTGTTGACATGTGGATCCCCCCAAGCAGAGATGAGCCTTGAATGTGCGAGATCCTTGTCATGTGTTGACAAGTGGATCCCCCCAAGTAGTGATGAGCCTTGGATGTGTGAGATCCTTGTCATGTGTTAACAAGTGGATCCCCCCAAGTAGTGATGAGCCTTAGATGTGGGAGAACCTTGTCATGTGTTGACAAGTAGATACCCCTGAGCAAAGATGAGACTTGGTTGTGTGAGATCCTTGTCATATGTTGACAAGTAGCAATCCCCCCAAAGTAAATATAGGGTGATTGATGAAACTCCCCTATGATGATTCTTCTTCATTAGAGTGAGACATCATTGTTCCAGATGATAAAGAGCAGAGATGAACAAAGATGAGCAGAGAAAGCAGAGATCTTTTGTTGCAGAAAGAAATTCCTCCCTAGTTGAGAGGGAGTGTTGAAATTTGGCAGCACAGGCATGAATTTGTAAAAATAGAAAGTCTAAATATAGAAAATCTAAAAACAGAATCTCTAAAAACAGAAAGTCGAAAAATAGTAAGTCTAAAAATATAATTTCTAAAAATCGAAAGTCTCAAGTATGACCTTTCAAAAATCATAAATCACCTTGCATCCATCAGTAATCAAGTATTGTTGAGGGAAAGTTCCTCTTGATAGTCAATCAATCCTAATAGTTCAATTTCGACTTAATCATCATCATTATTATTATTATTATTATTATGATACTATTATATTATTATTAAAAATAAATTCAATTCAGTCAATCTTGCCTCTCAATAATGTTCTCTTAAACTCTCATTAATGCTCTTACACTTTCTTACACTCATTAAAGCATGTCATAAGATATTCTCTCACACTCAATAAAAGCATGTCATAAAAGATTCCTCTTACGCACTCTTTAATGCATATGTTACACTCTCTTAAAAGCATAAGTTACAAAGGTGTGTGTACCTCCTTAATGGCATGAGTTACATTTCCTAAATGGGCATTGAGTTACACTCCTCTTGGAATGCGAGTTACTCCTCCTTTGCGGCATGGATTTGTTGCTCCTCCTATATATATGTGCCTCATTCTTTCTCCCCTCACTACTTGTGCATTGTGAAAGAAGAATACGAACTTGAGAAAGAGTTGGAGAGAGTTGAAGAAGATTGTCAGAGAGAGACTTGAAGAGTAAGAGCATAACTTGGTGAGAAAAGGTTGATTCAGTGCTTCAGTATTTCAATGTTGATTCAGTTGAAGGAAACGTTGATTCAATGTGTGCATTTACTGTTGCTACCAGTGATCTTCATGCTACTACTTGTTCAAATTTGGGTGAACTTACTCATTCTCTTGATCTCTCATTGTACTTTGTATCTCTATTGAACAATTGATTTCTAATAGAAGAAGAATTTGGTTGGTTTTCCCCTTGTGGGTTTTTCCCTGGTCATTGGACCTAAACTCTGTGTCTCATTTTGTTCTTGGTTGTCTTCTATTGTGCATTTGATTTATGTTCTATCTACAGTTGTTTATCTAATATTGTTGCATAAAGAAGTTTTGTAATAAGTGATTGTTACGGCATAGAACATCAGAATTTCAGCAATTGGGACAAGCGAACAAGAGTACAGACCAAGCCCATTCTTTCTACTAAATCCGCCTGCTAATCCATGTCCAAAATGTCCAAGGAAAGCAAGCAAAAATACCCAAGTACATTATGAAAAGTCATACCTTCAGGATTGGAAGGCCCACCTTCAAACATATGATAATAAAAGATGGGCGAGGGCACACAATGGAAGTCATACCTTCAGGATTGGAAGGCCCACCTTCAAACAAATGACCATAAAAGATGGGCGAGGGAATACAACGGCTAGCTCAAGTGTCGGATAATGGTGGCGCATCAAGCTATGTGGTGGCTACAAGGGGTTGTTGGTATTTGGTCGAAGACAAAACTAGGGGTCACCCACTAGTGGTGGGTAACAAGACTTATAATGTCTAGCATGGTAATATACATTGACCCTAAACTTGGAAAAGACACTCAAGGCCTAGTGAGTAATCGCACTGTAGCTTTAAAGGATGTGAGTGAAAAAACTCAATTAATTATTCATCACAAGTAAAAAGAAAAAACACTCCTAGAGTGGCATTCTTACTAAACAAGTGTCCCAAGGATCTAAATATATTACATAAGCTTATCATGCTAGTGTCATTTTATACAATTCCCCCATGGGAGTATGGAATTTTGTTAATTTTGCGCAACTAGGTCCAAACTCCATGTTGCATTACTCATATGATGAAGATGATATTTTGTTGGGTTCCTCTTTCGGAGAGGTGCAAGATTGATCTAAAGATCATCTTGTTTGGATGAGCATAACTTATATTTTGATTTTATTTTCCACACATGTGCAATTTGTCAAGGTCGGCCTGAATTCTAATGTAGGCTCATAAGCGCAAAAAATGTGTCACACACCCTCATTGATGGATATAAATTGGAGAGACTTGATGCTCATTTGCTCATCATCTCATCACACACATTCCTCATGATTTGATTGATTCGTACAGCCTAGAAGAGGATTCTCTCTCTCCCACATGAGAATCTAGATGCCGGAAATACGAATGATGCTAGAAATGGATGCTGGAAATCTGGATGTCGGAAATGGATGCCGGAAATGGATGCCAAAAATATGGACGTCGGAAATATGGATGCTAGAAATCTGGATGCCGCAAATCCTTTTGTTGACTTGCGTTGAATGTTTTGGGAGTTGTCTCATGAGGTGTGTGTGACACTAAAGGAGGGTTGATCTTGTATGTGTTTGACTGAACCTCCGGGAGGTTGGAAGAGCCGATTTGACCAGCCAAAGTCTTTGCTGGCTAGGGCATCCTGTTGACTATTGTAACAAACATTTCTCTCTATATTTGTTGGACAAGAAGAATTGTAAATTCTGATTTATTATATGGGCTTGTCTTCTGTCGATCTATTATTATGTTCTATCAACATTTACTTTCAATGATTATGTGATTGCTAATCTGAATTGGGCCTATAAGAAAGATTGAAGTAAACTTCTTTAAGCATAGAACATATCATGGTTATCTAAATTTAACATGGTATCAGAGCTAAGGTGAAGACAAAGCCCAAGCTAGTGTGAAAAGAAATCACCGAAGAAGTCCTATCAAGGACCAATGGCCTCCACATACAAGGGTTTCAAGAGTGATGATAAGCTGACTGATAAGTCTGATTATCATGCCTGGAAGATGTCTTTGGATTTGGTATAGGAAGGTCAAGAAGTCATTGATTATGTGCAGGGAAGATAAATGAGCCTCCATCAAATGCACCGGCTGCCACAAAGATGAAGTATAGAAAAGGGGAAGTCAAGGCAAAGATGATCATCAAGGATTCTATTCATAAGCACTTGGTTGCTTATATCTCCGAGTTGGGTACATCTAAAGAGATGTATGATAAGCTGGTTAGCATGTTCAGGTCTAGCAATGCTAATCAAGTGCTTTTCTTCAAGAACAAGATGAAGAATATCAAGAAGGGCAAAGAATAATCCATTCAATCCTATTTTATGAGGCTCACAAAAATCAGGAATGATCTCCTTGCCATAGGAGAAGAAGTAGATGATCGAGAGCTCATCCTCATTTCTCATGGAGGACTTCTCTGAGACTGGTATGTATTTAATACTACGATTCTTAATAATAATGTGATTCCTAATTTTGATGAATTGTTGACGAGATGCACTCAAGATGAAACTAGAATGATGGAAAGATATCATCCCTCAAATGGAAATGGAGGTGACGCTACTGCCTTCGTCGCTCATGCAAAGAAGAATAACTATGGTGGCTTGAGAAATCAAAACCATGGAGGAGCGGGGCCCAAAGGAAGGAAGGGAAGATGTTACACTTGTAACAAGACGGGTCACTATGCAAGAGAGTGCCCCAATAGAAGGGACTCTCCCAGGGATGAAGACAACAACAACTTCAGGGGGAATGGAAATCAAAGGAACAATAGGTTCAAAGGAAAGAGGAAGGCTCCCTCTGATCGTAGTGGAAACGGGAAACCTTTCAAGAGGTCAAGAAATTCCAAGTACGATGAATCTAATGTTTTGATAACAAGAAAAATGAATATATTCTTGTATCTACCCTCTCTGTTGCATCTCCTCCCGAAACCCTGGATGTCTGGTTGATTGATAGTGGTGCTTCAAGGCACCTCACTGGTTATAAAGAAGCCCTCTTTGATTTGATTGAGAAGGATACTAATTTAGAAATTATCCTTGGAGACAATGCCACCTATCCTGTGAAAGGGACAGGGACTGTGACCCTTCATCTAACTCAAGGTCAAGTCCTCTGCTTGCAAGATGTGTTGTATGTACCTAATTTGAAGAAGAATCTAGTTTCCCTTTCAGCAATGGAAGACAAAGTATTCAAGGTGGCATTCATCGATGGAAAGGTACGCATCTAGAAGAAGAACTTCAAAGAAGCTCTTACTATTGGTTTTAGAGTTGATACACTCTACCAGGTTGGAGGTTTGGGGGCTATGTCATGTGATATGTAATATCCCAAAAGGGAAATAGACAGCAATACAAGCATACGACAATATAGAAAATGCTAGAAATAGAACATAAAGAAAATGCTCATAAAAATGCCGGGAATGCTAAGCCATTTTATTAATCTGAGAATATAAATAAATACAATGGATAATCAGAATGATAGCACCTATTCTTGCTCAAAGCAAGTGAAGAACTCTCTTAGAAAGATAGGAAATGGCTGCTACAAGAAACTGCGTCCTAGCTGCTAGAAAACTGCCGTAACACTGCTGCTGCTGGAATGGACTGAAACTAGGGGCTGATCCCCTTGTCAGAATGAGCTGAAAATCTGCAGATCACCTGTACTCACCACCCCTGACAAAACCCAAAAATCGTAACAAGAATGGTCAGCCTCCGAAAATCACCAAAGAACCCTCCTCAAGGAATTACACTGCCTCTGCAAGGCTCAACGCAGATGCCAAATGATAATAGCTGTGACAGTGCCTCAAACTCCTCAGGAAACCTCCTCCTGGCAAAGACTGATCCTCCACACCGGATATCAACTGAAACTCCTGCAGAAAATCCCGCAACGGAACACCTCCAACTAGAACTGCGTCCTCTCTCTCAAAGACTGCGCAGTCACAAGAGAAGCCCAGCTCCTCAGCCAAACAACCAACCAAATCTCCCGCTAAAGACTAAAGGAAAAACCTTGCCCGTGCAGGCACTCGAAGTCCCCCGGGGCTAAGGGCGAGATCTCCGACCGAAGACACTCAACGCACTAAACAGTGCTGCAGACAGGCTAAACAGCCAGCGTGCTCAAGAAGACAAAATGTCTAGCTCCAATATCATCAACAACAAGAATGCCAAATGAGAAGGCTCTCCCACCTTTTATAACGCTGGCCTCTCTCCAAAACCCTAACGTGGTCTCCCTCTCCTCCACGTGCTCCTCCTCAATTTGCGCAGAAGCTCCTAGAGGCTACGTGGGCCCCCTCCTCTACGTGGTGTTGGACCCCCATGGCTCCCCATAAGTTATAACGTTGTGCTACTTAGGGAAATGCTTTATTTTACTTAAGTGAGTTAGACCCCTCTCCTCACTTTTATTTATTAATAAACTATAGTCGGCAAAACTATACAAAAATCGAATATTCCAATTAGCTGCCACTAATTAGGAATATTACATGATACAACTCTTCAAACTGAGTTATGGCACAGGAGGTTTGCACACCTTCATTACAAAGCCCTTCCCGAAGCAAGGAAGGTAGTGACAGGGATGCCCGAGTTTAAAGATGATCATGAAGGTATATGTCAAGGTTGTGCCGAAGGGAAGCAAAAAAGGGGACCATTCCCCTCAAGTGTCACGAAGACATCTGATATTTTTCAATTGGTACATTCCGATCTCTCTAGTATGATGCCCATAACATCCTTGGGAGGATGCTTGTATTATATCACTTTTATAGATGACTTCTCTCGCAAGACTTGGATATACTTCTTGAAAAAGAAGGATGAAGCATTCAAGTGGTTTCATACCTTCAAGGCCTTGGTCGAAAATCAAACCGGGAAGAAAATCAAAATCTTGAGGACCGATAATGGGACTGAGTATGAGTCAAATGAGTTCAATGACTTTTGCAGGGAAGCTGGCATTAAGTGGGAGACCACAACTATGTATACTCCTGAGCAAAATGGTGTTGTTGAAAGAAAGAACAGGACCATTGTGGAAGCTGCTCGTGCCATGCTATATGACCAAGGTCTTCCGAAGTTTCTATGGGGAGAAGCTGCAAACACTGTTGTATATGTTCAATATAGATGCTCGCATTCCGCTTTGGACTCCAAAACTCTCGAAGAAGTCTTCTCTGGTAAGAAGCTTGATGTCTCCCACTTTATATTTTTTGGAAGTCCTGTTTATTTTCATGTGCCGAAAGAAAAGAGAAGCAAGCTGGATGCTTCTGGAAAGAAGGGAATGTTTGTGAGCTACAGTGAAACTTCGAAGGCATATAGAATCTATGTCCCTGGTCAAAGAGAAGTGGAGATATGCCACGATGTCACCTTCAATGAGGATGTTGCCCTCAAGAAAGTAAGAAATCTTCCTAGCTCAAAGGAATACAAAGAAGAAGAAGAAGTTGGAAGGCAGGAAGAATCCAAGGATGAACTTATGCCCGATGTTGAAGGACCAATGGATCCTATTGATCGACCTCCTTCAAATAAAAGGAGACCCTCATGGCTTAGGGACACTCTCGAAGATGCCGAGAGACATATTTCCCCAAGGGGGGACATTCCGTGAAAGCAAGAAGCCAAATAGGTACCAAGGGTACCTAGCAGCCATGAGTACAATTGTACAATTTGAGCCTGGATCATTTGAAGAAGTCGTAAAGCATCAAGTTTGGAAGAATGTTATGCACAAAGCATATGAGTCCATGTTGAAAAATGATGTCTGGGAAGTGGTCCCGAGACTGGAGGACAAATCTGTTGTCACCTCGAAATGGCTCTTCAAGATCAAGCATGGAGCCGATGGAAGTGCTGAAAAGTACAAGGCAACATTTGTTGTCCGAGGCTTCTCTCAACAAGAAGGCATAGATTATAATGATATATTTGCACCTGTCGCCCGCTATACCGCCATCCGATCTATCATTGCCATTGCTGCAACACATGGATGCCGGAAATAGATGCCGAAAATCTGGATGCCGAAAATGGATGCCGCAAATCTGGATACCGCAAATATGAATGTCGTAAATCTGGATGCCGGAAATCCTTTTGTTGACTTGCGTTGAATGTTTTTGGATTTGTCTCATGAGATGTGTGTGGCACTGAAGGAAGGCTGATCTTGTATGTGTTTGACTGAACCTCCAGGAGGTTGGAAGAGCTGGTTTGACCAGCCAAAGTCTTTGCTGGCTAGGGCATCCTATTGACTTCTGTAACAAACATTTCTCTCTATCTTTGCTGGAAAATCAGAATTGTAAATTCTGATTTATTATATTGGCTTGTCTTCTGTCGATCTATTATTATGTTCTATCGGCATTTACTTTCAATGATTATGTGATTGCTAATCTGAATTGGGCCTATAAGAAAGATTGAAGTAAACTGCTTTAAGCATAGAACATACCATGGTTATCTAAATTTAACAAATTTGCATAGAAGAAGATAGAAGAGAAGAGAGAGAAGAAGGGGTAAGATTTCCCTACTGGAATTCTAAACTCTAAAAATTTGATAAGTGCCTTGTACATTGGGCCATGGGGTCTTCATTTCTGCTAGGTACAACTTAGCAGGTAACAGTAGGTACCATTAAATATTTCTTAAGGTAGGAAATCACTCCACAATAATGTTTGTTATAATTACAATATACTTTACAATACCCACCATTACATTGCTTTTACTCTTTTATATAATTCTATCTAACCTCCTAGTAACTATTTACTGAATAAACCTTCTAGTAGGTGAAAGTTGGAAACTTCTAATATTCTTATAATCATTGCTTTCACACTATGTCGCCGCCTATCTATTATTATCCACCTTGGGTATCTCCCTAAATACCCTGCATTATCCTCCCTAGGTACACTACATAGGAATCCATCCTCAAGGCATATGCTATAGGAAAGTGTGTACAAGAAGGATAAAATCACACCACCTCATTAAAAGAAATATGTTTATCATAGTAAACCATGACAGTATGCCAAAAAGCCACTAATAATCAATGAAACATTGGGAGACCATTAGTTTATGGGTTTCCCTCTTCATGAATGCACAAAGGATCAATCAATTGTCTGCTATGTTAAGCAAAACCCTTATGAAACTCCTCCACATGCTAGATACAAGCCTCCAAAATAAATGATGATGCCGCATGGTGAAGTTTAATGACAAAAGTGCACCAAACCAACATATATCCACAAAAAACACATAACCTCTAAACACAACTTGCTTGGGCAGGGTCTTCAACCTGGAAAAGGCCTCATGTTATATGAGGGGTAACACATGGCAGCCATAAACAGTCAAGGGTTTTATGTCAAAAGATGGATCAGATTTCAGTTATAAGAAGATAAAACCGTTAATGCCTATGGGTGTGCATTTTTTATCTTCTTTCTTGTACTCTAGTCCTAATCTATGAGTTGGAAAACTTCTTTAGGGTATCTCTGTAAACCAAAATGGTCTTCAGCAGTGACTATTGTCCTACATCCTTTCCGTCTCCTTGGGACAAACTTAGTCTTCATTTCTATCTTGATTTCTACAGAAGTATTCACAAGCATCTATATTTAATGAAAAGCAAGTTCATCTATTTTATAAAGTTGTCCTATTGTGAGAGTTCATTCAAAGTGGATGCTCTCTCTGCTCTTTGATTTAGTTTTAGGGCTTTCAATTAGAAAGATTTAATCTAGAATTATTTTGCTAAATTTCATTGTTTCACATTTCTCCATCATCCATTTGACACCAGTCATCTTTAAAAATATGAATTCTAAGTTTTTTACTGGATACTACCCTAAAACTAGAATATACTAGTTTCAAAATGAGAAGAGTACTGATAACAGGAATGGTTTTCCTAAGTGGTCATTTGACCTCCCTTGGGAGGTTTTCTGAAGGACAATTTCAAGTGATAACACTGAACAGACACCTCACTACGTGTGGTGAAGAAGGTCAGTCCCCTCAGTTGAACTAATGGATTTCACATCACTAAATGCAACAACATTTTCCAAACCTGCCAAACATATTGGATCCTAATACTTCACCCATTGAGGAAGTCATAGGGATTGGTTGATGCCATACTTGAATATGGTTTTAAATCATTAATTTCTTATGTTTACAAATGGGATGCAACCCACACCTAGGACCAACTGATGTTGTCAGTATTTTTGACAGTTAACCATCTAATTTTGACAACAAACAGTGAACTTACTCTTCAAGAATTAATATATGGGAGTTAATAATCCACATTTATTGAGCACAAAAAAAGAGAATTCCATTGTTGGTGAGCCAAAACCTGGTACATATAAGTTCCTATGTTGCGAATTTACCTACTCATCCTTTACAGCTTTTCATCATATTAAATATTCCATGTCATAGATTATTGCATAAAGCCAAATAAGATCTATTCCATTTCAAAAAATTCAAGTTTACATACATCAGAGTTCCGAATACTGAAAGAAAATGATGCATCTCCTCATCAATTGGTGCACCAAATGCAATAACTAGCAGGAACATCGAACTTGCCTGCATCAAAAGTATAACAGTATTTTAGCATATGCAGAACAGTTGCTATTTCTTTATATCGTGTTATCATTATTATATAAAAATCTTTCATTAAAAAAGGTACTTCATAAGGTTACAAAATAGGCACTTGACATTAAAAGTCGACATATGGAACATAAACAATCTTAATTACTGGGAAACAATTGTTGTAAGAAATATTGGCAGTCTGCTCTGATATCATACCATTCACACAATGGGGCAGAACAAAAAGTGTCCCGCTGCATTGTAGACAACCTAGACAACCGTAGATGTTATGAAATGGTTAACCCCACCCTACCATAGAGACAGGCAGAGTACATATTGGAGAAATGTCTATGATAGTATGTAATATCCCCACTAATTAATTTTATTGAGTGAGTTCCAAATTTTTGCAATTTTGTTGATGGGGAAAAATTTTGTGCATAAAACTTAGGAAAAGTGGATGAGGAGGCACCAATTTAATTTTTGTGAGAAGAAGGCTCCACAACATTAGGAAGAAGGAGAAATTAATTGGATAGTGGAATGTGGGGGCCACCTCAAGGAGGGAATTCAAACTCCCTTGAGGAAATTCGATGTGGAGGGAACAGAGAAGTAAGGGAGGTCGAATTGTGGAGCCCAAAAGGAGAGGGAGAGCAGCAAGTAGAAATAGAAGAAGAGGGCCTCATTTTGGGACTTTTTGCCAATTTATCTTCTCAACCTGATGTTCACTTGAGTTGTTCAGACAAGTCAGCAATGTTGCTTAGCACAAGGGATTTCCTAGCAGAAAATTCCAACTCTACCTTTGGTGAACTTCGAGTGTTACCCTAGGAGAGCTCGTGGTCACATCTTGAAGCTGCTCTGGAATGGATTTCAAGAGCAACAAGCCAGTTTAGTGTGCAGACTAGGCGCAGTAGAGAATTTCGCACTACTTGGAAGAGGCAGCCCCAGTGAATGCAACTTTCTGTGAATTATAGGAGTGTTTTGCCTTAATTTTTGCTGGCATTTTGTGGTGGTTTGCTAGGCTGAGTGTGGGGGAAAACTTCAGGCAGAATTTGTTTCTTCCTCGGCCTGCATAGGGGTTCACTGGCAGAAATTGTGCAGGGTTTGTGGGGCTAGGAGTTTGAAGGGAGAAAGGACTAGGAGAGACCAGGGATTTGGGGGGGAAAATTACAGGGATTTTTGCAGGAATTTTGGGGGTGATTTGGAGAGCATTCTACAGCAGTTTCCTAGCAAGAGAGGAAACTGAGAAATTCACACTATTTTGTGGGCTTTCCATAGAGCTAGTTTGGAGCCAAACCCTTTTTGGGATTTGTTGGTCTTGTTGAGAAAGTGGACCAGCTAATTTCTCATAATTTTCTAAGCACATCTGAGGGCAAATTTGTCATTTCCTATTTGGCAGCAGCAGCAGAACATTTTTGGGTCAACGCAGAAATTGGGGAGGAGCATTTCCAGCACTTGAGCATCATTATTATCACCTGGGTTTTGCCTTGTTTGTTGTAACAAGCACAGGTTCTTCTATTCCTATCTATTTGCACTCCATTCTGCTCAGGATAATAAAATGGCTCAGTATTTTGGTGCCATTTCTAGTGTAATCTAATATTGTGTCTCGAAATTTTGGTTGTTGTTCATAGTTTTTGTTTTTGTTATCACTTAATATTTTCCATTAGGAATATTACAGTGATATCAGAGCAGTGATCTGGCCAGTTGTGAGAGAAATGCTTTATATGACCCCAGAAGGCAAGCAGAATATAACATATCGGAGGCATAGATACAAAAGTAAAGAAAGGGAATTGCATATTACCCTTGATCCGGAGGTTCTTGAACAGGAGATAATAGAAACAGACATGGGGGATACAAGTAAGGAGGATGCAACTTTCCAAAGCCTCTTGAAGGTCTTGAATGATATGGCACAAGGGCAGAAGGAGAAGTTAGAGGAGATGAGATAGCAGTATCATAGCAGGGGCAGACATGGGGAGTTGATCACAAGAGAGGGTCAGTCACATCTCACCATATTGACAGTACCAACCCTCAGAGCCACCCTCACAATCACAGTGGGCCACCCAGATCTACTATGCCCGCATTTTTTACTAAAGGGGTTGGAGGACAGCCAAACATGGACGAGAAGCCATTAGGGGATTATTTCCATGAGTATCAGTCTATGGGAGAGGAGTTTCGAGCTGCCCTAACCTTTAAGGAGTTTTGTACCATTGGAGTGGCACTTGATGATAATGAGAAGACTCCATGCCCAAGGATGAGCTAGAAGACATTTGTACCATCATATATCATCAGATATCATCAGTTCAACAGAGTTTTCGAACTCTACTTCTATTTCTCATCATCTTTCTCTTGTACCCAGATTCCACGCCCTATGGAGAATTGTAATAAGTTATGCTAGTAATGATGAATTTGAGTCAGTATTGAGTCTGTAACAGGCCTAGATAGCTTGAGACCTTGCCAACAAGTGAGTATTACTCTAGGAGGATTTTTTTACTCGGTTAATTATCATCTCCCTACCAGGACTTAATAATTAATTGAGTTTTATCCTCCAATTTTACACCAAAGCCGGAGTACGGATTGATGGTGAGGCCTTGGGTGAGTCCTAGTGTCTAGAGTCAATGTATATTACCATAATAGATCACACAAAAAATTTCATGGAATTCGGTTAGGTCTAGGTACTGATTTTTTTATTTTTTTTATTTCCCGCAAGTCGAAAATTGCAATAAAAATTGTAATTGAATTGTAATAAGTGTTGCCTAGAGAAGTTGTATGGGGTATGAGTAATCAAAATTACACCTCTCACCCTCAAATTTCTACTATGAGACACTTTGATGGGTTAAAAATGTGTTTTGAACCCTCAAAACCCACTTTTCCTATGTTTAGTGGGAAATCTGGCAATTAATTAAGCCAGAAATTAAATAAATGGAGAAAAATAAATATCCACACATGCTAGATAAAGTGGAAATGAGGTGGAAAATTATGGAGGAGTTAAAGTGAAGTCCCAAGGTGATGTGGACTCCTAAAATCAAGGAAAAGACTGTTGAACCCTTAGTTAAACTGAGAGGGGGAGGTGAATCAGTTTAATACATTCATGGACTTTTAAACTTTCCTTTAAACTTATTTACACCTTCATTTTATGATCAACTTAATATATAATGAAACAACAATCTTAATATGTGAGTAGCAATTATTAAGCAGATTAAATACAGAACATCAACACATAATTATCATGCACATGGATAACAGATATAAATGGAAACCCATAAGGGAGAAAACCACATCTTATTATTGTTGTGATGCAAAGGCAAGCTCCAACTCCCTCTCACCACTAATTTTCTATAGGCTCCAACCTACAAGAGGCTACTACCTCAAATTCTGCAAGCTACAACTTGCAAGGAAGCTCAAACTCCCATCTGTTTTATGTAGGCTCCAACCCACAAGAGGCTCCTACCTCAACCAGCTCCAACTGGACATCTATCAAGCTACAACTTGAAATAGAAGCACCAATTTTCTGTCGGCTACAACCCACAGGAGGCTCCTACCTCAACCAGCTCCAACTGAACATCTATCAAGCTACAACTTGAAACGGAAGCACCAACTCCCATGTATTTTCTATAGGCTACAACCTACAGGAGGCTCCTACCTCAACCAGCTACAACTGGACATCTATCAAGCTACAACTTCATACGGAAGCACCAACTTCCTCACTCTACAATAAAATGATATGCTGATTTACCTGGATATCAACTCTATTTTTCTCCTTCTTCACTGTTGTCCTTCTAGCCTTCAAATTTGCTTTATATCATCTCTGGATCATCACAGCTTCTCTATCTGCTCTATCTTCTTCTTCCACTCTCTAACCTCTTAATGCATATGACAGTAACATCATTTATAGAAATCACCCTCTCGTTGTTTGCATTCCACATGGGAATATGAAATGAACAGAAACGACTCTTTGCCTTCCACCTTCTCATTCTCTCGCTCATCATTTCAGGAGGTTACAACACTGTCTACTCATTTCAGAATTAAATTGGAGTTCTGCTTTGCCTACGAAGACTTGCCTTTGCATCACAAACAATATAAAAATAAATAATACATTTTCAGTTACAATCAATTATTTACTCAACCCATCAGTTTCTTCGCTTTGTTGTGCGTTTGTCCTCTTCTGCTTGATGTCTTCGTGTCTTTTTTGCTTTTGTTGTTATATTCCACCTTTGCTGCATAATTTCCCCTTTTAGCCCGACTCTTCTTCCACGTTCAGCCCCTTCGTTAGCTTTACAATCGTAACACTGTTCTGCCCGAGCTCCTGATCCTTTGATTTGCGTTCAGATCATTTCTTTGTGACCTATGGGATATGGCCCACATACAACTCCCTTTATACACACGGCAGATTACAAATCTGAGCTTTAATCAACATACATATTGTTGGCTTGTGACCTCACTGACAAAAGAAAAGGAGCTGCTGCATAAAGAAAAAGAAAAAACGCAGGCCAAGAGGACGGGGAACAACAAAGTTAATAGAGGAGCTTTCAAAGAATAAGCGCGGCGATCAGATGAGAGTATGGCATGAATAAGGATACCAATACGGATCTCTCTCAAAGGCAGCACACATAGTTCCTTGGCAGAACCACGCGCCAAGTACCGACAGTCGATGACCATTCCGTCGGCATCCGAAAGGAGTTAAAGTGGCCGAAGCCAACCCCCCAGAGGAGGTGATGTCATCCCTCCTCCGGGCCAATCAGAGTGATTCCATGGGGGGAAGGAAAAGGGACAGAGGCCTCCGTCCACCCCACCGAAGATCGAAGGGGCCCACCAAGATAAATAGTTGGCTCAGGGATTTTTACGGTAAGGTAAGTCTAGTAGGCGATACGAAGGTCGGTACTCGTCTTGTCCAGCACGTGGCCCCCACCTACCGAGCTGCTACCAGCCAACCACCTTGCGCCACGTGTCTCACTGTCAACGTCCTTACGACGTCAGCCCTACATGTGTTGCCCCACCTCGATAATCTGTAAAACCCTGTTTCCATAGCGTGTTTTACTTTGACTATGTGATTTTACTGGTTATTTATCGGTATTTCACTCTATCAAGTAGATAAAAACTCGAGTACTAGCTGCTTTTCACTCTCGCGTCGTTTTCCCCTACTACCTCACTGCTACTTCAGGTATTTGATCGTGTCTCTTTCGCTATTTCCCTTTTACTTTTATTTCAAATTATCATGGAAAAACTAAAGTGCTTCGCACCCGAAACCCCCCAAGCCCGCGAGGTCAGGACTGCTCCTGGACCCGAACCCCTCACTAATGCTCACGCCCAACTCTGTGACCCGGTCTATCCCTTCAACGTAGCCCGCACCAGAGCCGAGCTCTTCGATTTTCTGCGAAGGAACGAAGACGTGTTTAGAGTCGCTGAGTCAGGGCTTTACTACCAAATTGCCCCGACGACTCATTCGTTCCCAGAATTTATTGTCTGGCTTGGGGAGGCCTACATTGAGCGTAAGGACCTCTTCCTTTCCACTCGGGGCACCAAGATCCTTGAGATTACTCCCCAACTCATCAGAAAAGCCCTATGTTATCCTCCCGCCCAAGACTATGTCGAGTTCTCCGAAGTCACTCTCTCCTGCCATTTCTCAAATCAACCCTTGGAAAAACAAGTGGTTTCCTCGACCTCATCTCTGACTCACGCCTATTATCTTTCCCTCACACAGAGTCTTTTCCACTGTCATCATTCCGTAACACCATACAACCTATTCTAGTGGTTATCTCGGGAATGATAGGGTTTGAGGATGTCGAGATGGTGACTAAGGCGTGTTTAGGGTTCCTATGGCTCATGATGCAGGCTGAGATCCTTTTGGATATACCCTCCTTTCTGGCCTCGGCTATCAAAGCCCAGTTCCAAGATATGTCTTCCTTCTGTTCTTTCAAATATTGCTCCCTGGTTTTCTACTTATTCCTATTTGAGCATGCGGATAAGTTTGAAGGTCTAGGCCTGAACAGGTTCTCTAGGAGAAATGCTAAACCCAAGTCTGTTTTCGAGTGGACTCCAGTAGTTCACCAGCATCCATAGGGGAAGCGGTATGTGAAATTCGTTACCGATTTTATGTCCATAACCTATGTTATCATACACGACAGCTCCCCTCCCAGAATCTTTCATGAGCAGAAGGATTGGCTCTAGTTCAGTGAAATGGATTGCACAGGTGATTGGTACCTGTTCAAAGACCACACCGAGATCAGGGTCTACAGTGCTGAAGTACCTCCTTAGCACCTGCCAGTGTTCCCGTCCATGAGGATTTTTGCCCACGAGTTCATTTGTCAGGTCTTAAGTGCCAACCAAGTCCACTTCGTGCCCGCGAAAAAGGGACACATCTTCAAACTCCCAAACTCTATAGGCCCTTTCACCATTAATTCAAGGCATGCCCTCTCCACTATGGAAAGGATGCTGCGGGAGATGAATTTCCCTCAGGGAGATGTCTGGCACTATGATCCTAAGGGGTTCCTCACAGGCAAGAAGAAGAAGATTAAATCAACAGCATATGCGCATGAACCTAGGCCTCTCATTGAATCGAAAGCTAACTTTGATACGTGGCCTTTGGATACACAGATGGAGGCCGAATCCTCAGCTGCTGAAGGAAAAGGAGATAATGTGCTCGCTGAGGCAGAAGGGCAAGAACAGGGGGACCCCTTGGGAAGTCAAGGGTTCATGGAGGTTGATGAGGAAACACACCCTAGTAAAAAGTAGAGAACTGAAGGGCCAGAGGACCTAGACACTGAATTATCCAATGACGAGGTCCCCTTGCTCAGGGATCCTGACAAAGACAAGCCAGGCTTTCTACTCTCCTTTGATTATGCCTCATCTTGAGCCCCCTCAGAGCTTTCACAGGTGGTCACCTTGGGCAGATATGATGCAAGGGAGGAGATTGAGACCAAGAACAAGTCCGCGAGAGAAAGGCTGAGGGCTGAACTTTCTCAATTCGTAGATAAACACCATACCAGGCTCTCCTCAATCCTGGATATGGATAAAGAGCAGCTCATATTGGCCATCCAGCAGTCAACCATGCATCCCATACCTTCGGGATCCCAATATAGAGCACTGGAAATAATTCTAAATCTGGGCAACATTCCCCTACCGAATAAGTTGGACTTGCACCAGTGTATCGGGGACATGCTACGGACTGAGTTAGTGAAGCATACAGTTGCCCTTCAGAGGACTGAAAGGAAGCTGGCTCAAATGAAGATCACCCATCAAAGGGAAAGGGCTAGTGCTAAGGTTGTGGCTATTCAGCTGGAGAACACCAAAAAAATGATAAGAGGAAAGGGTGTTGATACCAATTCAGCATTGCAAGCCCTTCTAACCAAATCAGATTTGGATGGACAGGAGTTGAGGAGAAAGCTGAATATCCCTCGTTCTGAACATATTCAGACCGAGGAACTTGCCTAGGTAGAAAGGGAAAAGACAGTTCTCACTGATTCCCTCGCTCAAAGGGAAGAAGAGATCACTCAAAAGGATAAGGAAATCGTTGGGCTAAACAAGAGGTTGTCAGAGCTACAACTTAAGTGGGGTGAGCATACGTGCGTAGTTCCTATGCCAAAAGATCCACAGACTGCTTCGGGGCAGCTCACCAAGGCTCTGGCAGATCTAAGGATGTTGAAAGATGAAACACGCACCACTCGCCAGCTCCTAGACGAGGCCAGGGCTGCATACGCAGAGAATCAAAAGACAGTTTCATCCCTGTAGAAAGAGGTGGAGAATCTCCGCATGGAAGCCCAAGGACATGAGAAGTCTATTAAAGACTTGAAAACACAGATTAAAGGCAACATGTCGTTGGTAAAAGCAAGGCAAATTGTCTGGGGAGAGATCATAGCAGAGGTCAAGCAGCATTGGGAGTTCCTCGTGCTGACCAATGACAAGAAGATTGCTATTCACGAGTATAAGGCACAACTGGAGGTTGGTCCCAGGGAAGGAGAAGAAAAGGCAGCAATAGCAAAGAAATATGTCAGATATCTCAACGAGCTTTCGTCTGAAGAATTGAGCACACAGGGAGTGTTCGAACGTTTCAGGACTATTATGGACGTTAGTAAGATGATTGAGAAAGAGAACACACACGTGAACACGCTGGAGTTTTTAGCGCTGGTGTCAAAGGGAGTGGAAAGGTTCGATCAAGAATGGCGCAAGTTGGTAGAAGCTGGCCTCCCGCCATGCTGGGATCCGCAGTGAGGTGCACTACTTCCCCTAATGGCTTATGATCAGAAAATGTCAGAGATCAAGTGCAAGGCAAACATTACACTAGAGAAAACCTCCCGGCTAAAGGCAGAGACCTTAGTAACTGCACTGCATAAGGAATTCTTCCTTATCGCTCAGGTCAAGAAATTCTTTGTTGTCCACGTGGATTATACAGAGCTTACACAACTACAGTCTATGTTTGAAACCTACACCACAGCATCGCTACCCAATTCGATTTTATGGAAAAAATGTTATGAATATGTGAATCCTCCAGTTTCCTCTACTTCACAGTGACCGCCAACCCCGCCGCCTCGTCAGCATGGCTCCTCCACGTCTTCAGTCCAATCATGCCACACAGAAGGCTTGACACTCCTCGTCGTACCAACTAATGGACATCATGATCAGGCCCATGCGGCCTTTGTTTTATTTTTTATTTTCAATTTCCATGTAAGGTAAAATCGGGTGAAATCTCGATTTCACTCTACGCACTCTTTGCATTTCATGTTTCTGTTATGTTCTTGTTATAGTCTGTATCGGACAATACTGTTTCAGATGCGATGCCGTTATGCCGCATCTTTTTTTGATTTAGATGGGAAACTGTAATATCAGCAGGGAATATTTTGTTTGAAGAAATATCTGGCCACGCTGCCCATGCAAACGGTTATAAAGGCCAACTCGCAGAAAAAGTAAAGGTTCTTAATTCTCTGAAAGTTGGAAGTGTATAGTCTGCGTAACACATTTTGTAATTTTGAGATTTGCTCTTAATGTATACCTGAAGAACTGTTTTGAAGAAATAATATAACAACTGTTTGTTGCGAGAATGGATTCCTACTGGACTTATGAACAGTATGTATGTCTCTGTTGTATTTGGTTCAATTTAATGCTCTGTTCCATCACATTTTCCTTCCTGTTATCTTGCTTTCGGAATGCGGGTGGTCTATAGGTTATGTATGAATTTATCTCGAATGGTACTCGTATAATGATCTATGATACTACCTTAATTAGGATCGGTGCATGATTTATGTTTCAAGTTCCTTCTCTCTACCGCTTTCTCCCTAAGTCCTTGAAGGGCGGATTCTTATACCTTGTAAGCCCACCTTACTCTGACTTACCATCCTAATTCTTCATGGTCTTCATCTCGATTAACTTTAAAGACTATTCATTGGTTTCACATCTGGCCCTGTTTGCAGCAAATCCAATTCCATGACAGCCACAAGCCCATTCTGAGCATGCCTTTCTCCCTACAATCCAAGTTCATAGTTATTACTCTGCTCTCCTTGTGATCCAGAACCACAGATTAAACAATTCTATCCAGTGAATATCCAGGAGGTTCCTGTCGAAAAACATGAAGAGAACCTAGATGACCTCCTGCTTTAAGATGTCCTAGGCACTGTTCTTCTGCAACTCAAGGCTGTCTCTAGGAGTGACAACACATACGTTTATCGATCAACAACGCATATATATATATATATATATATATATATATATATATATATATATATATATATATATATATATATATATATATATATATATATATATATATAACACACATACAATTAGCAATCAACAGCGTAAACTTTATAATATGGCGCATATAACATACATGAAAGGACTATTGGGTCCCACAATGCTTGACCAATCATATCTCATCGCAAATGCTTGCCCGCAGGTTTCCCACTCTACTATTAGCGATAAACCTTAAACCATGCGATCTGCGATCTGCGTTCGTGCGCGGTGCTGCCACGTGGACTCCCTTCGTCGCATCACGTCGCTCAATCCTTCCCGCATCGCAACCAAAACAACATACCTTGTGATGCCTTTGAAGTTAAACCCTATTTCTTGCGAGATGTGATGTTGCGCAAGGTCGACACATGTCCCTCCATTTCGCATCGCAAAAACTTTAACTTAACTTGCAGTCGCCTTCCTGCTATCCGTTAAGCTCTGTGATGTGCGGTCTCGCGATTTGCCGTCCGCCCAGATCTAACTGTCCTCATCTGATCACACTTCGCACTTTTTAAGATTTACTTTGTGGTTATACTTTATTTCTTGCGATCTGCGAAGTTGCGACGTGCCAACACGTGTCTTCTCCATTTTACATCGCAAATAATTTAACTTACCATGTGACGCCTTAATGCTAAACTCTTAAATGTTGCGATTTGCGAACTCATTCCTGATGTGATTCGATCTCCGCCGTCCATCTCTCGCCTTTATATTTGCAATCTAATCCTGACCTTCCATTCGCCTCCCTTGGACTTCTTCAAGGAATTCTTTGCCTTAATCAATTTTTCGTTTGTTTACACTGTCCCGCTCTATAACTCCGATTTCTCCACGTTGTTCCTCCTGCGTTTGTTCTTGAGCTTGTCTTTGTTACTGAATGTCTTCCCGAGTTATCACACTCGACATCCCTCATCTTGGTTCTGACCCTCTGACTCTCGCCTCTCGCCTCTCTCTCTCTTGGCTTAATCATCTTTGTTTAATTGGTCTCTTCCTCTCGGCTCTCGCCTCTTCCTGCTTCTGCTATGTGTAAGATCTTTGGTCCTCGCTATGTCTTGCAAATCCGATTGCCTTCTGTTGTGCGTTGAAGCAATTCACTTCCTCTGCTTCATCTGTTGCCTTGCCTATCTCTGCTTCTTTTCTGTCTCTGCTCCATTCGTTGCCTCTGTTGCTCTACTTCTCTGCTGCCTTGCTGCCTTTGGTGCCTTCTTAGCTGCATTCGTTGCCTTTGCTACCTTCACTGCCTCTGTTGCTTTGCTTCTCTGTTGTCTTGCTTCTTAGTTGCATTCGCTGCCTCTGCTACATTCGCTGCCTATGTGCTTTTGCTGCTTCTACTTTTTTGTTGTCAACGATGATTCTGGTGTTGCTCCTTTCTGTACCTTCGCCATCAATGACAATATTTCCAATAATCTCCCCCTTTGGCATTGATGACAACACATCCACCAATACTCCAATACTTCCTACAAGACTTCTTCCCCTTCTCATTCTAAGAAGTGTCTTGTCTTCCTCTGCCTCTGCTACCTTCGCTGCCTCTGTTGCTCTGCTTCTCTGTTGACGTACATCTTAGCTGCATTCGCTGCCTCTGCTACATTTGTTGCCTCTGTGCTTTTGCTTCTGCTTCTTTATTGTCAACGATGTTTCTGGTGTTGCTCCTTTTTGTACCTTTGCCATCAATGACAATATTTCCAACAGTCTCCCCCTTTGGCATTGATGGCAACACATCCACCAATATTCCAATACTTCCTCCAAGACTTCCTCCTCTTCTCATTCTGAGAAGTGTCTTGTCTTCCTCTGCTTGCTTTTCAGAAGAGCCTTTCTTCTTCTGCTTGCTTTTCCTCCCCCTTTGACATCAATTGCAAAGGGTTACACATTTCCCAATGTAGTTTCTATCTTTTCATTTTCTCTCTCTGAGTTGTGTTTAGGCCTTCTTCTTTTGAATTTGTACCATGCTACTCCAAACTGGTGTACAATAGTTGTTGGGAGAATACTTTGAGAATCATTCAATTTGTATGTAAGTTGATACCATCCCAAAGCTCAAACTCCTTGCCCTTGTACAAAGCTGAAAGTGATGATAAGGACACTTCATAGAACAAACTTATATAATCAGAGATGCATCATTGGAACAATACTAAAATGCTGAGAATGCTCCATAAGACATATAAAGCCTGCTCCAAATATACTTCAGTCCATATTATGATCTTCATCTGAGATACATATCTGTAGTACACATCTTTCCAAATATGATGATGCCAATATATGTTTTATAGTTGAGGTTCACCTTTACTACCTGTGGGTGGTGATATGTGTTGGACTGCTGACTAAGATATTACACTACCAGCGGAAAGGCCCTTGATACTGATGTGAACAATGAGTTAAACCAGAACTTACAACTTATTGTAAGATTAGACAATATCTTTCAATCTAAGAGACCAAGTGACTTTACTACTTGTATAGAGTACTTTTCAAAACTAACACTTGAGGCTAGAGACATTCAATGTATTGGTCAGTCTCACTTATCAACTATCCAATTTTATTTATGACATAAGGGGGTATGTATGTCAATGATCAATCTATCTTCAATGGTGAATTACCAGCAAGTCCTTTCTGCGGCTTTAGATGAATCAATAAAAGACTTTTGAGCTTCAAATGGTAAGATTAACACAACTAGTCCTTCGTACTTCAGATACTTTAACTGTTCTATCATGATGATCTTCAGCAAAACATCTTCAAGTTGTTTAATTGAAATCTCAGCAAACAGACTTCACACAGTTTTATGAATGATCTTAAGAAAGAGGCCTTGAAGATATATATGTACTGACTTGAGGAAGGCATGCAGTTATATCTAGAAATAGATACTGCTTCAATTCTCAATATGATACTTCAAGTGTAAACAAGATAAAGATCCTTTAGCACTTTTATTGACCTTTTCATGCTTTAATAATGCAGATAACGTTGGGTATACTACCTTGATGTACTTCTGCCATAATACTTTGTTCCTGAAGACCTGTACCATACCACTGCTACACTGATAACACTTGGTATTTTGCTGATAGGAAGGCTGCTTGATCCAAGTACCAATTGATACTAATTTGATAAACTATGCAGTAATTTCACTTCAACTCGCACATGCACCCATAGTTAAGACAACCTTCATAGTTTCTACTATTGAGCTCTCCACTGTTCTTAACAGCAATCATCAATATACTAAATTTGATCTTGGCATCACTAACCTTTTGCTTATTCTATCATTCTGGTTTAAAAGAATGTCACTGCATATTCCTTTCTAGGACTGCTCCAAAATCATTGCTGCTCTACATACAATTCCATTGTTCTAACATAATGATCTCCGGGAAGGCATCTTCAATTTCTTTACTTGGAATTTACAAGGGCAGACCACTCATAGTTTTATCACTCATTTAACAGCTTTCCTCCAAGGGGACCTTCTGTAAATGAAAGATGGAATGATATAATGATGATAAACATTTCTCTTACTCATCCTTCTTAAATTTGTTTCAATGCTAACTCTTGTAATGTGATGCACAGTGTGATCATCCTCTATGGATCTTTCCAGTTCTATAGCTCAAAGCATAATTTTTGTGATTATAATCATTCATCACTTAGTGTGTTGTTGTCTTCTTAGCTTACATGTTCATGGCTGTTGTTCCCTCTACCACCATAGTTGCTTGTTGCCTTCTCTCCTTCCATCAACCTGTTGGCTATTAAATACTTCAGGTATTCTTCTTCCTCTATAGTTCTCTGTTAGAGGAATTTTCCTTTCCCTTTCTGAACTTTTAGCTGTTCTTATTCCATGGAGCTCTTCTTAGACTACGTTTATGGGGACTAATTATGAACTGCTCTCCCCTTGGGATGTTGCTTCTTATTTATTGCTAGCTGGATATTTGCGTTGCTTCCTATAGCAGCTCCCCCTAAGACTATGATGGAATCATTATGTCATTGAAGTAACAGGCTCCCCCCTTTCTCTTTTCCTTCCATACTTTATTGGGGCTCTTCATAATGTCTGCACTTCTTTTTGATTCACAGTTTTGTCTAATTTGATTGGATTCCATCATCTGTCTAGAGTTCTTTAATGTATATGGCGGCTTACAATCTTTTGCTTTGTGACCAAGCTTGTGGCATGAATAACATCTTACTTTACCTAAGAAAGGTTGAGCTGATGTATAGCATTTTGTTCCCCTTTTTTAATACAATTTACATTAAACAGATTTATGTCCAAACTCATTGCATGAAAAATAGTAGCCATGGAAATGATTTGTGTACCTGGTAAAAGATTGTCTTTTCCATTTTCTTGCTTGAGGAGGTCTTCTCATTTGCTGCATCTTTTGTTGGTTAAACTTGCTTTATCTACATTGGGTTGCTACATGTCCAGGTTTATGGCAAGAAAAACATGTAATACTTTTCACAAGAGGAAAGAACCTCCTTTGTGATCTTCCGAACTTGTTCAATTCATCTTTAGGAGCGTATGAGCCTTTAGTTGTTGACTGTTTCATCCTTTCATTCTCTGTCCTTTCATGTTGCTGCTTGCTTCTGTTTGTTTCTTTACAAATCATGTTCTGGCTGGCTTCTACTTTTGTAGGAATCTTTTGAGTTGTTTCATTATCCTTTACAACTTTTACAAAAGTGATATTCTTGTTACCTTATACCTTGGACTTATTGGTTATACCTTGGACTTATTGGTTTCTCCTTCATAGCCTATCCCAGCCTTTATGAGAGGAGGCCTTTGAGCATTTTGAATCTGGTCCAACTGTCCAGAGCTTTTCGTCTGTGGAATATTCATAGATAATTCCGTTTGGGCGTTTTCTAGTTTATTTCTCAGGCTTACTACTTCTTCTTCCAATTTCTCTTGCTCCTGATGTTTATCTTTAATTTGCTTTAGCAGAATGTCTTCCACCTTCTTAGCTTCTTCAAGTTCTACTTTCAGGCCAACAATTTCTTCCTTAACTTCATATTCTCTCTCATCACATATTTACACCAATGTCTTAAGGTTTTTGTTTTCATTCTTCAATCTTTCTATTTCAGTCAAGCCTGTGTCAAGTTTGGCTTTTTCCTCAACTGTAATTTCTTCATGGTACTCACATCCATTCACCCTAGCAGGTATCTCATTTGATTGACCTTTTTCCTTTTGAAAGGAATTTTTCTTCTTCTTCTGGTTTATCTTCTCCTTCTTGATAATGCATCCACTAGTGTCTCCTTCATGCATGAGATGCAATCTATTCCATATTCCTTTTGCAGAGGTTAAATCCATTATTAAATCAAGATCCTTGTTATGAAGACTATTATATATCACACATTTTGCCTTGGTATTCCATTGTTGTTCTTGCAACGAGGGAGAGTCTGTGCAGTAACCATCACATACAAGCTTCCATACCTCAAGTTCATAAGCCATTAAATCTGTTCTAACCTTATCTCTCCATTCAGGAAAGTTTGTTGTATTCAACTCGGGTACATTTTGATAATCCATGACTCAACCAAATCTCCTTCAAGCTACTAGGCTTACACCAAAGGAACCCGCTCTTATACCAATTGTTGAACCCTTAGTTAAACTGAGCGGCAGGGGTGGCGGGCAGGGGGTGAATCAGTTTAATACATTCATGGACTTTTAAACTTTCCTTTAAACTTATTTACACCTTCATTTCATGATCAACTTAATATATAATGAAACAGCGATCTTAATATGTGAGCAGCGAGTATTAAGCAGATTAAATACTGAACATCAACACATAATCATCATGCACATGGACAATAGTTATAAGTGGAAACCCATAAGGGAGAAAACCACATCTTATTATTGTTGTGATGCAAAGGCAAGCTCCAACTACCTCTCACCACTGATTTTCTATAGGCTCCAACCTACAGGAGGCTACTACCTCAAATTTTGCAAGCTACAACTTGCAAGGAAGCTCCAACTCCCATCTTAATCAGGGTGAAGACCATGAAAAATGAGTATGGTAAGTCAGAGTGAGGTGGGCTTAGAAGGTATAAGAATCCACCCTTCAAAAGACTTAAGAGGAAAACGGTAAAGAGAAAGAACTTGGAACGGAAATCATGCCCCAAGCTTGATTAAGGTGTTACTGTAAGTCATGATACGAGTACCATTTAAAGGTAAATTCATACATAGCTTATAGACCACCCGCATTCCGAAAGCAACGATAAAAGGAAGGAAAATATGAGTGAAATGAGCATTAAATTGAACAAACACATCAAAAACATACATATTGTTCATCCATTTCAGTAGGAATCCATTCTCGCAACAAACAGACGTTATATTATTCTTCAAAATGGCTCTTCAGATATACATTAAGAGAAAACCTCAAAACTACAAAATATGTTATGCAGACTACATACTTCCACTGTCAGAAAATTCAGAACCTTTACTTAGTCTACAGTTTGGTCTTTTATAGCTGTTTACATGGACGAGACCAGATATTTCTTCAGGCAAAATATTCCTTGTTGATATTTCAGTTTCCAATCCTAATAAAAAATGATGAGGCATAACGACATCTCATCTGGAATGGTATGGTCCGACACAGACTATAACAAGAACATAACAGAACATATGAAATATAGAAAGTGCATAGCGTGAAATCGAGAATTCACTCATTTTTACATTACATAGAAAATGAAAAACCACAAGTTAAAAACGGGCCGCATGGGCCAAATCATGATGTCAATCATTTGGTACGCCGAGGAGTGCCCGAGCCTTTTGGACGGTGTGAGCGGACTGAAGATGAAGCGGATGCATGCTGACGAGGCGGAGGAGGTCGCAGCTGCTATGAGGTAGAGGAGACTGGAGGGTTTTCATACTCGTAGCACTTTTTCCATAGCGTTTCCCCTGTTGTTGGTGTCGTTTTGTAGGTCTCAAACATAGACTGCATCTGAGTCAGCTCCATATAATCCACGCAGACAGCAAAGAATTTCTTAACCTGACAGAGAAGGAAAAATTCCTTGCGCAATGCAGCTAGTATGGTCTCTGCCTTTAGCCGGGATGTTTTCTCTAGCGATATGTCTGCCTTGCACATGATTTCTGTCATTTTCTGATCATAGGCCGTTAGGGTAGATAGTGCGCCTGACTATGGATCCCAGCATGGTGGGAGGCCAGCTTCTACCAACTTGCGCCACTCTTGATCGAACTTCACCACTCCCTTTGATACCAGCGCTAAAAACCCCAACGTATTCACGTGTGCATTTTCTCTTTCAATCATCCTACCGACATCCATGACCATCCTGAAACGGTCAAGCACTCCCTGTGTACGCAATTCTTAAGGAGAGAGCTCATTGAGGTACCTGATATACTTCTTTGCTATTGATGCCTTTTCCTCTCCTTCCCTACGTCCAACCTCTAATCGGCTCTTGAAATCGTGAATTGCGATCTTCTTGTCATTGATCAGTGCAAGAAGGTCCCAATGCTGCTTAACCTCGACTATGATTTTCCCCCAAACAAGTCGCCCTTGCTTCTACGAGCGACATGTTACCTTTGATCTGCCCTTTTAAGTCTTTGATAGACTTGCCATGCTCCTAAGCTTCCTTGCGGAGGTTCTCAACCTCTTTTTGCAAGGATGAAATCGTCTTCTGACTTGCTGCTTGCGCTGCCTGGGACTCGTCTAAGAGCCGGCGAATTGAGCGGGTCTCGTCTTCTGACATCCTTAAATCAGATAGGGCCTTAGTGAGCTACTCCGGGGCAGTCTCGGGATCTCTTTATATAGGGACCACGCATGTATGCCAGTCCCATTTGAGTTGCAATTCTGACAACCTCTCCCTAAGCACAGTAATCTCTTTATCCTTCTGCACATTCTCTTCCTGTTGTTCAGCAAGAGAGTCAGCGAGAACCGTCTTTTCCTTTTCTACCTGGACGAGCTCCTCTGTCTGAATATGTTCAGCACAAGGCATGTTCAGTTTTCTCCTCAACTCCTGTACTTCCAAGTCTGATTTGGCAAGAAGAGCTTGCAGTGCTGCATTGTTATCAACCCCCTTCCCTCTTATCATTCTCTTGGTGTTCTCCAACTGGGTAGCTACAGTCTTAGCGCCAATCCTTTCTCTTCGTTGGTTTTCCTTTATCTGCTTTATCTTCTTTTCGAGCTTCTGTAGGGCGACTGTATGCTTCACCACCTCGGTCCGCAACATGTCTCCGATACACTGATGCAAATCCAGCTTGTCTATCATGGGAATGTTGCCAAGGTTAAAGATTATTTTCAAGGCCCTACATTGGGATCCTGAAGATGATGGCTGCAAGGTTGACTGCTGGATGGCTAGTATAAGTTGTTCTTTATCCATATCCAGCACAGAGAAAAGCCTAGAATGGTGTTTTTCTACGAACTGAGAAAGTTCGGCCCTCAACCTTTCCCTTGTGAACTTATTTCTGGTCTCAATCTCCTCCCTTGCCTCCTGTCTAACCAGAGTGACTGCCTGTGACTGTTCCGAGGGGGCTGAAGACGAGGCAGTGTCGAAGGATAGTAGAAAGCCTGGCTTGTCCTTGTCAGGGCCTTTGAGCACAGGGACCTCATAATCAGATAACTCGACCTCTATGTCATCTGGCCCTTGAGTTCTCTGCTTTATACTAGGGTGAGTTTCCTCATCCACATCCATAACCTCTTGACTTCTCGAGGGATCCCCCTGTTCCTGTTCTTCTGTCTCAACAAGCACATTATCTCCTTTTCCTTCGGCAGCTGAGGATTTGGCCTCCATTTGTGCATCCAAAGGCCATGTATCAAGGTTAGCTTTCCATTCAAGGAAGGCCTAGGTTCATGCGTATAAGCTGTTGATTTCATTTTCTTCTTCCTACTGGTGAGGAATCCCTTAGGGTCATAGTGCCAGACGTCTCCCTAAGGGAGGTTCATCTCCCGCAACACTTTTTCCACAGTGGGGAGGGTGTGTCTTGAACTAATGGTGAAAGGGCCAATTGAATTTGGGAGTTTGAAGATGTATCCCTTCTTCGCAGGCACGAAGTGGACCTGGTCGGCTTTCAAGACCTGTCGGATGAATTCGAGGGCAAAAACCTGCATGGATGGGAACACCGACAGGTGATAAGGAGGCACTTCTGCACCGTAGACCCTAATCTCGGTATGGTCATCAAACAGGTACCAGTCACCTGTGCAATCTGTCTAGCTGAACTGGACCCAGTCCTTCTGCTCAGGAAAGATTTTGGGCGGAGGGTTGTCATATATAATGGCATAGGCTATGGACATGAAATCATTCACGAATTTCGCATACCCTTTCCCCTCTAGCTGTTGGCGAACTGCCGGAGTCCACTCGAAAACGGATCTGGGTTGGGCAATTCTCCTCGAGAATCTGTTCAGGCCTAGACCTTCAAACTTATCCGCGTGCTCGAATAAGAATAGGCAAAAAACAAGGGAACATTATTTGAAAGAACTGGAGGAAGACATTTCTTGAAACTGAGCCCTGATAGCCGAAGATAAAAAGGAGGGGATGTCCAAAAGCATCTCTGCCTACATCATGATCCATAGGAAAGCTAAGCCCGCCTTAGTCACCTTCTCGACCTCCTCAGACCCTAACATCCCCGAGATGACCGCTAGGATGGGCTGCACATTGCTTTGGAAAGTTGACAGGGGAATAGAATCTGTGAAAGGGAAAGATGACAAGCGTGAGTCAGAGAGAAGACTAAGGAAACCACTTTGTTTTTCCCAAGCTTGTTTTGAAAAATGACAGGAGAGGGAGACCTCGGAGAACTCAACACAATCCTGATCGGGGGGGTAACAAAGGGCTTTCCTTACAAGCTGGGGGGTAATCTGGAGGATCTTGGTGCCCTGGGTGGAAAGGAAAATGCCCCTACGCTCGACATAGGCCTCCCCGAGCCAGCTAATGAATTCTAGGAAAGGGTGTGTCGTTGGGGTGATTTGATAATACAGACCCAACTCGACGACCCTAAATATGTCCTCGCCTCTTCACTAGTAGTCGAAGAGCTCGACTCTAGTGCGAGCTAAGTTAAAGGGGTAGATTGGGTCACAGAGTTGGGCATGAGCGTCAATGAGGGGTTCGGGTCTAGGAGCAGTCCTGACCTCGCGTGCTTGGGGGGTTTCAGGCGCAAACCGCTTCGATTTTTCCATGACAATTCAAAATAAGAACAAAAAGGGAAATAGTAGAATAAAAAAACGATGAAATACATGAAATAGTTGTGAGGTAGCGAAGGGGAAAACGACGCGAGAGTGAAAGCGACCTGTACTCGAGTTTTAACCTGCCTGAGCTAAAAACTGGTAAATAACCAGTAACATTACCCAATTAAGAGTAAAACGAGCTACAGCAAACAGGGTTTTTACTAAGTAGTCGAGGAAGGGTGACACTTGTAGGGCTGACGTCATAAGGACATCGACAATGAGACACATGGCGTCAGGTGATTGGTTAACAGCAGCCGGGTAGGTGGGAGCCACGTGCCGATCAAGGCAGGTACCGGTCTTCGTACTGCCTCCTAGACTTACCTTACCGAGCATTTACCTAAGCCAAATGTCAACCGTGGTGGGCCCTCTCGAGTTTCGGCGGAGTGAGTCGGGGCCTCCTTCTCCTTTTATTTAACTGGCGGAACCCTTTTGATTGGCCCAGAGGAGAGATGACGTCACCTCCTCCGGTGGGTTGAATCCGACCATCGCAACGTCTGTTGGATACCGATGGAATAGTGTTGGCCGCAAGCTCTTTAGCGCGAGGTTTCGCCATGGAACTGTGAGCGTTGTCTTAATGTGTAATATCTATCATATTTGACATTACCGTGCATGTTTTTTAGAAGCCATTTCCATGACTTTTACTATCCACCATCCTCTTAACCTGTGTTTTTCCCTTCGTTTACTCGACAGCTCCTTCTCTTTGATCAGTGGGGTTACTAACCAACATTGGCTCCACTTGGGGACGGCATGCTCGCTCCCGAGGGTGTCGAGAATTTCACAGACCATCTGCTTGTGCATTTGTGAATCTACCTGGGGCATCTTCAAAACTTCAAGTACTTCCAGAAAGAGTTAAAACAAAAATGCATGCGAAATTTAAAACGGAATATATATACAGTATGGAGGATATATACAATGGGTCGTCGAGGCCACTGTCAGTACTAGAAGTAAGGCTTGAGGAATTGTCCGTTCACGGGCATTTCGATTAGGTTCCCTTCTAGATTCTCCAATATGAAAGTGTTGTTGTCGTTGACTTCAGCCACTTTGAACGGTCCAATCCAGAGCGGATCGAACTTTCCATGTTTACCCTTGTCCGCCCGTCTAACGTCCCACCTCAGCACCAAGTCTCCTGCCTATATTTCCTTATCTTTTGCTCGTTGATCAAACAAGCCTTTCATTTTCTCTTGATAGTCGGATAACCTGACGTTCACCTGGGCTCGGGTTTCCTCCAATTCAACAAGCTGATTCATTCTCCTAATGAGATCATTTGGCACTTCTTCACTGTCTTGTCGACGGGTAAAGCAAGTTGGATGGGGAACACCGCTGCTCGGCCATATACCAGTTCGTAGGGAGACTTTCCTGTGGACCTTTTGTTGGTAGTATGATTTGCCCAGAGTGCAAATTTAAGCTAGGAGTCCCAGTTCTTCTGATTCTCACTTATGGTCTTCTTCAGAGTCCTTACCAAAGTTTTATTTGACGACTCGACCAACCCGTTCCCCTGGGGATAGTAGGTCGTAGAATGTCCCAGAGTCATATTATACTGCTGGCAAAAATTGATGAACTTAGCGGACTTGAAGGCTTGGGCGTTGTCAGTAACGATCTTGACCGGGCACCCAAACCTTGCTATTATATTTTCTTCCATAAATTTGATCACCACCCCATTCGTGGCGTTTCTTGCAAGCACTGCTTCGACCCATTTGGTGAAGTAGTCAGTGGCAGTGACGATCCAACGGTGTTGGTTGCTGGATGCAGGGTGGATCTCCCCAATAAAATCAATGCCCCATTGTCTAAAAGGCTCCTCGACATGCACTGGTATTAGTGGCAGTGGAGCGAACTTTTTTCTTTTTTGCAAACATTTGGGATTTTTCACATGCTCGAACACGAGCATGAACATCTCCAAATAGTCGAGGCCAGAAAAAACCAGCTTTCAGGATTTTGTGAGTTGTGGACCGCCAGCTATAATGTCCGTCGCATACACCATCGTGGAATTCAGTCATCACCTCTTCCACCTCCTGCTCGGTAAGACATAGTAACAAAATTCCTGAAGGGTCCTTCCAATACAATCGTCCATTTGCCACGGCATACTTCTGCGATTTTAATCTCAGAGTGCAATACTTTGCTTTGTCAAAATTTAGGGGACATCTTAGAGTAAGGAGGTATTCTACCACATCTTTGTACCATGCAGAGAGGAGGTATTTCATATGCGTCTTTTGCACTGTGGTTTCTATTCCGGGCTGTACTTCTGTACCCTTTGGTACTTCTCCCCCTTCCATGGATAAATTTATACCCAAGACCTGGCAATTGGACTCCGATAATATTTTTGCCAACCCCTGTTCTTTAATGAGCTTAGTAGGTCTGATATCTAGCTCATATTCCTGAATTTTGGCAATCCACTTGCCCCTCTTTCCTTCACTGCCTTCCTGTATCACAATATCATTTACTGTTGTTGTGGGGATGAAAGCAGTTATGGCTGACTGTAGCACATATATCCGAAAAGCCTTTAAGGATTTGACCAAGGCGTATGCCTGCTTTTCCAGAATGTTGTATTTTAATTCTGCGTCCCACAAAACCTGGCTAAAAAATGCAATCGGTTGTTCATGCCCATCTTTGTTCTTCTGTAGTAGCACTACGGCTATCGTATGAGGGGAGGCAAAATAAAATATCATGAAAGGATTGTTATAGTCAAGGCCTGCCAATACTGGAGCCTCAGCAAAGGCTTGTTTAATTCGATTGAAAGCAGACCTTCACTGAGGGGTCCATTTTACTTCGTTATTTTTCTTGAGCATCTTTGTGATGTGTCGGACTATCTCAGCATAATTTGGGATAAACCTTCTTAGGAAGTTTATTCTCCCCAAGAATACCTGGATTTCTTTTTTATTCCGCGGGAGTGAAATGCCATTGATCACCTCTACCCTTTTCGGGTCAATTTTTACTCCCTCCTTGGTCACTATGTGTCCCAACAGCTTCCCTTCCTCCAAAGCAAACATGGACTTTTGATGGTTCAGTGACAGACCGTACCTGCGACACTTTCCAAAGGTCCGGTGAAGATGTTCGATGTGCTCAGCATCACTTTTTGAGAACACTATGATATCGTCCAGATAAATTACTACAAATTTATCCTGTTCCCCCACAAAAGCAATATCCATCGCTCGTTGAAAGGTGGCGCCTGCATTAATCAAACCTAAGGGCATCTGGGCGTACATGAAAGTCCCCCATGGCATGGTGAACGTTGTTTTCTTCTGATCCTCGGGGAGGACCGCCACTTGATTGTATCCCGAGAAGCCGTCCATCATGGACATCCGGGAGGATCCCACCACCTTCTGTAAAATGTGGTCCATCTCTGGAAAGGGGGTAATTGTCTTTGAGGGAAGCCCTATTTAGATTTCGGAAATCCACACAAAATCTTATTTCTCTGTTCTTCTTCCTGATCGGCACCAAGTTGGCCACCCACTCCGAATATCTTAGAGGGACTATAATTTTAGCCCGCAACAGCGTTTTGATATCCTTCTCAATTGTTGGAAGCAGCAATGGATTGATTTGCCTTAGTTTCTGCTTATGGGGCTTGGCGTCTCCTTTGAGAGGAATCTTGTGTTGTATGACCTCCACGTCAGAAGTCTTCAAATCTTGATACGACCACACGAAAACATCATTATAAGCCTGGAATAACTGGATATATTTGTCTTGGTATTCCTCAGGAACTCCCCTAGTCAACTTCACTACCTCCGTCCGTCCCAATGTTTATATCCTTGACCTGATCCTCCTGTGTCATTTTACCAGCGCTAATCGGGATATCATTCTTGTCGAACAACCTTTCCAAGGGCACGAGGCCTCTGGGAATGATGTTCCCTTTTAGTTGCATCACGTGATGTCTGGGTAACGTCTCCTCCCACTTGGTCTGTGGTTGTTCATTGGGCTCTTCGTCCTCTGCGTCTATCACTAGATTAGAGAATTCACCAACCGTCTCTATGAAAAGCTTAACTTGTTCTTCATCTTCGAAGACCTGCCAGTGTTTCACATTATCTGGTATCGAAAGGCGATATCGTACCTCAACCTCATGCACAGACGAGGATTACGCGAAGGCGGCGGAGGTACTGTTTGCAGCGACAGCGAATCGGCCATCGGTCTTTATCTCTCGGCAGTGTATTTGTATGTTAAAGCCAGAAGGAAGTTCTCACCGGGTCCCATATCACCTATTTCTATAAACTCTTGTGGGACTACACAATCATTCTGGCAATGCCCCGATACGCAATTTAAGTTAAAAAGCAGAATTTCATGTGAAAGGAGATTTAAGCATAAAATCTAATGAGAGATTCAGTTTAAACTTAACTCAAGAAAAATAACTAGCTGGTGCATAGAGGAATACCTGAAAAATTTGAAACAAAACCTGAAACGAATTGCTGATTGCTTGAGCTGTGGATCTTCTCTTTCACGCAGCGGACAGATTACAGAAGCAATCGGTTCCTCCCAGCCAATTTAGGAAACAATCCTAAACCCAGAGGACGCCTCCTCTGCCCCCGTGCCCAAAATTCCAAGATCCAGGAGACTCCCTTTCAAAACAACTTATCTCTTTCCAGCAGAATTTAGCAGAACACCCAATTTCTTTGCCAGAACAACCGTGTCCCTCTCCTCCATGTCTCATCGTTTATATAACACTCCTCCCCACCGCCCTAACATTCCCCCACCGCCTTTTCTCCACTGAGATTTGATTTTCATTAATGTGGGAATGAATGTTATTTATGGAGATGTGACTTATATTAAATGACGAGATGTGATTTATGTTTATCAAATTTTAGGGGGGCATATGACTTCAATTTGAGTAACTTTATGATGAATTCTTATATTTGAATATTTACTCTTAAATCAATTAACTTTATATATAGTTTTAATTAACTTAAATTATTTTCTTTTATTATTCCATTTACATATAATATATACTTAGTTAATCTTAATATGAATCTTTAATCTTAATATTAATCTTTAACTTAGGTAATATTGATATCCATAGATATGTGTACTAGTGCGATGTGCGCGATATATGCATGTGTAGCTATCAAATGCGTATATCGTATACACGCTAATATTATCTTGTGTATGACTTGGGAATGGGTCGTTACAAGCTCCCAGCGTGGATGCTTAGCACGATGCGATTTACGACTTTCTCACTACTAGTTTAGAGTCTAGAAGGCATCGGGGCTCTGGATATTCATATTTTTGTTGTCTACAATCCCAGGAGTAGCGCTTCGTATTCGGCCACGTTGTTGGTGGCTTCATACTCCAGCTTGAACGAGAGAGGGACCAAATGTCGTTTGAGTGAGATCAAGAGCACACTGGCTCCATTCCCTTCTCTTGAATTGGCCCCATCAAAGTGTAAAGTCCATATCTCATTCTCCTCTTTGCTCATGGTTTGATTCTGTTTTAGAGGGCGGGTTGTTGCCCCCTGCAGGAAATCTTCACCCTCTTCGAACATAAGGCAAGTGAATTCACCCTCTTTGCCATATACAGGGAAGTTCACCGAGCCATCAACTTTAGTAACCATTTTAACGAACCTGGACTCCAGGTAAAGCCTCCTTTACTCTCCTTTGAATACTGGGATAGTAGCATAAGTGAGATTGAGTTTAATCGACCCACCAATCTTTGAACCCCGTGATCTAGACAAGAGCATCCCGAAACGAGCTGGAATATCGGCTACCACGATATCCATCACCACACTCTTGGCTGGGATCTGGGCCAAATTTACCACTAAATCTTTTATCATTCCTAGGCACTTAACCCTCTTGGAGTCGAACGAATACAAATCTTTATATGGACGGGTGATTTGCAGCCCTAATTGCTCCATAACAGACAATGGCGATGGGTTATACGGCTTTGGAATCTATGTGATTATGTAGCATGACGGATTGCTGAATGACAATTCGCAGAATGGAGGTTGCTAAGTCCAACTCTTCCTACGTGAGGGCCAAGATACGATGAGTCCTATATTCTGGAGATTAGAGGTACATGGGAAGACAACTCATGGGGGAGCATGAATTGGGATACTCGAGCTTTATATGAAGGTTGTTTCAAAAGTTTAACTAGGGGAATGGGGATTTTAACCTTTTCTAACTCTTTCTGGAGGTTGAAGATTGCATGGTTCTTTTCGATAACGACCTCTTTTTGTTGTTCTTTAGGAGGGATGGGTGATTTTAAGGTTGCAGCAGAAACCTTAGGATTTACAAGGGGATCAGGGACTGACCTTATGGAGGAAGATGCAGTGGCTTTTTGGTGGGTAGGCTCCTCTATGGGCTTTTTCCCCTTGCTGGTAGAATCTGGTGGGGTCGGCTCTTTTGGAGTGGATTCTCCCTCTTGTTCTTGCACACGGGTTCGCTTTCTAGAAGATCTGAGATCATACTTCTTATGCAGCTGGGCTTGCATGAATTCTACAAATTGTCTGCAATAGTCATCAATATCTGGGTCTTCTGGGGACACTTCTTTCTTCTCTTGCTCCTCTTGCAAGGTAAGTTCTCCATCTTCATCTTCTGAATAAGCAAGAAATTGATCCTTTTGACAGTCAAGAACTTCCTCGGCTTGTCCTTCCATTTTTCCTTCCAAATATAAAGGAGGTTGGATGTGATCCTGTTGCTCCTTTCTATCCCGCTGTAATATTTGCAATGGAGGTTTCCGGTACTGTGGATTGAAACCTCGGTTAGGGGCCATCTGGTTGGGTCAAGAAGCGGAATTTTGAGTTTCTAACTCAAGCTTCACCAGCTTGTTAGAAAGGTTTTTGATCATCTTGTTCATCTCTTCAATCCTGCCCTCTGATGTTTCTCTCTCTTGATTAGAGGAAGAGGCTTCCTCCTTACCTCTTCTCTTAGAATCATGCTCTTTTCTTCCTTTGGATTATCCAGTAGAGTCAAAGTTAGCTTCTACCTCTAGAGCATCTGTCTGGATCTAATCCAGGAAAGTAGACTTTCTTTCTCTCAAAGTGAATCCAAACTCTGACTCAAATGCTCCAGCGAAAACTACTTTGGCTATTACTTGAGGGGGTCTGATTTCAGCGGGTAGATTGTTGTACAGTTTGTTGAATCTTTTTATAAACTCTGTTACGTCTTCGTTGTGCTTTTTCTTCAAGGCATTGAACTCTGTGAGGATGTAACCGTGATCCCTCCTTTCTCCCCATTTTTGATTAAAAGCATTATCCATTTCCTCCCAAGTAGTGATCGAATGGTCAGCCAGAGACTTAAACCACTTTTGGTCTTCTCCATCCAAAGACTAGATGAAAAGCCTCAATACTACGTCCAAGACAGACCCATGGTAATCTTTGGCCCTCACGTAGAAGAGTTGGACTCAGCAACCCCCCCATTCTATGTATCTCTGGTCATTCACGATCTGCTGCTACATAACTGCATGCTAGATTCTGGGGCTTCACATAACCTACTCCCATTGTCTGTTATGGAGCAATTAGGGTTGCAAATCACCCGTCCATATAAAGATTTGTATTCGTTCGACTTCAGAACATTACTTGTACTCAAGCAACTGCAAAGATGGATACTGCAAGATTTTCTCCCTCTCCCAAGTGGCATCCTCATCCGGCACGTTCCTCCACCTCACCAAGTACTCTCTGATTGTCCTGCTCCGTAGTTGTCTCTCCTTGGTGTCTATGATGGCTTTTGCCTGTAACACCAAATGCCCATCATCATCTGTCGATGGAAGCTCCTCTATTGCAGTCACCTGCTGCCCCAATGCCTTTTTCAGGCAGGATACGTGGAAGATGTTGTGGATCTGGCTACCTGTAGGCAGCTCTAGCTCATATGCAGCCTCCTCAATCCTGTGGATCACCCTGTAAGGTCAATAGAAGCGGGGCTTGAGCTTCTCGGCCCCCTTCTGCTTCAGCGTGGACTGTCGGTATGGCTGAAGTCATAGGTAGACCAAGTCCCCTACTTCAAACTACCTCTCAACCCATCCCCTGTCAACATACAGCTTAAGCTGGTTCTGAGCTGTAGCTAAGTTATCCTTGAGAGCCGGAGTATATCCTGACTCTCTTGGATCCAGTCCTTGGCCCTGGGGACCTTGCTAGCACCAAACATCACGTCAGCAAAATTCAAAGCTGGTATCTATACAAAGCATAGAACAGAGACATACCAATGGACATGTGAAAAGTGGTGTTGTAGCAATACTCTCCCAAATGTAACTAGCGTAACCATGCCTTTTGCTGCCCTGTGACATAGTTTTGCAAGTAGCCTTCCAGCCACTTGTTCACTATCTCTGTCTGCCCGTCTGTCTGAGGGTGATAACTGGTACTCGGAGTCAACTCTGTACCCACCAAACGAAAGAGCTCCTGCCAAAAGTCGCCCATGAAACGTTTGTCCCGGTCACTAACAATGGTCTTCGAAAGACCATGCAATCTGAAGACATCCCTGAAGAACAACTCCGCTACCTGTGCTACTGTATACCGTGCTGATATAGCGAAGAAGTGTGCATACTTTGTCAGTCGATCAACGACCACAAAGATGCAATCCTTGCCCTGCATTGTGGGAAATCCTGTGATGAAGTCCATCGAAATGCTCTCCCATTTCCCCTCTGGAATGGGAAGTGGTTGTAGTAATCCTGCTGGATGGCTCATCTCTCCTTTGTTCCGCTAACACACCTCGCACTCCCTGACATGCTGGAATACGTCCTCCGTGAGGCCTCTCCAAGAGAAACTCTCCCTGATGGCCCTGTAGATCTTGGTGAACCCCTGGTGGCCTGATAATGGTGAGTCATGTGAGGCACGCAGTACCTTGTCCTTGAGCTGAGAGCTCCCAGTCAAGAAGATCTTGTCTCTGAAGTATATCACCTCGTCCATCATCCCGTACATGTCCTCTGTGATCTAACCATCCATTATCTCACAGGCAAAACGGTTCTTCGAGTACTCCACAAGTAACTAAGCCCTCCAGTCCGTGTCTAGGCTCATCAAAGACAACGCTGCTGGTTTGCGTGATAGAGCATCGGCCACCACGTTGTTCTTCCCTTTGACATACCCAATGTCAAAGTCATATGCCTAGATCTTGCTGACCCACTTTGTTGCCTCTCCTGCAACAACTTCTTCTCTAAGAAGAATCGGAGGCTGTTGTGGTCAGTCCTCACCCTCAACCTGTTCCCCACCAAGTACTGTCGAAACTTGGCCAGTGCATGCATAATAGCCAGCATTTCCTTGTCGTATATGGGATACAACCTCCCATGCGGCAATAGCTTCCTGCTCTTGAAAGCTATGGGATGGCCCCCTTGCATCAAGACTGCACCCACCCCCTCTCTTGAGGCATCACACTCAAAGACAAAGGGTTGCGTGAAATCCGGCAAAACCAAAACTGGACAGCTGCTCATCACCTCCTTGAGCCTGTCAAAGGCCCTCTGCGCTGTGTCCGTCCAATTGAATGCCCCCTTTTTAGTAAGATCTGTGAGGGGTGTAGCAAGTTGGGAAAACCCCTTGACTAACTTCCGGTAGTAGGTGCAGATGCCTACAAACCCCCGGTGCTCCGTCATGTTCCTTGGTTCTGGCCAATCCCGAATGGCCCAGATCTTCTCCTCGTGGACTCTCACTCCATCCACCCCAATAATATGCCCCAAATAGAGCATCTTTATTAGCCCAAATTCGCATTTGGAGAGATTAGGATAAAAATGTTGATCCTCCAAAATGCACAATATAGCCTCAATGTGTTGTAGGTGCTCCTCCTATGTCCAGCTGAATATCAGGATGTCGTTGAAGAATACAAGCACAAACTTCCTCAACTGACCACGGAAGATGTGGTTCATGTAGGACTGTAAGGTGGCCAGTGCATTGGTTAGCCCAAAGGACATCACCAAAAACTCAAAATGGTCGTAGTGACATCTGAAGGTCGTCTTGGGGGCATCCTGGTCCCTCACTCGGATCTAATGGTAGCCCAACCTCAAATCAATCTTCGAGAAGAACTTCGACCCACTCAGTTCATCCATCAGCTCATCAATCCGCAAGATGGGGTATCGATTCTTCATGGTTTTCTTATTGAGAGCCCGATAATCGATGCACATCCTCAGTGTGTCATCCTTCTTCTTCACCAGTACAACAGAAGAAGCAAATGGGCTAGTGTTGGGTCGGATGTGTCCCAGCGCTAAGAGCTCATGAATAGCTCTCTCAATCTCATCCCTGTAGGCTTTGGGGTGCCTATAGGGTGTAATAAACACAACCTGAATGCCCTTCTCAAGCTCAATGGTGTGCTCAAACCCCTGATCCGGTGGGTGTCCTAGAGGTATATCCCCAAAAACTGTAGCATATCTATCCAAAATCGACTACACATCTGGGTGGGTTGCCTATCTTGTAGCTCCTGCCTCTGAAACACGCAGCTCCACTGCCCACTCTATGTCTCCCTTCCGGAAATCTGCCTCCATCCAGTGTGCTGAAACTGTCTGCGGGCGATAAGTGTGCATGCTTCGAATCATCTCATGCTTACCGGTCTTCTTGTTTGTCCACTCCATCTCCAGAGTCTCCCAGTCCGTAGTGACCTTCCCCAACATGATCAACCACTGCACTCCTAGTATCACGTTGGTGTTCAGAATGCCCACCACAAAGAAATGATCCGTCAGAGTGTAAGTCCCCATGGTCACTGCCAAAGCCGATACATATCTAGCACACGGCATAATTTTGGCACCCGGTACCAGTATTGAAAATCCATCAAAGCTCTTTGTCGGTATGCCCCTCCGCTCTACCAATTGTGCATCAATAAAGTTGTGGGTAGCCTCACTGTCAACCAGCACTCAAACACGTTGTCCTTCCCCTTCGGCTGAAATGTCGGTCTCTGGGGGAAAGGAGCTCTGGTCCTAAATAGAGCATCCTGCAAATCCCTGGTCCTCCCAACTCCCTCATGAAGTGTAGTAGGCCTCGTGGATCTGACTAATCCACGCAGAGGCTCTGCCAACCCATCAATAAACATGTATATCATCCTGGCTGAGGACAAGTCAGGCAGCATCACCGAAAGACTCAAGAACTCAAAAATGTAGGTTTCTCGGTTCCCAGTCTGCTTGAGCTTGGTCAACTCAACAAAGTGCTCTTCCGGATCCCTTCGGTCAAACCGCTCTACCAGTCTCCGTGTAAACTTTGCATGCGCTGTCACTGCTGAGTGACCCAGCGTGGCCATCCCGTGGAACCACCAATCGTGGGCCTCTCCCTCAAGGTGCAATGCTGCCACCTTGATGGCCTCTCCCTCTGCCATCTGGTTGAGCTGGAAATAAATATCCAGCTTCTTCACCCAAGCCTTTGCCGAACATTTTGAAGACCCGTCAAATGTTGGCAAGAAAAACTTGCCCATTGTACGTTGTACGTCCCCATCCTGTGTGTATCTGCCCCCTCTGTTCTGGTTACGGGGTCAATTTTCCTTATTGAGCTGAACAAAATCATGGAAAGTGAGAGCTTCACCAAACTCTCACCCATAGGACTGATACTCAGCAAAAGAATCCCCCATATGAAGCAGCTCTGGCTCCTGAGGTGCTCCCATTCCGGTGCCTACAGTCAGAAATGTGGGCATCGTAGAACGTGGGGGAGTAAGTGACACAACCTACTGCACTGTGATTTGCTCCTGCAAATGGTGGGAAGAGCCAGACCCTTCTCCGATGTGAAAACCCTTTGGGGTTTCACGCTGTCTCTGGTCTGCGGTAAACTTCTGCCCTATCTCTTCGATCCTCCTCGATAGCTCCTGCACAGACTTTAGGAGGAGTTACCCGAACTCCCTCCCTTCATCTTTCTCCACTGCCATTGGTTCTTCCTCCTCTATGTCCACTACTAGAATGCAGTCTCCCTCTCCAAAAGTGGCCTCAAGCCTCCACTCTTGGTCATTGTACTTCCTTCCCCGGTAAGTGATATATGGTTTTCCTGCTGGTGTCATAGACTAATCTGTTCCACAAGCTAAGCCAAGTCTATCAGCTCTGATACCACTGTAATATTCTGAATCTAAATAAACAGTAATACAAAGCAACATAAACAAGCATCTACAGCAAATAGAGAGACATCATACAAATAATGCAAATATGGAGAAACGCTGAGCCATTTTATTATATAACTGAAACATAACAAAGAGTACAAAGGTGATCAAAATGATCGCACCTTGCCTTGCACAAGGCAAGCTGGAAATACTCTCAGAAATGCTCAATGAATGGCTACTCTGTCAAGGACTGCGTAATCTCCAAATGTTGTTGCTGCTGCTGCCGAAATTCTGCTACTGCTGAAATGGAATGCCTCTTTGGGGTTGTTCCCCTGCTCAGAAAAATGTGGAACTCTGGGAATGAGCTCTCCTCCAATAACCCAGAAAAGCCCAAAAAGGAATCCCGGAATGGATAACCCTGGAATTTGACCTCCCTTGAAAAATAACGCTATCCCAGTGAAATACGATGGCCCTGAATGATCCTCTGCAATTGATGGCCTCCTCATGTATCAAAATGATGAATAGTGAAGGGTTGATCCCTTCACACTATCCTCGGGCTGAAATCCCCGATATATCCTCACTCCCGGAACTGCCTCTACTGTAAACTGTGTAATCCCTCCAAGAGACTGCGTTGTCCAAGAAAATGCGTAATCCTAGCTGAAGATGCTATGGCTCCCTCCTACAAAACAATGGATAGAACTCCTCACCCGAGCAAGCACTCGAAGTCCCTTGGGGCAGAGGTTGGGATCTCCACTCGGAGACACCCGGTGTGCTAAACAACACTTGCAGACTTTGTTCAACAGCAAAAGTGTGCTCAATGTCAAAAAACAGAAATCAAATATGCATAATAGAATGAGAGAATGAGGAGCCTCTTCCCCTTTTTATGCTTTGAGAGCCTTGCTCTCATCCGAGCCCCACCAACTGCGTTGTCCCTCTCGGCCCACGCTGTCCCTCTCTCACTGCACTGTCATGGGCCCATGCTGTCCACGCTGCCTCTTCCCTCACGCTGCCACTTCACCCTCCTAGGCCCCACGCTATCAAGTAAACATATGCTTCAAGTGACTTTAGGGAATGATTATTTCTTAAGTATGGGTTATGTGTCTCATCACCCACTTTATTAACTGACTTTAACATTAGAAAAGAAAAACTGGCCAAAATTAATATTGCCAATTAGCTGCTGCTAATTGGGAATATTACAAGGTGAGAAGCTTCTAAGAGACGAGGATCAAGTTTGTTTTAATCTTAGCCGTTGATTAGAGATTTGATCACGGTCGTTGATATCTCAACAAGAAAGGTATAAATGAAGACTTGAGGGACAGTTGGAGACAAGTCGGGAAATACTCAGTAACCCGAGGGAAGTCGATACTCCAGGAGAAGAGTTCGATTTCAGAGGAAGAGTTGCAGGGTGACAGAAGAGGAGAGTATCAGCAGCAGTCAGAGATAGAGGAGGAGGGATGCAGAGCGGCAAAGAGACAGTGCAGAGGGACAACATAGAGAGGCAACGCAGCAGAGAACGCAGTCCTCACGCAGAAGAGGACGCAGAGATGACACAGTGGAGGCTGGAGAGTCTCTAGGGTGTCTGAATTTATCCAGTGATTGGAGGAAAACTATCTCAGGTGTTTTCATAAATGTTTCTTCACGATTCTGCAAATCATTCCTTGTAAAGAGATTGTTGCTGAAGAATAATAACTAAACCCTCATCTGCTGCACTAGTTTTCCCGCATTGGTTTATTCCGAGGACAATTGTCCAAAAACAACTAAGTTAATGTGATTGATTCTTGTGCTTGCATTTCACTATTCTTTTCTCTATGTAATTATGTGATAACTTCAGTAGAATTTATTTTGTTTTTTACTGAAGGGTTTTTGTAAATAACTTATTGTGGAAATAAGTAGGAGAAATAAATCAGTTACTGCAATAGAATTTCAAGTGAGAAATTTTCACATGGTATCAGAGAAGAGATCAAGCAACGGGGTTGGAGATTCTGCAATGAGTTGTAGTCTAGATGCGATTGGAGCAGCAACTCGAAGGGGCTCACGCAGTTCTCCTGGGAAAGAGGAAAGCACGGAAGATACGATGGATCACTGTGAGAAATCCTAGATCTGGAATCCTACTGCAACAAATCTGAATTACTTCTTCTATTATGTTTCATAATTATTTCATTACAGTGAAATATCAAAGTAATTTTTGAAGCAGTCTACACAAATAATGTTGCGGAATAAATCTAAGTGCTGAAACAATCTGAACAAAATACAATGAAAAACATCCACATGTGACACTTATTTTTGGACTAAGTCCCCCGAAAAACCAAACTTGGGAAAATCGGTGAAGCAGATTTGAGGGTTTGTATTATTAAGCAGCAGAATCTTGAATACAACTAGGGTGTCACATCCGGCAAACCCTTCAGAGAAATCTAGATAGAAAATATAATAGTGAGATATCCCTCACTCTGCAAGTCTCTGGCTGATCAAAAATAGTGTAGGTGAAGCCCTCACTGCCTCTGCGTGATTGCCTACGTTGGATCTGCGTAAGCCTGCATGAGCAAGCTTGAGGAACTACGTCACCCCTTACTGCAACTGAACTGGCTAATCTGAGACTAGATTTTCGCCCTCCTGGCTCAGAAACCCTAGCCTCTAGCTATCTCCGGACTAACTCCAAGAGACATTGCGTTGTTCTACATGATTTCCGGCAGGATCTGCGTCACTCCTTCAGAAAACTGCGTTGTCTCTCTCTGCATCACTGCTGCCTCTCTCTGAAATGCACTCTGGTCCTCCTGACCAGTCTCTGCTTCTGCCCCTCTCTGGATCTGTTCACTGAATCACAATCACTTAGCATACCCTGCCCTAGTGATTTGATTATTGATCAAAAGCTGTGTCTTCTCACACAAATTCGAAAATGCTCAATGGCTCAAGTGTCTCAATGTATTTTCCATAGGCTCCTCACCCTCCTTATATTCTTCTGTTGAGCCTTCAACGGCCAAGATTAAAACATAATCAAGGGCTAAGATTAACTTGGAGGTGATCCATGACTTTATCTAGAAGATTCACACTTAGTTTAATTAATACCCTTTAATTAATCAGTTTCCCTAAGTTTAGACTTAGGAAAACATTAAAAAAACAATTAATTAATTTAATTAAACCATATCTAAGTGGAATTTCCAAAATACTTTCTGGGTTTTATGGAATACATGTGTCCTAGCCTATATACAAAGTTACAAGGCTAGAGCACATCCGATGCTACCATAAATCAACACCCCTCTTAGCAAGGAAAGTGCTCTAGCAAAACGACTCAATGTGCAGCCCTGACTTCTAGAACATCTGCTGCTGTGTTGTTGATGTTGCTCACCAACACTGCACAAGAAAATGCTACAACTGTACTACTGTTGAATCTGCATGTTGCTGCCAACTGCCATTGTATTGCAACTCCCTCTGAATTCTGCAACAATGTTGTTGCACTGCGTGAGCACTGCTCTACACTGCATGAGCACTACTTGTGCACGCACTGTTGCTGCTCATTTGCTGCTGCTAATCATCTATTGTTATTGCTGCACTGTTGCACTGTTGCTAATTGCAACAGAAAAACATCCGAAATTGGACAAGTAAATCTGCAACTGAAAAATAAGACTGACTGCTGCTAGTTTCTGCACTAGTTCTCTGAAAATACTGCGTTGTTGATGCTCTGCACTGCACTGTGCTGCACCAGTGTGCACTGCGCTGATCAGGCTCTAGTACTGCTAGCCACTGCACTGTCTTCTCATCTTCCGCTGCAATTGTCCATCCTGCTGCTGTCTTTAGGCTGTCGTAGCTCACATGTGATACAACGGTTCGGAAATACTCAAGGATCTCGCCTGCTTGTAGATTCTGGATCTACAACTCCAAGCAGCCCACTTTTCTCCTTTCGGAATGTGAGCTAACATAGCACAATCTTTTTCTGCCTCAATCTTGGCAGCTCCTGCTTGTGTATCTTCCTTCTCCTCTTTATTCTTTTTCTTAAGAGGACATTGTGTGGCATAATGCCCCATTTCCCCACACTGGAAGCACTTGATCTTGGACAGATATTTCGTCTTCTGCTTGTGTTGCCCTTTTGATGCAAGGGTAGTGTTATCTTCTTCCTCCTTCTTGACCTTTGAACTGCTACTGCCAACCTTCAAGTGAATTTTTAGGAGATCTCTCCTCAACTCTTCTTGATGTAAGGCTGCCCACATTGCTTCCCATTGTGGAAGTCTTTCTCTACCCAATATACTTTGGACAAAGACCTGATAGTCCTCTGAAACAGAGTTCAGAGTGAGTCTTCCTAGCTCTGAGTCTCTAGGAGCAGATCCTACTGCAGACAGTTGACCTCGGTTTTCCTGAATCCGAGACAAGGAGTCAAAACGCTCTCCCTTCTTTATCCTGATATTCTGCATCTTCTCTTCTGTAGAAATTTTAAGACCCACTCCAGTTTTCAATTTCTCCTTATTTCACCCATAAAGTTAAATGCCCATTCCCATAACCATACATTCAACAAGCTAGAAAAATAAATATTTTCTAAAAACACAAATTCTGGAAATTTCAGAGTGCTGAAAATGCAGAAATAAAAACTCGGAAAATAAATCAGCCACACACAGAAATTTGACATGCTGATTTTTGGTCAATATGACCTTGGAAAAACCCCCTACAACTCTTGGGGAAAACCAGTTCGAAAGCTCTTCTTTATTTCTGATAAATAGCTTTTACAATGAGAGAGAAGTACACAGAAAAATTTCAGCAACCAAACAAATACAACTTATCTCGTTTTCCATGCTTAACCACCGCCTCAGAATTTGTGCAAACAGTAAAACAGGAACAACAATAAATGTTGTACGGATTTCCTTGTTTTTCGTGCCCAGAAACTCAGCAATAAATGTTGTTGTACGGCCTCCTTGAAAAGCGTGAAGAGGAACAGCAATAAATGTTGTATGGAATCTACCTCGAAATCTGTGCACAGGGACAGCAGCACACTGTACAGTCTGCCTCAAAATCCGTGCCACAAAAACAGCAGTCTCCTCCCTTGAAATCTATGCTAGAAACTGTACTGCTACCTAGGAATGTGTACCCAAAGCTGCTGTACGAAATCTGCCTTGAAAAATGTGCCCTAATTGTCTTAAACTGTGTGCCACTCCTTGTACGGATTTGCTGAATGCTACCTCGGTATGCATGCCAAGTTTTTGCTCTCCTTCTCCTCACTGCTCAGAAATCTCCTTTCCTTTCTTCGTCTCCTTCTCTCAATCTGCTCATGAAAGACTGAATAATCTTTTCCCTCTTTTCCTCCTTTAACCTAACCCTAAGTGACTTTTGGAGAATCCCTAAATCCAATGGCTAAGTTAGCTTTAGATCTAGGGCTGAGATTAAATGTGCATTTAAATCTCACTTTCTATTTTTTAATTCACCCCACTTTAATAAAGACCCTCTTAGTCATTTATTTCCAAAGTCACGCTTCACTTTCTAATTTCACATTGACTTTATTAAAGTCACTATAAAATTAGACTTAGTAACTTTATCACTTAAAGTCACTTATAAATTAGATTTGACTTTGTAACTTATAAAGTCACTTTAGGAGAAAAAGATAAATTCTTTTGGACACTTTTCCCTAGGCCAAAGATCAAATCTTTAGGGAACCACCTGTCCTCCGGTAACCAAATTTCAACACTCCCTCTTACTGAGGAAGTTGTTCCTCACCACACCCATCTTGTCTCTGAAGTAGACATGCTTGCCCCGTGGTAAGCCTTTGGTAAATATATCTACTACCGACTCATCTGTGGGAATATACTCAAGCTTCACAGCTCCCTTCTGAAGATAGTCTCTGATGGAATGATATATGATGTCGATATGCTTTGACCTGTCATGAAATACTGGATTCTCCGTGACTTTAATGCAACTCGGATTATCACAGTATATCACTGAAGGTCTCAACGGTTGACCAAATAAGCCAAACAACATCTTGCGAAGCCATATGGCCTCACAACTACTAGACTGGCTGCCATGTACTTTGCTTCCGCTGAACTCAATGCCACTGACTGCTGCTTTCGGCTGAACCACGACACCACTGTCGAACCCAATCCAAAACAACACCCTGAAGTGCTCTTCCTATCAGAAGCACAACCTGCCCAATCAGAATCAGTGTAACCTGTCAATCTCACTCCATCTCCCTGCCTATAATCCAAACCATACTCCACTATCCCCTGCAAGTACCGCAAAATGTGTTTTGCAGCAACCTAGTGCACTCTCCTGGGCTCACACATGAACTGGCTCATCGTGTTGACTACAAAACATAGCTGGTTTAGTGTTGACCAAATACATCAAGGAACCAATCAGCTGCCTATACAATGTGGGATCCACCAACTCGGAATCTGAAGCGTGAAGCTTCTTCTAGTTGGTGATCATAGGTGTCGACATGGGTCTACAATCCTCCATGTGGAATCTGCTAAGGATGTCCACAATATACTTCCCCTGTCCCAGGAAGAAATGCCCCTCCTCCTGCCACACCTCCAAACCCAAAAAGTAATGCATCAAGCCAATGACCTTCATCTCGAACTCCGACACAAGATCTCTCTTGCAGCTCTCTACTAGTCTCTCTGCACCCGTAATGACCAAGTCATCCACATACAGCACCAGAATGAGAGGCTCCTCACCTATCACAATAAAGTATAGGTTCGGATCTGCATCACTCTTTGTGAAACCCATCTCCTGCAAGTACGTATCAATCTTGGAGTACCAAGCTCTAGGAGCTTGCTTCAGGCCATAAAGGGCCTTCTTCAGTCTGCATACATGGGACTCCTTCCCATGCACCTCAAAGCCCTGTGGCTGCTCAATGTACACCTCCTCCTGTATGAAGCCATTGAGAAATGCGGTCTTCACATCCATCTCGTGGATCTTCCAACCCATCTCTGCTGCTATCGATATAATGGAGCGGATCGAAGTATATCGAGCCACGGGAGCGAAGGTCTCCTCATAATCAACTCCCTCTACCTGGGAGAACCCTCTAGCCACAAACCTCGCTTTGAATTTCTCAATGCTGCCATCTGCAGCATGCTTTACCTTGTAAAGCCATCCGGAAGTAACCACGGATTTTCCCTCAGGCCTCGGCACCACCTCCCAAACATCATTCTTCATGATAGAAGAATACTCCTCCTGCATGGCCTCTCTCCAGACCTGCTGGCTAGCCGCCTCCTCATAGCTAGAAGGCTCAGAGTCAAGGATGCTGGTAGCCATTGCCATATAGCTACAAAACCTCTCAGGTGGTCTGCTCTCTCTGACCGGCCTCTTAGGCTTAGCAACAGATGTGGCATCTCTCAAGGTGTCCTGAAGCCACTTGGGCTTCCTCTTCCTTGAGCACACTTCTCCCACTGGAGAATGAAACTCCTCCTCCTCATCATCATCAGGAGCCTGAACTCCTGACTGTCTGTCTGCTGTCCTCCTGCCTGCACCTGAACCTGTAGATGCTGAAGTACCGTGTGAACTATCCATCAATGGACTACCTAGTGAACCGCTCTGCGGACTGCTCTGCATGCTGCCCGAAGCACCACCCCTCTGACTCTACGAGCTACTGCTCATTGATGGACCTGACACCGTAATTGATGTACCTCCTGATCCCTGCCCACTGGATCCTTGTGACTGACTCAGCTGCTCCTGAGGGTCTGGTTGATCCAGATACTCTAACTCCTGTGACCTCCTGAAAGCCCTGTCCTCCTCGAACTTCACATCCTACCTGACAACTCTCCTCTGTGCAGGAATATAAATCCGAAAGGCCTTCGAGGTCTCACTTTAACCCACAAAGATACCCTTCTCTGTGGCGGGCTCTAGCTTGGTCCTCTTCTCATTGGGTACGTAGGAGTATGCAATACACCCAAAGATACGAAAATGACCAACATCAGGCTTCTTCCCAGAAAAAGCCTCCTCCGGAGTCACATGCCCCAAGGCACAATGCGGACTCCTGTTCTGCAAATACACAGCAGTGTTGCAGGCCTCTGCCCACAAAAACAATGGTAACCCCTGATCATGTAGCATGGCTTTGGCAAACCCAACGATGGATCTGTTCTTCCTCTTTGCAACCTCGTTCTGCTGGGGGTTGTAAGGAACTGTGAACTCCCTCCTAATGCTTGCCTCCGCACAATAATCAACAAACTCGCCAAGGGTGTACTCCCCTCCATTGTCCGACCTGACGGACTTGATCTTCCGACCTGTCTGAGTCTCCACAAGAGCTCTGAACTCCTGAAACCGCTTGAAGACCTCACTCTTGGTCTTCAAGAAATAAATCTAGGTCCTGGAGTGATCATCAATGAATAAAACATAGTACTCATATCCACTCAAGGAAACATGAGACATCTGACCGCTCACATCGGTATGAATCAAATCAAGTATCCCAATGGATCTGCTGTCACTGTTGGGAAAAGGGGATTTGGCAAACTTGCCCATAGCACATCCTCTGCATGTATCTAGGCGATCAGTACTGAAATCTGGCACACCTGTAGTGATCTCCCGCAATGTCCTCAAGGCTCCATGATACACGTGCCCCATCCTGCAGTGCAAAATCTCGCACAGCTCTGAACTGCTAGTTCTGCTGCCGGTACTACTGCTCAATGCCAAAAGGGGATGAAACGCAAACTTGTACACCTTTGCATGGCGTACACCAATCACTCTAGCTGAATCAGCTGGAGCACCCGTGGGATATATAAGCACCTGTCCTCTCCTGAACAATATCTCATACCCTCTGTCCTCCAATGCTGAGATGGATATAAGGTTCTTCTTCATCCCTGGCACATATAGAACCTCTGACACCTTCAAGGAAGGTTTGGGTTCCCTATCAAATGTCAATGTCCCCACACCGACTGCTCTAACAATGATGTTGTCTCAGAGTACTACCTCTATATCAGTGCCACTCTCTGAAAGTATATGACGTGAAGCCCCACTGTCAACATACCAAATACCTGAAGATGCTCCGCTAGTGGAGGGAAATGCACACTCCCTCTCACCCTCTGTGGCAGGTGATCCTGCACTAGTGGTCTCACAAGCTATAAACCCAAACACCCGATCAAAGCTCTCTGAAAAGTCCTCTATCTCTGCTGATGTTGCCATGGTCTTGTTCTTCCCCTTCTTCTTCTTCTCCGGACACAACTGCATAGTGTCCTGTTTTCTGACAATTCCAACACCTCTCCTTGGAATAGTCCTTCTCCTTGTTCAGCTGCTTACCTTTACCTTTGCCCCCACCACCACTTGTGGAAGCTTGCTTCTTTCCTTTGCCTTTCTTGCCCCTTGCTACCAGTGCTACATCCTCATCCTCCTCAACTAGTTTGGCTGCCCCAAGCTGGTTCTTTCTGATTTCATTCTGTATGCAATCATCCCACAACCTCTCCCAAGTGGGAAGGGTCTCACGTGCCACAATTCCATCAGCAAAACTCAGCCATGAACTGGGAAGACCATTCATTGCAATCCGCACCAACTCAGTGGGTGGAATGATCTCTTCAACTGCTGCCAACTCATTTCTCACATTAGTGATCTTTGTGAGGTATGTAGTAGCACTATCAGTCTTTGCCACCTTAATGGCCTTCAGCTTCTCTCTTAGGACCATTTTTCTGTTCTCATTAGTACTCTGATAGAGATTGGTCAAGGCTGTCCACATCTCATGAGAAAGTCTCTTTCCTCTCACATGAGGAATGCAATGGTCCTAACACCATCCAGAATCAGTCTCTTACCCTTGTTATTCTTTTTGTTAAAGTCTACCAACTAAACAGCATCAGTAGGCACATTCACAGGATGTTGTTGGGTATTCACCATTATACCCCAGACTTCTGCCTCCTCAAAGATGCTCTGCATTCTTTCCTTCCATATACTGTAATTGCTATGCCCATCCAACCTATCCTCCACCCTCAAGCCCAAAGACATGCTTTCTGTCCTAATAAACTGAAAATGACACTGCTGTGGTAAAGGTTCTGTTTTCTGTGTGTAAAATCAGCTTGCTGTAATTTTTCTCTTTGTTGTCCCAAACTGCACTTTTCAGCAAACTAGCTCTGATACCATGTAGAAAGTTTAAGACCCACTCTGGTTTTCAATTTCTCCTTATTTCTCCCATAAAGTTAAATGCCCATTCCCATAACCATACATTCAACAAGCTGGAAAAATAAATATTTTCTGAAAACACAAATTCTAGAAATTTCAGTGCTGAAAATGCAGAAATAAAAACTCAGAAAATAAATCAGCCAAACACAGAAATTTAACAAACTGATTTTTGGTCAATATGACCCTGGAAAAACCCCCTACAACTCTTGTGGAAAACCAATTCGAAAGCTCTTCTTTATTTCTGATAAATAGCTTTTACAGTGAGAGAGAAATACACAAAAAAAATTCAACAACCAAACAAATACAACTTATCTGGTTTTCCGTGCTTAACCATCGCCTCGGAATTTGTGCAAACAGTAAAACAGGAACAACAATAAATGTTGTACGGATTTCCTAGTTTTTCATGCCCAAAAACTCAACAATAAATGTTGATGTACAGCCTCCTCGTTTTGCATGCAGAACAGCAATAAATGTTGTTGTACGACCTCCTTGAAAAGCGTGCAGAGGAACAGCAATAAATGTTGTACGGAATCTGCCTCGAAATCTATGCACAGGCACAACAGTAGACTGTACGATCTACCTTGAAATCTGTGCCACAAAAACAACAGTCTCCTCCCTCGTAATCTGTGCCAAAAACTATACGACTACCTATGAATGCGTACCCAAAGTTGTTGTACGAAATTTGCCTTGAAAAGCGTGCCCAAAATGTCTTGAACTGTGTGCCACTCCTTGCTGTACAGATTTGCAAAATGTTGCCTCGGTATGCGTGCCAAGGTTCTGCTCTCCTTCTCTTCACTACTGAGAAATCTCCTTTGCTCTCTTCCTCTCCTCTCAATCTGCTCATGAAAGACTAAATGATCTTTTCCCTCTTTTCCTCCTTTAACCTAACCCTAAGTGACTTTTGGGAAATCCCTAAATCCAATGGCTGAGATAGCTTTAGATCTAGGGTTGAGATTAAATGTTCATTTAAATCTCACTTTCTATTTTTTAATTCACCCCACTTTAATAAAGACCCTCTTAGTCATTTATTTCCAAAGTCACTTTTCACTTTTTAATTTCACATTGACTTTATTAAAGTCACTTTAAAATTAGACTTAGTAACTTTATCACTTAAAGTCACTTTTAAATTAGATTTGACTTTATAACTTATAAAGTCACTTTAGGAGAAAAAGTTAAATTCTTTTGGATACTTTTCCCTAGGCCAAAGATCAAAGCCTTAGGGAACCACCTGTCCTCCGGTAACCAAATTTCAACAACAAGGCAGAGTCTCATGATAGGATTGAGCAACCATTGAAGGTGAATTTTGAGCTAATGCAGGAGTATCTCATTAAACCTCATAGTTACCTTCAGGGCTTCAAGTAACTAAAGTCATTAATGAACATATTGCTTAGCTGCCACTAGACTTGGAGTCTCGTGTATAGCTTTCAAGCGAATATAAGACCTCACCTACGCTCCGATTTAGCACATCTTCTAGAAATATATGATCAATGGCAATCAGCCAACGTTTTTTTCATCAACAACTTCTACGTTCAATTAAAAGTTCATTTCATTTTGAAGGTTGTAACAAGTTTCTATTTTACTTAAGTTTGTTTTTTAATTTGTTGAGAGAATTCGAAAATGAAACCACTCTCCTTCATGTTTTGTAAACTATTTAAACAACTCTCGAGCTCAGTAAGGTGTTTTGAATTTCGTAAGGAAAGGCCCAGTTACAATATTGTACTTTGTTCTTTTTCTAAAACTAGCACCGAACCGTTTTGATTCAATGTTTCAACGGAGTAGAGCAGATTTGGTACTATTATTGAATTTGTTTTTCTCAAATTTGTATTGGAATCATTTAAGTGTTATTTATGTTTGTGATTGAATGATTTAATAATTCATTGCTGTCTTATTATTTATTTCATTTTCAAGCATAACGATTTAGAAGTTTATATGTGAATGTTGTTTAGGTGTTAATTCATTTAACTATTTAATTTACAATTTTCTCTAAATTAACGAAATAACTTGAGATCTAAATTTCTGGTTGTTAAAGTTATCTTTCGCTTTCACATATACATAAGTGTCTGGTTATACACATTATACGATATGTAGTCTAGTTATAGTATCATTTTCTTTATTGTATTCATTTAGAAACATCATTTCGTTTTTATATTTCCATTTAGCTTCCATATCCTAAAGTCTCCATTCATTGGAGCTATCTCCATAAGGGTAACTGGGCCGATTTAAACCAGCCGGAACCACCAACCCAAATGGAAAAGAGTCTAGTTGGGGCTCCGACCTGGGTGGTTTTCCAAATGCTGATGATGTCATTTTTGGCCATCAAAAAAATTTTCAGCTATACTTACCTAGGATCAAAACAATAGCTGCCATTTTCAATATGTATGGAGCATGGATTCCACTTTGCAGCTTATATTGTGGAAACGTGTAATAGATTGAACCATGCTTTTTCTATAGGAACAGGAAAAAAGTGGAACCTAGGATGGAGAAACTGCACTACAAATAAAAGGAAGACACTCTTCCAAGTTTGTGACATTGTTTGCATACTGATTTTTTGAAGTGAAAATATGTGCGAACCATGATTGTTCTTAGGTAGTGCTCTGAATATATATTTCCACATAATATACAAGTTTTTAAAGAGTATTATGTATTGTGATTTGGCATTTTAGGCTTATCCTATAAAAAAGCTGGACTTGAATCCCAATCTCTCATGCACCGTAGTAGTACATATTCCCTACCTATTTCTTTATTATAACAGTTTAGATCCATCTTTGACCTGAATCCATCAAGCGTTGAGAGGGATCAAATCTCTCAAGGTGCAAAACTCTTTGAGTGCAAGCTGGAGGAAAGGTTTTCACCTGAGAGATTTGATTCTCTTTTCGGCACTTGATAGATCCGGAGTTAAGATGGATCTAGGCTGGTTTAATTATTAATTTTTTATTTTTATTTATTTTTATAATTTAACTGAGTCAAAATGTTTAGATAACCTAACATAACATAACAAGACTTTACAACATCTCTTCCACGCTGGGCTGAGAACACCTCTCAGTTCAAGAAAGAGTGAGGAAGATCTCTGAAAGTTATTATCAGATTGAAATGCAATTATGTTGATGGTAGTGATAGCATTATACAAAGGACATGATGCTATTATCACTCATATCAGCGGGCTGTACTTAAATGAAATACAGAACTATTGTTTTAGTTGTTTAATATGGGCATTCATAGAATTTGTATTAGTTTATGGATCACACATACTAATTGTGTTTTTTGCTATTCATGTGTCCTATCTATTCTTTTAATATGATAGTGTAGGAAAGATCCATGGGAATCAATTTCTTATTCATTATAGTTGTCCTGTTTGTACAAAATAAGATCGTACAATGGGCATGACGCTACCATTCTAATTGATGGGCTAGTAGTTAAATGATAGACAATTATTAGGTTTGTTTTCTTTAATGTTCAGACAAAGATTGCTATATGGATAATGGGCCTACAAGTATGTTAATTTATTCAAAATAGTTTTTGTATGTTTTTGGGACAAAAACTATAGATTGCAGGTAACTCATATACGAGCCTATATTTTTCCAAGTTTTTTGCTCTCATATTTTCAACAAGAATAACGTCTATTCACCAATTGCTTCTATATTACTCGTTATTTTGAGATATTTGATATATTTATGGCAGTTTTCTATAGTAAAATGTTTGAAATTGAAATTGATCTACATTAGAAATTCATTTTTTACGTATTTGATGATATCCCATATCCTAGTTCTTGGAAAAAGCCTTCTTGGTTCTCATCGAGTTTCAAGAGTACGTTGTGATATTTTATTGTCTTATAATTACAGTATAACTAAACTGATAAATATATGCGTGATTCTATATCATTTATTTAATATGTTACAAATGACTTGATATTGATATTAATAGAATCACTTGCATTGCTTTTCAGAGTAGCAAACCACTACATGCATTGGAGAAGAATCCTATTTCCAAGTGAAATTCCGTTTCCCAAAACACTCCCACCTCCACCTCCACTCTCCACCTCCCACCTCCTTTGACACCATTATTGCCTCCAAGTTCCAACCAAAAGAAAAATTATATTGGGGTCTCATTGGCTTCACCAACGGAAGCAGATGTCATATCCAGAAGCTTGCCACTTCCTCAAATTGGTGCTCTCTCTCTCTCTCTCTCTCTCTCTCTCTCTCTCTCTCTCTCGTGTACACATCTACACCCACACATGCATATATTGCAAGCTCATGACTTTTGATTTGTAATGCTAAACTGTATCAGATAGAAAGCTTAGTCTGCGTTGTAATCTTAGTTTGGAGTTTAGAATATGTTAGATGAGTTTTCAGAATGGGAGAATGGGGGATTGGAGTAAAGGGGTGTCAGACTAGCTAGAGCACACTGCCAACTTGGCTGTCATGATGATGGGTTGGGGATGTTCACCAAAAACATGAATGATGAAATAGAACTAGTTTACTGCATAAATATCAACTTAAAAAACAAGCAAATGCCAAGCACATAGCCCAACTACAAAATCAAAATACCAAAGGGAAACTCAAAACTGTAATAATAAACAAGAAAATCCTGGAAATCTCCAAATATGCCCTTCAATACATCAAAGTGTTTGCTGCAAATAATTGTTGAGCATTTAAAATGCATTGGTAAACTCCTCGCTGGCCAATTTCAAGCAAAAATCATCTACTCTAACAAAGGATGGCAGCTCCAAAAGCAAATAAACAGATGCAGAGTGTGACATAAATTCACAAGAATGAAATGAGAGAATGCCATAGAATAGAATTTGAAACATAATTTATGCTTTAGATGAATGTTTCTTGGTTTAGAAGTTTTTTTGTTTTTATTTTTTATACGTTTTTTAAAATAACTAAAGAGGGTCTAGTGCAGGCTGTGGCTGGGAGTCCCCTTAAAATTGATGGATGTGGGAATGGTTCTCAAAGGTCACCAACTTTTGGCTTAGGACATGGTGGATATGATTAGAGAGTTCTGAAGTTCACAGTAGACTGTACTGCACATTGTGGGACATTTCTGAGGGAGTACCAAATTCCCCAAAACTTCAGTTCATCGGAGATACTGGAATAGGTCCACGTGGCAACATAGGTTTTCGAATTTTTTTCTACCCCTATGTTTGTATTTATGTTTAGGATGCGTTCTTTGTATCTTAAGCTGTATTTAAATAAAAAAATATATTTGAGTTTGTATGTTTTGGGGGAATGGGACTGGAGGTAGGGAGTTGCATTTGCATCTATATCTTGTGTATAAGAATAATCAAGACACTGATTTATAGTATTTATTAAAAATATGCATTGCAATTTGCTTTTCAATTATCAAGTGTGTTACCTCTCAAACTTGCACTTCAAATGTTGCAAATTCCTTTAAGAAATTGCAACTGAGGGGCACTTAGAAATATTCCCCTGAATGTAGCCACATCAATACTTTTTCTAGCTTTACGCTGGTTCTTTTCTGGCACAAGTGGCGAAACCCTATAAAATAAATTCTTTTGGTATTTTTAGAATAAGATGGATGGTGGAATTTAACAAGACTAGTGCCTATCCAATCGGGCTATGGAGTTAGGGAAGATTTAGAACAAGAGAGCTTAAATATGATAAAGAAGACATAATTAAACTTGCTACCTTTGATATTATATGTGGCCATGAATCATATCCACTTACACATAATAGATTATGCTATCTATTAATCACTTTGTTGATTTTTGGATAGCATCGGATGTGATCTAGCTCCGAACTTTGTGGAGGGGCTAGGGACATATCAGATCTCCAAGACCCAAAAAGATTGTTTGGGGAAATTCCACTTGGAACCTAAGCTATTCCAATAATTGATTATTATAATGGAGACACTAAGTCTAACTCTAGAGAAATTAAATAATAAAAGGGAATTAATTTAAACATGTGGGTGATAATGTTCTAAGTGACGAGGATCAAGTCTTTCCTAATCTTAGTCGTTGATTAGAGATTAGATCACAACCGTTGAATGTTCAACTGGAAAAGTATTAAAGGAAGGCTTGGGGTCGTTTGCAGCATAGTGGTAACACTTGAGCTAAGTCAAAATTTTGGGGGCGCGGTTTGCCGAGAATTTTAGAGTGAGCTTGCAAAGTGTAACGAGGGGCGTATCGATAGAGGGATTTTAGATTTGAGGTCGAGAATACAATTGTAGAGAGGCGCATTCGTACCGCAGAGGCAACACGAGCTGGCAGGAGGGGGTGACGTAGTGGCAACGCGGTGCATAGCGTGGATGACACAAACCCAACCAGGCTCACGTCGAGCGAGCGCAGACGTCCGATGCGCCACAAAAGGTGACGCAAGCCAGAGGGGCCGACATAGAGCGCGAGGCCAGCAACACCGGGGTTTCAGCATGCGCCGTAAAGGGCTTGCATTTAGCGTATCCGTAAGGGGTGACACAACCACACCGAAAGGTGACAGCAGTGACCGCGTAGACACTTGTGGGCTTCCTCATCCTCACTCGAATCAACCATATTTTCCGTCTCCAGCAGATAGAGGTACATCTACTCGGGATTTCTCTCGTTGGGCAAACCACTACTCGTGCCCTTGTTTGTATTTAGAATTTTGCATTATAATAAAAACCCTCAAGAGCCGTTGCATCGGTTTTTCCGTGGGACATTTGTCCAAAAAATATTGTCCTTTGTCATGTGTGCTTAATTGTTCAAGCACTTTGATCCGTATGTATGTGTAGATCTATAATATGTTTGTCGTTTTCTCAAATATTTTTGAAAAATAACTTGTAAATGTAAAAGCACAAGTAGGAGAAGTAAACCAGATTTTTGTATTAGAAATTTCTATTAAGTAGATTTAGGATTTTTCACATGGTATCGTAGCTATTGCGGATTAGGGGGAGCCAAGCCATCAACGAAGTGACGATTTTTTGGCTATAGGAAGGCAGCCGAGACAACACGTATCCGGGAAAGAGGCAACGCAACACCGCAGAGGGACAACTGCACCCATCAGAGTGGCGTGACGCAGCCCGTCTAGCTCACACGGAGTTGATGCGGTAGGCCGACGGTAGCCCAGAAGGGTGACGCAGAGCCCTGTCTAGCTCACACGTAGCCGACGCAGCCTATAAGGGTGACACAAAGCCCTATCTAGCTCACGCGAGCCGACGTAGAGGCCGACACAAGCCCAAAAGGGTGACGCGAGCTCGAGAGGGGTGACGCCGTGCTAGTTGCTCGTGAGTGGAGGTGCGCTTTTGTTCTTCGAAGTTGCGGTGGGGCATTGTTTCTGCCGGTCAAAACATTGTCTAGCAGTGGTTGACAAAGTAAGGGAAAACGGTTCCTCAACGTACTTTCTAGTCAAGAAGTCCGAGATCCGATCACGGAGTGATTAGAGAGAGTTGATCTCGACAAAAGTCTGGTGGAGGATTTCCAAGAAGGAAATCATTGGTCGAGGGAGCGTATTCTCTTAGAGGGTTTCTATCGCCAAGAAACCTAGATCCGATCTCTTGCCGAGAGCAACAACAAAAAAAAGGAAGAAGAGCATCCGTTTCGACATTTTGAGCGCAGATGGCCTCGCATGGATTGAGGGATCATGACAGAGCTAGATGGTGCATCTAACTTTGTCATCCGGAAAGCGGAATCCTAGCAAATCCCTGACGAATATCGTATCAAAGATCATGTCGAGAGGGTTGTAGCCGTTTCGGTCGATGTTGATCCATTAAAGAAGTATGAGGAAAATCAAGCACGATCTAAGCGGTTGATTATGGATGGAGTGAAGGATCATCTCGTCCCACATATTGCCAAGAAGAATACGACAAATGACATGTGGACAACGCCCGATCAAGCTATACTCAAGGCATCTCCGTCTAGAGGAAGATGCTTCTGGAGAATCAACTCCGCGACTATTTGCGTATGCATAGAGGAGAGAAAATTGACCCCTTCCTCATTAGATTGAAGGCAATTTGAGATCGCTGGTTGCTATGGGGGCAACTCCCCGATGATGGTCTCATGGTGAGGACTCGCCTTGAATGTAGTCACCGATGATTGGGAGACCTTGTCCAAAGTATTTTGGGCGTATTACAATTTCAAAATTGGGAGGACATGTTGGCAACTCTTTGTTAAGAGGAGATCATGAGAATGTCCAAGATGGGCAAAGAACAACGAAGGAGCTAAGATCAAGGAGGAGGAGGAGGAAGATGTGGCTCTCACATATAAGGGACAACGACAACATCAAGGGAAGAAGAAAAAAGGACCTCTCAAAGGTTTGGTGCGTGGAGATGTGGCGAATTGGGACATTTCGCCAAAAAATTGTCCTCGTAGAAGAAGGGAAAGAAAGATTCAGTATTTTAAGGTTGCAACAACCAAGGGGGATGATAGCAGTTGATGATGATGTGGCCATGGGTGTTCATGTGCCTCAAGGCAGATCCTTGAGGTGCCCGAACTCTTTGATCACATATGAGCTACGGGAGCCCTTAATGACAGTAGGCAAGATGACTCGGAGTTAGTTGGTGCAGAGAGGATTATGGAGGCAATGCTGGTAGTGAGGATGTCAAGATTGGAGCAATGTTGAAATTTGGTTATCGGAGGACAAAAGTGTGGTTTCCTAAGGCTTTGATCTTTGGCCTTGGGAAAAGTGTCCAAATGTATTTCACTTTTTCTCCTTTAGTGAATTTATAAGTTGTAAAGTCAAATCCGATTTAAAAGTGACTTTAAGTGATAAAGTTACTAAGTCTAATTTTAAAGTGACTTTAATAAAGCCAATGTGAAATTAGAAAGTGAAAAATGACTTTGGAAATAAATGACTAAGAGGGTCTTTATTAAAGTGGGGTTAATTAAAAAATAGAAAGGAGATTTAAATGACATTTAATCTCACCCTAGATCTAAAGCTATCTCACCATTGGATTTAGGGATTCCCCAAAAGTCATTTAGGGTTAGGGTTAAAGGAGGAAAAGGAAGGAAAGGTCATTCAAATCCTTTATGAATAGATTGAGAGAAGGAGAGAAGAGAGCAAAAGAGATTTCTTAGCAGTGAGGTGAAGGAGAGAAAAACCGTGGCAGACATACTGAGGCAACATTTTAGCAAATCCGTACAACAAGGTTGGCACGTGAGTTCATGGCGCTTGGGCACATTTTTTCAAGGCGCTTTTCATACAACAGCCGTTGGGTATGCATTCCTAGGTAGTCGATACGCTTTCGGCACAGATTTCAAGGAGAGAAAGTTGTCGTTTTTGTGGCACGAATTTCGAGTGCAGCATCGCATAGCTTTGTCGCTCGTCCATGTGCAAAGAAATCGAGGCAGATTTCGTTAAGCATTTATTGCCGTTCCTTTGCATGCATGAGGTGGCCGTACAACAACATTTATTGTTGTTTTGCATGCAAAACGAGGAGGTCGTACAACAACATTTATTGTTGTGTTTTTTGGGCACGAAAAACAAGGAAGTCCGTACATCATTTTTTTTGTTTGCAGATTTTCCGAGGTAGTGGTTAAGCACTTGAAAACGAGATAAGTTGTATTTGTTTGGTTGCTGAAATTTTCCGAGTATTTCTCTCACTCGTAAAATCTATTTATCGTAAATAAAGAAGAGCTTTCGAATCGGTTTTCCCCAAGAGTTGTAGGGGGTTTTTTCCGAGGGTCATATTGACCAAAAAATTAGTGTGTCAAATTTCGTATGTATGGCTGAAAATATTTCGTGTTTTTATTTCTCGCAATTTCTAGCACTCGAAATTTCTAGAATTTGTTTTTTCAGTAAAATATTTATTTTTCCAGCCGTGTTGAATGTATGGTTACGGAATGGGCATATAACTATATGGGAGAAATAAGGAGAATTCAAAACCGGAGTGGGTCACAAAATTTCTACATGGTATCGTAGCTTGGGTGGTCGAAAAGTGCGCTTTGGGGACAACAGAGAGAAAAAATTAGAGCAAGTTGATTTTACACATAGAAAACTCGAACCTTTACCACAACAAGGTAATTTTCGCTTATTAGGACAAATAAAGCATGTCTTTGGGCTTCGAGGGTGGAGGATAAGTTGGATGGGCATAGCAACTACAAGACATGGAAGGAAAGAATGCAAAGCATCTTTGAGGAGACATAAGTCCGGGGGTATAATGGTGCATACCCAACAACACCCCGTGAATGTGCCTACTAATGCCGTTCAGCTTGACGGACTTTAACAAGAAGAATAACAAGGGTAAGAGACTCATTCTGGATGGTATTAAAGACTATTGCATTCCTCATGTGAGAGGAAAGAGACTTGCTCATGAGATGTTGACAACCTTGACCAATCTCTACCAGAGTACCAATGAGAACAGGAAAAATGGTCCTAAGGGAGAAGTCGAAGGCCATTAAGATGGCAAAGACTAATAGTGCTATTGCATACCTCACAAAGATCACTAATGTGAGAGATGAGTTGGCATAGCTTGAGAGGTCATTCCATCCACCGATGTTGGTGCGGATTGCCGTGAATGGCCTTCCCGCTCATGGCCGAACTTTTGCCGATGGGATTGTTGCACGGGAGACCCTTCCCACTTGGGAGAGGTTGTGGGATGATTGCATACAAAATGAAATCGTAAAGAACCAGCTTGGGGCAGCCGAAACCAGCTTGAGGAGGATGAGGATGTAGCATTGTTAGCAAGGGGCAAGAAGGGCAAAGGAAAGAAGAAAGCCTCCACAAGTGGTGGTGGGGGCAAAGGCAAAGGTAAAGGGAAACAACAGGTGAACAAGGAGAAGGACTATTCCAAGGTGAAGTGTTGGAATTGTCGGAGGATGAGACACTATGCGCTTGTGTGTCCGAAGAAGAAGAAGAAGCGTAAGAACAAGACCATGGCAAGATCAACAGAGATAGAGGACTTTTCTGGAGAGCTTTGACTCGGGAGTTTGGGTTCATTGCTTGTGGGTCCACTCAGTGCAGATCACCCGCCACGAAGGTTGAGAGGGAGTGTGCATTTCCCTCCACTAGGGGAGCATATTCGTGTATTTGGTATGTTGACAAAGGCTTCACGTCATATGACAGAGTCGCTGACTACTTATCTGGGAGCTTTCAGAGAGTGGCATTGATATAGAGGTAGTACTCGGAGATGACAACATTGTTAGAGCAACTGGAGTGGGGACATTGACATTTGATAGGGAACCCAAACCTCCCTGAAAGTGCTCTGATATTCTATATGTGCTAGGGATGAGGAAGAACCTTATATCCATCTCAAGCATTAGAGGACAAAGGGTATGAGGTATTGTTCAAAAGAGGACAGAGGCTTATATCATAGTTTTAAAACCACCGATCTCGAATCTGACTGTGCTTGGTTGACCGAGCCGAAAGGCCTACTCTGTCAATTTGGGTAGATGAAACTACCATGCTTAGTTGAGCTGACCGACTTGCCGGCTCGGAACAAACCAAATTGTGACAGTCGGTCCGAGTTAGACCCTGCCTAGTCAATCCAAATTGACCTAAGTGGGCTCAAAAAATTGAAAAAAACGGACTTAAAACTCAAATTAATTTCGTTATAGTTTTTTTTTAGGTTTTCTAACCCCTCCCCATCCTATTTAACTAACTCAACCCCTTCTAAGTACCTCACATCTTTCTCATTCAATTTGCTTGAGCATTTGTGAGGGTTTTCTCAAGAGTTGTGGAGTTGGTTTTCTGAGTAAATTTACCTTCATGGTAATGTTAATCTTCATTTTCATCCTTTTACTTAAATTTTTAACATTACCATGAAAATGACTCAGATGTTTGAGAGTGGTTCCAACCTCATTGGATTTCATATGAGAAAGTAGAATTTTAGATCTCATTCAAAATCCAACATGATCTTATCAGCCAGATTTCAGATTGGGTCATTGCAATGTTTCCATCGAATTTTGTCATGTATTAGGGTATGGAACTCGTATTTAATCAAGAGCACCAATCCCTCTATGTACCTTTGATGACATGATGTTAGTGACATTGGTTATGTTTTTTTGTTTTGATCTCTATATCATCATCCTCAGATGGACGATTGCACTAGGTGCAATTTTGATATAATGGATATATTCATGAGCCTACTTTGATCATATGTTGTCTTTTGTGACTTGTCTATATTGTAATGCTTTGTGTTTGGAAACATGAATAAAATTCTTTAAATTTATGTTTTTGTACAAAAATTAATATTTAATGTATTTTTTTACAAAAAACCGAGTCGACCGAGTCATTACCAATTCGTAGTCCGAGTCGAGTCGACCCCGGCCCGGTAGCCGACCGATTCCGTTTTTTTAAAACTATGGCTTATATATCCTAGTGCGCTCCAACTATCCAAACTAGAGTGATTGGTGTATGCCATGCAAAGTGTGTACACTTTTGCGTTTCACTTCCCTTTTGGCATTGAGCAAGGGTACCGCAGAGCAGAAGCAGCGCTCGTAGCCGTAGCAGATTTGGCACCGCAGATGGGGCACATGTATCATGGGGCCTTGAGGACATCGTGGGAGATCACTACATGTGTGTCGATTTCAATTTGGATCACATTGATACATGCAGAGGATGTGCTATGGGGAAGTTTGCTAAATCCCCTTTTCCCAGCAAGTTGACAACAAATCGACCGGGATACTTGATTTGATTCGTTCCGATGTGACTGGTCGTATGTCTCATGTTTCCTTGAGTGGATATGAGTATTATGTTTTATTCATTGATGATCACTCCAGGAAGACTTGGTTTATTTCTTGAAGACCAAGAGTGAGGTCTTCAAGCAATTTCTGGGAGTTTAGAGCTCTGTGGAGACTCGACAGTGCCTGGAAGATCAAGTTCGTTAGGCCTGACAATGGAGGGGAGTACACCCTTGGTGAGTTTGTTGATTATTGTGTGGAGGCAAGTATCGGGAGGGAGTTCATAATTCCTTAGAACCCCACGAGAACGGGGTTGCGTGAGAGGAAGAACAGATCCATCGTTGTTGCTGCTAAAGCCATGCTACATGATCGTGGGTTACCATTGTTTTTGTGGGCGAGGCCCGCAACACTCGTGTATTTTCCCCAAGAGTTGTAGGGGGTTTTTTCCAGGGTCATATTGACCAAAAATCAGCGTGTCAAATCTCTCGTGTGGCTGAAAATATTTTTGTGTTTTTATTTCTACAATTTCCAAGTGCTTTGAAATTTCTAGAATTTGTGTTTTAAAAAAATATTCATTTTTTCCAAACTTTGTTGAATGTATGGTTATGGGAATGGGCATTTAACTATATGGGAGAAATAAGGAGAAACTCGAAAATCGGAGCGGGTCACAAAATTTCTACAAGAAACGCAGCGTAGAGGCAAGAACAATGTGGAAGCAACAATGCAGAGGCTAATAAGACTTCAACAACGCAGGGGTAGTGCTTACGCAAGTGCGAGCAACAACAACGTAGAGCTCTGAGGGTCGATGTAGTTCAACGACAGAGGGTGCTTCAAATGATTGAGATGCAGTGCAAACTTTTCTGCTGTCCGCATGCTTTTGGGTGATGTCCTTGAGTTGCTTACTTCTCGAAGAATTGTGCTAAAGGCAATGTGCTTAGCAATGGCAAAGGTCGTGATGGGACATCATGATGCAACATTTGAGAGGGAGTTGCAGATAGATGAGGCAAAGGATTGACTATGGCAGTAGTCATGGGCAACAATATAGAAGGCAAGAACACAAAGGATGAAGTGCAAAGAAGCCAAGCATCAACATCGTAGGGGACCCGATGCCATGGATAAAAGTAATGCTTCTGGGAGTGAAGTGTTGTTAGAGCACATTCCTCGCTAAGAAGGAGTGTTGATTTTTGGGTAACATCGGATGTGCTCTAGCTCAAACTTTGTGGAGGGGCTAGGACACATGAGATCTCCAAGACTCGAAATTGTTTGGAGAAATTCCACCCGAACCTTAAGTTATTCCAACAATTAATTATTTTAATGGAGACCCTAAGTCTAACTTAGGGAAATTAAATAGTTAGAGGGAATTAATTTAAACATGTGAGTGAGAATGTTAAAGTGACGAGGATCAGGTCTTTTCTATTCTTAGCCGTTGATTAGAGATCAGATCACGATCGTTGAATGTTTCACTGGAAAAGTATTAAAGGAAGGCTTGGGGTTAGTTGGAGAACACACACATAGCGGAAACACTTGATGTACGTCGAAATTCTGGAGCGCGGTTTGTTGAGAATATTCGAGTGAGATTGCAGTGCAACGAGGGGCAGATCGGCAGAGGGATTTCAGATCCAAGGTCGAGAATACAATTGCAGAGAGGCAGATCTGTACCAGAGAGGCAACGTAGTGCAAGAGTGGTGACACAGAGGGAGTGTAGGCCCAACAGGGGTGACGTAGAGGCAGCGTAGGCCCAATAGGGGTGACGCTGACCCAGCTATGCTCACGCAGAGCCAACATAGAGGCTGACACAATCACAAAAGGGTGACGCAGGCCAGAAGGACGCAGAGCCAAAGGTTGCAACGTTGGGGTTTCAGTGGGCCAGAAAGGGCTCGTATTCAACAGATCCAGAAGGGGTGACGCAATGACTGCGTAGGCACTTGTGGGGTTCCTCATCCTTAGTTGAATCAACCGTATTTTCTATCTCCGGAGATAGAGGTACATTTGTCGGGATTTCTCTGTTGGGAAAACCACTGCTGGTTTCCTTGTTTGTATTCAGAATTCTGCATAATAAAATGTTCTGGAGGGGCAGGAAAAACGTCACAAAATCTTTGCACTTGTGACAGATTTGAAGCACATGAAGGTCACATGGAGAATCCTTTTCAAATTGGATGAGCTAGATGCACTCCTTTCCGAAGTGAGACAGTTAGAAGGGAGAAAACTAATGTGGGCATTAAAACGAGCTATGCTTGCTCTCATACAACCCAGGTTCTTGGAAGAACCTTGTGAAGGGTTCAGACTTCCAATTGCATTATGAATTAGTAACATAATGAGGTTGACCACACCTATAGCTCCGTACAATGATGATGTTATGAGGAGACTTTCTAGGACTTGGACAACAGTGCAGGCTCTACCTTTGGGAAGAAGCTTGAGAGTTTAGGAGGTATGGCCATGTTCAGAACGTATGACATCATGCTTGATTTGGGGAGTGATGACTTGGTCCGTCATATGTTCCAATGTTTCTTTAACATTAGGAAACATCACCCTGATACAATCAGAGCAAACATGCTGTCCATTTTGTCTTCAGTCATAGGAGATCGTGATGTCATTTGCAAGGAGTTGCGGGCTAGACTGTTGACCATTTGGAGGAGAGAACAGTTGGTCTTACCTGCTACTTATGAGCTAGCTGAAGAGCTGGTTGAGCAAAACATTGGGCTATTTAGGAGACAATTGACCAGGGAAGAGCTGCTCCAGTTTGGTGGATCATGCTACAAAAATGAGCTGAGGAGGAAGGGAATTTGCTTCATCTGCAAAGAACCTTGGGAGCCTGGTCACTCATGCTTGAGAGATGCAGATGAGGTGGCAGAGGTAGAGCAGGAGGACATTCCTTCTGTATGTTAGGATGAGGACTCTTCTTTGGGTGAGTCCATGGGGACATATGAGGATGCTTTTGGGGAGCATGAGCAGTTATGTGGAGTCGATGACAGTCAGCCAGAGTTGTATTCCGTTGTGCACGGTGGACGGTCAAGGGACTCTATGGGAGATACTTAGGGTGATGAGTCACTTGTGATGATTCAGCCAGAGCAACATATGGTGGAGCATGAGTTAGCTGAGGAGGAGGATATGCACAATATGCATGATAGTGCTTTTGGGGAGAGCTAGATGGAGGTTCACATTGATTCTGTGATGGATGTGCGGCTACCCTTGGGGTCAACCATTGATGAGGAACAGACAGATGTACGAACATCTCGCAGGGTGACATTAGTTGCAGATACTTATCCTCAGGAGATGTTGGAGGTCGATAAGGTAGTTCTGCAGGAGGCTAGTAGACAACATGAGTATGACATTCCTGAGATGGTGGTGCATCCATCTTTGGTCCGACCCACTGATGAGGAGCAGGTAGATGCACATGCAGTTAGCAGCATTGTAGTACTTTCAGGGAGCAACACTCTCCAAGAGCACATCGATGGGGTTGGCAACATATCTTGCTCACTTTGGCCTATTATAGAGAGAGGGGCCTTCTTTTTTAGGCAGCTCTCATGGACAGGCGGGACAGAGAAACATGAGTTGAGTATGGATTGGCGACAACACACGAGACTTGTTCTGTATGCAGGTGTCACTACACTTGATTTTTCTTCCAGGATAGATTGGCAGGAGATCATGAGTTGGTATCCTATTGATGGGGTATCATTCTTAGTTTCAGGTAAATTTCAGCAGGAGCACTTGGAGGGGAGAGTTGTTTCCTGTTCCATTGGGCCATGGATTGTGGACCGACAGTGCATTAGTATTTCAGTAGCGTTAGCCCGACATCAGCAGAGCATGATTGACCTCGGCCCAGGCCAGGAGGTTGGATTAAAGAGAGTTGCTGAGTTGGTATTTGCTTCATGGGGTAGCAACTATAGCCAGAGACAATGTGCAGTCCAAGCCATGGGACTTGGGCGATGATTGGCCATGCTGGCGTTGGGATCCGGGAGGATTGATTGCTGATAGGTGCTGTGAGAGATCAGTTTGGGATCTCGACATTGAGGGGTCTATTCGAGGTGGCTTGACACAGGAGCATAGTAGCACCCAAGGCTTTGTATGGGATCCGAGAATTGGGTCTCAATTGCATTGGGCAAATAGGGCAGCCCACATATTTGGATAGCTTGAGGGTAAGCAATCTTGGGGTGGAAGGTCTGTAATATTCCCTTTTTTTGGTGTTGCTTATGATAGGGTTAGGATGGACTTCTAGAGTTGGGAGCAGACAAGTCACAGGTATAGGTTGGTGTCATCAGTGGGCCCATGGGCTTTTTGGAGGAGTTTTGAGAAGTTTCTTTGAGGACCGGTGGCAATTGCTTGGTATATTCCATCATCCGCACAGTTTGCCTTTCATTCCGGTGCATTACGACAACTTTCGAAAAACTGAGTTATTTTTGGGCTTAACTCAATTAATTACGCCCAAGGTGGCATTCTGGGAGGAATACATGATAGAACACCTTAATGTAATAGCTTGTTGGAACTGGAACGAGAATACCTACATGATGGGATGGTTGGACATGAGTTTCAGTGACCGGAGGAGACATGGCGACCAATTTACTCTTTCCCGCATTAAAAATAATATTTTAATAAGAGGGTAAAGTGCCCCATGATTAAAATAATAATAAAATAGAAGGCTCTAGAGGGGTCCATGAGATCTATAAAAGAAGAGGAAGAGGCCATTGGGGGATATCTTGGATTTGATATCTTTGCTTGTATGAGAGGTTGAGAACCCGATTCTCTACTTCATGGGTAGCCCCAGGATAGAAACCCTCAGTTGTGCTAGTGGGTGTTGGACGAAAACCCAATAGTCTTGAGGAGGTTTCACTCAAAAATATCACCGTGCTTCAGTGAAGTTTGATAGATCAGTTTTGCCGTAGTCGGTTTGCAGTAGTCTTCTCCCCGAGCCATCTACATCATTGCAGAGCCATTCATCAGTTGGGCCATAGATCATTTCTGGGGTTTTCTCTGCTTTTTGGCAGGCTCAGGTTCCACTATTCTTTCATGTTGATGTACTATTTCCCGTGGATTAATAAAATGGTTTAGTGATTTTATCGACATCCATTGTGTATTATTTGTTGGCTGTGTGTTTATTTACATTTATTTTTCTGTTCGAGTTTATTCCTGGTATCTACTGTCGAAATTCCTGTTTGGGATATTACAGTCTTTCATACATGACAATGACCCAATTGACTTGTAGACTCAATGACAAGCCCTAAAAGCACTCAATGGGTGCTAGACCTATAAATCAAATAACCTTGAACATGAAACCCATGCCTCAATAATAACAATAATAATTATATTTTTCTCTTTACATCAGATACATAAAATCATGATTACATATGTCATTATGAAAACTGAACCTAGTTACATATTTCAACACTTGATGATGTGCTTCCTCTATCCATGCAAAGCCAGTCAAATCTCTTCCAGGTGCACAATTGCGACCCCCAGCTACAGAATTTCGGCCTTTACTGCAGGTTTGAAAATTTTGGCCCCTGCAACAATTACTGCTTCCACATGTGTGAGAAATGTCAGATCTTCCATGGCTTCCTTTGATCTTTGCTTAGGTTCCTTCTACTTGTAGGGCTTGTAGGGGACCTAAGAGTCCCTTCTTTGACCTTCTTTCTGTGATTTTCAAAACTTTGACCTTGCAGCTGCAATACACTAGCCTTCCTTTCGCTCGAGAGAGAGAGAGAGAGAGAGAGAGAGAGAGAGAGAGAAATAATCAAAGTGTAATGACCCATTTAGTATGTAATGACTCATTTAGTATGTAATGACTCATTTCAATTAATAGGCAAAAGGGTATTAGCATGTATACGACGTATGCATATGATAGCTACATATGCGTACATCACATGCTTTGCACTAGTATACTTGTTAAATAATAATGAAAGATGTTTAAATACCTAAATTATTAGGAAGGGAAGTATTACCTAAAATTTGACACTCTTAATATATATATTAAAAGATATCCGTAATTATACAATTATTAAATAAAATTAACACTTCTAATACTGTTAATATAAACATATATAAATATTCATTTTATAACTTTAATATTATAATTAAGATGTTTTAAAGTTTATTTAATATAGCACACTTGATTATATACATGTATAAGATATAACTTTTAATTATGTTTAAATAATCTATAATTAAAAGTCGAAAGTAAAATATTTTATATAACAAACTTGTGTTGTATGCAATCTATCCTTGAGGCTCCACGTATAAATGAGATGACTAAGTAATTAGAATCAGAGGAAGGCGGTGACCGCGTAACTAGACTTATATATATTTGTAGACGAGACATCAAGGGGAGGAAAAAAATTCCTGAACTGAAGGTTGAATTTATGAGCTAAGAGGGGAGATTGAAAGGAACAACGGGAAATTCTGACAGTGATACTGAATTTGAGTCTTGATTGTTCTTGGAATTCTGGGCACAGGGGCCAGAAGACATCTTATGGATTTGGGGACCGTACAGGTAGACCCTAGATAGGCTGGGAGGTAAGATCGGTTTGAGTAACTAAGGTAACGAGGATAACAACAACATCTTCAACATATTACCAGGTATTATTCTGAAATTTAACTTCTTTGTTAAAATTCCAGTCATTATGAGTAAAATTTCTAAATTTGAGCTTTATACTGTTAATAAAAAATGCATAGTTTCAGATTTGTTTTCATTAAATTCTCTATCAAATTTGGGTCTTACACAAATAAATACTTCCTTTGTCCTTCTATCTTTCTTCGCTTGCCTTTCTTCTGCTTCTCCTTCGCTTAGATAATGAGAAGTGAGTGAGTGTCCATAGGAGGACAAGTTTCCTCCTATATATAGGTTTCCGAGGAGGACAACATGCCCTAATGAGGCAGACTTCTTAGCTTCCAGGTCGACTTGGTCTTGGAGGGTATTTTGACACTTTTGAATACAAAAATAATTGTTTTGACATGTTACAATGTGCCCAATTGGGTCTTCTTCATATGACAATGACTCTATTGACTTCTCGAGACTAGGACAGACCCTAGAAGCATTCAATGGGTGCTTGACCTCTAAATAAAAAGACCTTGAGCATGAAACCCATGCTACAAAAATAACAATAATGATTTTTCATTCTTTTTACAATATACAAGACTTGAGAGTTAGCAGTGGCAGTGCTATAGGCAACATGATACAACAATTTGAGAGGAAGCTGTAGTACAAATGTGGCAGTGACATGGGCAGCAGTGCATAAAGCAACAACGCAGTGGATGGAGGGTAGTAGGCCAAGCATCAACTGCGCGTAGGCTGATGCCAAAGATTAGGGTGATGCCTCAGTGGTGAAGTATTGCTAGAGCACACTCCTCGCTAAGAGGGAGTTGTTGAGATTTTGGGTAGCATCGGATGTGCTCTAGCTTCGAAACTTTTTGGAGGGGCTAGGACACATGAGATCTCCAAGACCCATAAATCGTTTGGAGAAATTCCACATGGTGTAAAAATTATTCAAATAATTAAATTTTTTAATGGGGACGCTAAGTCTAACTTAAGGAAATTGAAAAATTAAAGTGAATTAATTTACACATGTGGTGAGAATGTTCTAAGTGATGTGGATCAAGCTTTCTCTAATCTTAGTTGTTGATTAGTGATTAGATTATGACCGTTGATTTCTCAACGAGAAAAGTATTAAAGGAAGACTTGGGGTTAGTTGGAGAACACACACATAGTAGCTGCACCTGAACTAAGTCGAAATTCTGGGGCATAGTTTGCTGAGAATTTTCGAGTGAGTTTGCAGTGCTAGTGAGGGGTAGATCGACAAGGGATGTTCTGATCCGAGGCCGAGAATACATACATCAGAGAGTCAGTACCGTACCAGGTAACGCAGAGGTCAGCAGGAGGGATGCAGCCCAACCAAGATGACGTAGAGACCACGTAGAGGGTGATGCGAACCCTTATGGGTGACGCAGAGGCAGCGCAGAGGCCTTTAGAGTGACGCAGTGGCAACCTATGCTGCGTAGAGGCTGTGCTGCGCTAAAGGGGCTGACGCAGAGGATGGAGGAGCTGCGCTAAGGGTTACAGTGGGCCAGAAAGGGCTTGTATTCAATAATTCCTGAAGGGTTTGAATCAACCATATTTTCTGTCTCCGAGTGATAAGGTACCATTGTTGTGAATTTCTCTTTTGGGGAAAACCACTACTGGTGCCTTAGATGTATTTAGATATTGTACTTAATAAATAAAACCCTCAAAGAGCTGCTGCACTAGTTTTCCCGCATTAGGTTTTTCCGAGGACATTTTTTCGAAAAATCATGTGCATCCTTTGTCATATGTGCGCTATGCTTCAGTGAATGATCTGTAAATGTGTAGGCTGCTAGTTGTGTTTACTTCGCTATTTTCTGAATATTTCTGAAAATAATTTGTATAATTAAATCACAAGTAGGAGAAGTAAATCAAGATACTGCAGTAGGGTTTTTGTAATTTTTTTATTCAGAAATTTTCACATATGAGTCGTGCACTATTGGTATGGAGTGAGTGCACCTGGGCTTGCCCAAGGAAAGGTAAACAAGTTCCAGGTGGAAAAGACAAATGCCCAGATGCCAGAAAGTCAATCCCCTTTGAGTTCTTCGTTGGGCCTGGGAAACTGTACTGCTGGATGATGTAGAATTACTGTTTGACCCACTTATAGTGCTCAGAAAATTTCAGGATATTAACCCCGATCTCCTCTCAAATAACCCACCAAAATCTGGAAAGGGTTTGGCCTAGTTCTGACCCCCAAAATTACCCCCAATTTCTATGTATTCCTCCAATTGATGGGTAATTCGACCCACCTCGAAATACTGTTGCTCAGTGCCTCCAAAAATGCTGAGTCTTCTTCCTAAATTTCTCCTTATATCCCCAAATCAACTCAACCGCAAAAATCACTGACCAATCCTCCACCGTGAGAGACCTCCACCCAAGACTGCGAAGGCCCAAAACTAGTCACTTTTGCGCTAGCCCAAAAGAGAAGGATTCGGTCTGAAGAGTGGCCTCTCCAAACCCCCAGCAAACCTCTACAAAATTGCTGCTAATCCACAATGGAAATGACTTCTCTGTAATATTCCCAATTAGCCTTGCTAATTGGAATATTTCATTTTTGTTTAATTTTGCCGCTTTAGTTAGAAATAATAAATAAAGTGAGAAATAAGAGGGGTCACCTCACTTTATAAAATAAAGTGTTTTCCTAGTTGATTAACGTTATAACTTAAAGAGGGGGCCTTGGGGGTCCACACGTATATGAGGGGAGGCCTCACGCTGACCCAAGGGTAACTGCAAGGTGAAGGACGCAGTTAAGGTTTTGGAGGGAGTTTAGCATTATAAAAGGAGGGGTTTCCACTTCATTTGGCATGCATGATTTTATATTGATATTGAGAGCTAGACTTCTGTCTGCTTCAGCACGCCGGTTGTTTAGTCGGTCTGCAGCACTGTTTAGTGCAACCGAGTGTCTTCGGTCGGAGATCTCACCCTTAGCCTCGGGGGACTTCGAGTGCCTGCCCTGGTAAGGTTATTTCTGGTTTCACCCTTAGCTTCGGGGGACTTCGAGTGCCCGCCCTAGTAAGGTTATTTTCTGAGTAACACCTTTCAGTTTCAGTGGCAAGTGGTAGCAGTTTCTGGTGCAGGATTGGAGAGGAAGAAGCCTCTGGCCTTAGGCTGCTGGTCGAGGAGGAAGAGGGCGGCATTCCGTGGAGAAGAAAGGGACGCCGACCCGACCTTAGAAGTGGAGCGTTCCGGGGAGAGGAGGCCTTGATCCGAGATACGCGCGCAAAGCAGAGAAACGTGTACGGGAGAGGAGGAAGGACGCGAGAGGATGCAGGAGTGAGGGCCATTCGACGAGGAAGAGGAGGACGCAGTCTGAAGGCACATTGATAGATCCGGCCAGGAGATTAGCAGATACGAGCGGATATTTGCGAATCCCGGTTCTGTAGGTGGCAGATCTGGGGAGATAGCATTAGATCCAGCTTGGGAGATTACAGATCTGAGGAGATATTGGCAGATCCAACCTAGATCTGAAGAGATAACGTCAGATCCAGCCTTGCAGGTTGCAGATCTGAAGAGATATTGTCAGATCTAGCATAGATCTGAGGAGAGAGCAGTAGATCTGATATAGGAGGACGCAGATCTGGAGGGACAGGACGCAGATCTGGATTGTAGGCTTCAGATCCAGCATATCTGAGCATATAGGAAGCTGATCCATCTGGGAGGACGCTGATCTGATGAGCAGGGTCATGTGAGCAGGGCTTGACAGCGTTTTTGGCCTTGAGGAGCTGAGCTTTTCATCTGGAGGGGTTTGTGATCCAGCACTACATCTGTCTCAGCGCTGTCACTAGCAGAGACAGCGTTTTCATTGGTGAGGGTTTGGAGTATTGATATCAGCTATCTTTTGGTCTTCAGCTCATAGTTCCAGTGCAGTCCAGCTTCAGTCTTCAGAGCAGTCTTCAGCCAGCTAGGACGCTGTCCTTGTTGCAGCCATCATTTGTCTGAGAGGGCCTCCACTTGCCTAGGGCAAGGATAGGTGCATTTATTCTGATTTTCCTGTACTCCTCTCTATGTACTTTCAGATTAATAAAATCGCTCAGTTTTCTGGCATTCTATGTGTATTGGTTCCATGATTTGGTTCAGCATTGTGTTTTCTATATCTGTCTGGCATATTTCTGTTTATTACTGGTTATCTCCCTTCGGGGATATTACAGTGGTATCAGAGCATAATTCTGGCTCAGCCTGTGGTCTATGACATTGGGAGAGAGATCATACAGAGGGTTGCTGAAATTTTGGAGAGCAATAGCAGTGCAATACCAGAAACGCAGTGGGAAAAAGGGCCAAAATAAAAAGGGTCAAATTTTGAAGTTTGGAATTATGAGAAACGTTTTCTGGGTTTTTCTGGGTTTTGGACAAGGATCACCTTCCCAAATTCCTAGAATTTTCTGAATAGTTTTCAGTGGGTAAATCGGAGGTCGAAGTTAAGCAGCAGTATGGTTTTGCAGCAGCCGTGCAATTTCTGAGGAGCCTGTAGGCACCTAGCAGAAAATGCCAATGGCAGGAGATGTGAGTCCAGCTCGATATGCAGCCGTTTTTGCAGAGTGGCAGAGCCTGGGTCAGGCATTCATGGATGCTTTCCCCTTGGAGCGCTATTTCCAGTATCGATGCGGCATCAAACCCCCTGAGCAGCACCAGCACAAGGGGCACGGATACCACCGTGATGACCACCGTGCAGCTAGTAGATTTCATTTGCCCAGGTTTGATGGCTCATCAAACAATTCGGCAAAGTCCTGGGTGGAAAAGCTGGACATCTATTTTCAGCTTAATCAGATGCCAGAGACAGAGGCCATTAAGATGGCTACATTACATTTAGAGGGTAAGGCTCAGGATTGGTGGTTTCATGGATTGGCGACACTAGGGCATTCCACAGTGACGACATATGCCGAGTTTACCAAGAGGGTGGTAGAGCGCTTTGACAGGAGGGATCCGGAGCAGCATTTTGGTGAGCTGACCAAGCTCAAACAGACTGGGAGTACAGAGACATACATTTCAGATTTCTTGAGGATTTCGGTGATGGTACCTGATTTATCGGCAGCTCGGATGGTTTGCATGTTTGTGGGGGGGCTGTCAGAGCCACTTCGTAGCCTAGTCCTGTCGAACAGACCGGCTACCCTTCAGGATGCCATCAGCAGGACTCGGGACTTACAGGATGTCTTACCCAGGACTCGGACACCTTATCCCCAGAGACAGGCCTTCCGGCCTAAGGGTAAGGACACGAGGGCTCCGCCTCCCAAGGCGAATCCTGGACGAGGGCAGTTTGATGATGAGGCCAGGAGAGAGCTGAGGAGGGAGCGGTTGTGCTTCACTTGCCGGGAGCCATGGGCACCAGGACACAGGTGTGCGGCAGGGAAGGCACACTTCATTGAGGTCTTCTTTGAGAGCAGTGGAGAAGAGGATGAGGGAACACAGGATTGCAGGGAGTTCGAGGATACACCTAGTGTGACACAGGACTCACCATCATTAGAGTCCTCCTTGACCGTGCCGGTTGATATCGTAGTGGAGGAGGTAGAGCCTACCCCGGTAGAGCCATCCACTGAGGTGATGACTGGAGCCATGTCCGAGTCTTCAGGTGGTAGCAGCACACGACAGATGGGTGAGGTATCAGGAGATATATCCACTATCGATGAGGCACTAGGAGATACAGAGGTATTGGATGATGGTCGCAGACAGCAGTGTCATCGGCTTCGGACGGACCTTCGAGTTTTGAGGGAGAAGGCCATGTCAGTGCGGGAGACCATTTTGTTGCAGGACCAGGAGCTGGAGGGTATGAGAGTGACTTGTGCCAAGTCGGCGGCCAAGTTGGTCCGCATTGGGGAACAGCTGGATTCCCTGATGGTACAACCAGAGGGCACGAGGGAGCGTCAGATCATTCCCCTTCAGGCATGTATGGATGGGACTAGCAGTATTGTTGGGTCATCTCTTCCCGTTGGAGAGAAAGAGGCAAAGCCACCTAGTCAGGTCTCATATGTTGACTTGGATAGTGGTATGAGACGATCAGAGTTGCACAGGGTACAGCAGCCACGTGTTGAGATTGGATGGCGAGAGATTTTGAGTTGGTACTCGGTGGAGCAGACTATGGATAAGAGAGAGGTCTCAAGGAGAGATCTCACTGGAGATGCACTTCGACACACCATGGGGTGCAATGGCTTTTTTCCCTTCTCACAAGAGCAGATAGAAGATGGGGGACATCTTCGGATGGATAACATCTCTCATGCGTGTGATGGACATCCCTTGAGCCATACACATCATGATGGGAGGTTTTTGCCTACCACCTATTTGATTCTTGATAGGGTCTCATTGATCCTTGAGAAGTTTATACTTCAAAATCCCATGAAGTGCAAAATCAGAAATTTGATTTGGGAGGATGATAGCCCTCATGGGAGGAGTAACCGGATGAGGAGAAGGAGGCATCCACAAGTGATTGAGTGGATGGGGATGATGAGCAAGGAGCTAGGAGGTTACTTGCAGATCTGTGCTACCAGGCAGCAGGAGGCTTGGCTGCGCTGGTTACTCTTGAAAGAGTTTGGCCATCACTTGGCAAACACTCTTCCTAAGAGTAGGAGGAGGGGGAAAAGATGGATGGATACTTGCATCGTTGAGCAGCATAGAGTATGGATGCATGATGTTGATGTGTTACTCATATCGTTCATTGTGTCTTCATCACATGAGTTGTTTGATGGAGGTATGGAGAGGCAACACAATGTCTTGTTGCTTGGTTTGTTCCTAGGAGAGCAAGGGCAGATTTGCTCTCACACTTTGTATGATGTTGCAGGAAAAGGGGATGGCACTATCTCCTTGGTCTTTGATGATTGGGAAGCACTTCCATCTTGGAAGGTATTCCATATTTATTGCAGCATTATTAGAGGAATCATTGACAAGGGGCATGTCAAAGAACAGAGTCTTGTATCGACAGGAGCTTATTTGCATGAGCTCACAGCGTTGTCACCTTGGAGCAGAACATTATGGATGAAGTGTGCGCAGCAGAGATATGGTGGATCTATAACCCATAGGTCCCAGGATCACTTCATATTTGTTACACTTACAAGAAGTAATGATGATAGAGACATCTATGGCATACTCCTCGTGACTTGGGTTTCCAAGCATAAGGAGGATTATCTTCTTGTAGCACATGGTTCAGTCTTCTTCATAGCAGGTCAACACTTTATGAAGGACTCATTCATGGACCCATGTACCATCTTACTTCCAGCATATGGTCAGATTTGTATGGGAGGCTTGATTATGAGAGAGACACGTGAGCTGGATATGTCCGTGAGTGGGAAAAATTCTCACAATTTCTGCACTACATGTTCTCATGGGAGCATGGGAGGAGGCACGGCCACCACTCCTATGTGTGCGTTCTCTTTTGATGTGGGCCATGAGATTGATATTTATCCATTGTACAGCCATGGGCAAGTGTTTGGACCTATGATGTTGTCATATTCAGCCATTTACTATCCATTAGTAGATGTGATGGACCTTGTACATTGCTTGCCATGTGATTTTCTGAGGTTGCAGTGGATGAGACTGCGCTGTATCCTTGTGAGGGATTGTTTGCATTATGTATCCTCAGGTAGAACCTTCAGCAAACATCTCATTAGGGTGATCCATGATGACCATGTCATATTCTTCATGGATGGCTTGTTTTGGGCCAGCTTGGTCTTCATTGCTAGAGGGACCCTCTATGGTGGATTGTTTTTCACTTTGCCATTGGAGGGCAATGATTTTGCAGCACAGGATCAGCATAGACTCTACACTTGTCATGAGTGGAGAGAGGGACAGAGTGGGGTAAGCTATGATGCTTGCCAAGTTCATATTTTCAGCCCACTTTCATTACCAGAGCTTGAGGTGGAAGGAGATTTTCAGGAGTTGCCTTGTTGGTGGGTGGCTCATTTTGTCTGGATGATTGCTTGGAGATGGAGGATCCACAGGAGGGAGATATTCCTCATTATATTTTCGACTCCATGCCTTGATTGGGGAGAGGTGACGAGTTGGGTCACAGTTGATGGGCCAGCTTACACAGTCATAGATGCAGAACAGCAGCGGTCATGGTCTTCAGTCATAGCCAGAGGCAGTGAGCAGTCCGAGCCATGGGACATGGGCTATTACTGGCCATGGTGGCGATGGGACCCGGGCGGATTGTTGGTTGGCTGGTATCATGAGAGGCCAGTTTGGGATCCTGGCATTGAGTTATCCCTTCATATCAGGGTGATGCAGGAGACAGAGAGGTTTCAGTGGGACCCAGGCACATTTTGCAGTATTGGCAGGGAGCATCAGCTAGAGAGTAAGCTTGTTCAAGCATTGCTTGAGAACAAGCAATTTTTGCCGGATGAGGATGCCACTTGGGAGAGCGAGCAGACTTTACAGCATCCATCACTTCAGTTGCTTGAGGACAAGCAACGTTTTGCCGGGGGAGACTGTAATATTCCCAATTAGCCTTGCTAATTGGAATATTTCATTTTTTTGTTTAATTTTGCCGCTTTAGTTAGAAATAATAAATAAAGTGAGAAATAAGAGGGGTCACCTCACTTTAGTCACCTCACTTTATAAAATAAAGTGTTTTCCTAGTTGATTAACGTTATAACTTAAAGAGGGGGCCTTGGGGGTCCACACGTATATGAGGGGAGGCCTCACGCTAACCCAAGGGTAACTGCAAGGTGAAGGACGCAGTTAAGGTTTTGGAGGGAGTTTAGCATTATAAAAGGAGGGGTTTCCACTTCATTTGGTATGGATGATTTTATATTGATATTGAGAGCTAGACTTCTGTCTGCTTCAGCACGCCGGTTGTTTAGTCGGTCTGCAGCACTGTTTAGTGCAACCGAGTGTCTCCGATCGGAGATCTCACCCTTAGCCTCGGGGGACTTCGAGTGCCTGCCCTGGTAAGGTTATTTCTGGTTTCACCCTTGGCTTCGGGGGACTTCGAGTGCCCGCCCTAGTAAGGTTATTTTCTGAGTACCACCCTTCAGTTTCAGTGGGACTTGGTAGCACTTTTCAGCAGGAGAATTGGAGAGGAAGAAGCCCTCTTGTGGCTGCGCAGATCTGAGAAGAAGAGGACGCTGCTCCAGGAGAAAGAGGACGCTGATCAGCCTTGGAGAGTGAGGACGCTGTTCCAGGGAGGACGCAGTCCAGATCTGAGCAGGGAAAACGCTGTTCCAGGAGGAGGAAGGACGCAGATCAGTCTGAGAGTGAGGACGCTGTTCCAGCAGGAAGAGGAGGACGCAGATCTGAAGGCACACTGATAGATCCAACCTTGGAGATTGTAGATCTGAGCAGATATTTGCAGATCTGGTTCTGTAGGTGGCAGATCTGGAGAGATAGCATTAGATCCAGCTTGGGAGATTGCAGATCTGAGGAGATATTGGCAGATCCAGCCTAGATCTGAAGAGATAACATCAGATCCAGCCTTGGAGGTTGCAGATCTGAAGAGATATTGCCAGATCTAGCATAGATCTTAGGAGAGAGCAGTAGATCTGATATAGGAGGACGTAGATCTGGAAGGACAGGACACAGATCTGGATTGCAGGCTTCAGATCCAGCAGATCTGAGCATATAGGACGCTGATCCATCTGGGAGGACGCTGATCTAGTGAGCAGGGTCATGTGAGCAGGGCTTAACAGCGTTTTTGGCCTTGAGGAGCTGAGCTTTTCATCTGGAGGGTTTGGTGACCAGCACCACATCTGCTTCAGCGCTGTCACTAGCAGAAACAGCGTTTTCATTGGTGAGGGTTTGTAGTATTGATATCAGCTATCTTTTGGTCTTTAGCTCATAGTTCCAGTGCAGTCCAGCTTCAGTCTTCAGAGCAGTCTTCAGCCAGCTAGAATGCTGTCCTTGTTGCAGCCATTATTTGTCTGAGAGGGCCTCCACTTGCCTAGGGCAAGGATAGGTGCATTTATTCTGATTTTCTTGTACTCCTCTCTATGTACTTTCAGATTAATAAAATGGCTCAGTTTTCTGGCATTCTATGTGTATTGGTTCCATGATCTGGTTCAGCATTGTGTTTTCTATATCTGTCTGGCATATTTCTGTTTAGTACTGGTTGTTCCCTTTGGGGGATATTACGAGCCTCCAACTCTACCAAAATGATGGAATAGGGAAGGGCTGACCCCTTTCCAACTCTCCCGGGCTAAATCCCTTGATAAACCCTCAATCCGGAATCTCCTCCTCTAAAGACTGCGTCCTCCCTCTCACTGACTGAGCTGTCTCTGCAAGTGAACAATCCCAACTGTGGCTACTCCAACTCTCTCCGGCAAAACAAGGATAGAACCCCTCACCCGAGCAGGCACTCGAAGTCCCCCGCGGCTGAGGTTGGGATCTCCGCACGGAGACACCCAGTGTGTTGAACAACACTTGCAGACTTTGCTCAACATCAAAAGTGTGCTCAATGTCAAAAGACAAATATCATAGATGCATAATCAAAATGATCCAAATGAGGAGCCTCTCTCCCTTTTTATGTTTGGAGAGCCTTGCTCTCTCCTAGGCCCCACCGCCAACTGTGCTATCTCCTTAAGCCACGCTGTCCCTCTATCTCCGCGCTGACTTGGGTCCACGCTGACATCTCCTCCACGTTACCACTTCATCCTCTAGGCCCCATGCTGCCAAATAATCATGTCTCCAAGTGACTTTAGGAAATGCTTTTATCCTAAGTGTGAGTTAAGTGTCCCTCTTCACCCACTTTATTTCTAACTTAACTTTATTAAAGTGAAATAGTCAAAACTTAATATTTCCAATTAGCTATTGCTAATTGGGAATATTACAGTCCTCCTCGGAAAAACGTTGCTTGTCCTCAAGCAACTGCAATGATGGATGCTGTAGAATTTTCTCACTCTCCCAAGTGGCATCCTCATCCGATAGATTCCTCCATCTCACTAGATATTCCCTGACTGTCTTGCTCCGCAGCTGCCTCTCCCTAGTGTCAATAATGGCCTCCAACTGCAGCACCAATTGCTGAGGCGGAAGCTCCTTAGTTGCAGTCACCTGCTGTCCCAGTGCCTTCTTCAAGCATGACACATGAAAATATTATGAATCCTGCTACCAGTGGGCAGCTCCAACTCATATGCAACCTCCCCGATCTTGTGTCACCCTGTATGGTCCATAAAAGCGGGGCTTGAGCTTCTCAACCCCCTTCTCCTTCAACGTGGATTGTCGATATGGTTGCAATCGTAGGTAGACCAAGTCCCCTACCTCAAACTGCCTCTCAACCCGTCCCCTATCGACATACAACTTTTGTTGATTTTTTGCTGTAGCTATGTTATCCTTAAGAGCTCGGAGTATATCCTGACTCTCTTGGATCCAATCCTTGGCCCTACGGGCCTTACTAGCACCAAACATCACATCAGCAAAATATAAAGCATGATACCCCTATAAAGCATTGAATGGAGACATACCGATAGACATATGGTGAGTGGTGTTATAACCATACACCCCCAAGTGCAACCATCGTAACCATGCCTTTTGCTGTCCGCTGACATAGTTTCGCAAGTAGCCTTCCAGCCACTTGTTCACTATCTCCGTCTATCCATCCATCTGTAGGTGATAACTAGTGCTTGGGGTCAACTCGGTGCCCACCAAACGGAAAAGCTCCTGCGAAAACCCGCCCATGAAGCGGCTATCCCTGTCACTGACAATGGTCTTTGGGAGACCATGCAATCTGAAAACATCCCTGAAGAACAACTCTGCTACCTGTGTTGCAGTGTATCGTGTTGATATAGTGAAGAAGTGTGCATACTTTGTTAGTAGATCAACGACTACAAATATGCAATCCTTGCCCTGTACAGTGGGCAACCCTGTGATGAAATCCATCAAAATACTCTCCCATTTTCCCTCAGGTATGGGAAGAGGCTGCAGTAAACCCGCCAGATGGTTCATCTCCCCCTTATTGCGCTGGCAAACTTCGCACTCCCTGACATGTCGGAGTACATCCTCCTTGAGGCCCTTCCATGAGAACCTCTCTCTAATGGCCCTATAGGTCTTGGTGAACCCCTGGTGGCCTGATAGTGGCGAATCATGTGAGGTGTGCAATATCTTCTCCTTGAGCTTGGAGCCCTTGGTCAAGAAGATCCTGTCCCTGAAGTAGATCACCTCATCCATCACCCTGTACCTGTCATTTGTAACCTGTCCGTCCAATACCTCACAGGCAAAACGGTCCTTGGAGTACTCAACCAACAGCTGAGCCCTCCAGTCTGTATCTAAACTCATCAAAGACAACGTTGTCGGTTTACGCCAAAGTGCATTGGCCACCACGTTGTTCTTCCTTTTGACATACTCGATGTCGAAATCATATGCCTGGATCTTGCTGACCCACTTCTGCTGCCTCTCCTGCAACGGCTTCTACTCTAGAAAGAATCGGAGGCTGTTGTGGTCAGTCCTCACTCTGAACCTGTTCCCCACCGGGTACTGCCGAAACTTGGCCAATGCATGCATGATGGCCAACATCTCCTTGTCGTATATAGCATACAACCTCTCATGTGGCAATAGCTTCTGGCTCTCGAAAGCTATGGGGTGGCATCCCTCCATCAAAACTGCAACTATCCCCTCCCCTGATGCATCGCACTCTAAGACAAAGGGCTGTGTGAAATTTGGCAATACCAAAACTGGACAGCTGCTCATCACCTCCTTGAGGCTGTCGAAAGCCCTCTGCACTATGTCAGTCCAACTGAATGCCCCCTTTTTGGTAAGGTCTGTAAGGGGTGCAGCAAGTTGGGAAAATCCCTTGACGAACTTCCGGTAGTAAGTGCAGATACTTACAAACCCCCTAAGCTCTGTCACATTCTTCTGTTCTGGCCAATCCCTGATGGCCCTGATCTTCTCCTCGTGGACCCTCACTCCGTCCACCCCAATGATGTGCCCCAAGAAGAGCATATCTGTCAACCCAAACTTGCATTTGGAGAACTTAGCATAAAATTGTTGCTCCTCCAATATGCGCAATACAACCTCAATATGATGTAGGTTCTCCTCCCATGTCCTGTTGTAAATCAAGATGTCATCGAAAAACACTAACACAAACTTCCTCAAGTGACTGCGGAAGATGGGATTCATGCATGACTGAAAAGTAGCCAAAGCATTGGTCAGCCCGGAGAGCATCACCAAGAACTCAAAGTGACTGTAATGACATCTGAAAGTGGTCTTGGGAACATCCTGATCCCTCATGCGAATCTGGTGGTACCCAAATCTCAAGTCAATCTTCGAGAAGAACTTCGATCCCCTCAGCTCATCCATCAACTCATCTATCCATGGAATGGGGTACCGGTTCTTCATGGTCTTCTTGTTGAGAGTCCGGTAGTCAATGCACATCCTCTGTGTGCCATCCTTCTTCTTCACCAATACGACTGAAGAAGCAAAGGGGCTAGTGCTAGGACGGATGTGCCCAAGAGCAAAGAGCTCATGAATGGCCCTCTCAATCTCATCCCTATAGGCCTTAGGATGTCTATAGGGTGTAGTGAACATAGCCTGAATGCCCTGCTCCAGCTCGATCGTGTGCTCAAATCCCCGATCTAGTGGCTACCCTGGTGGTATATCTCCAAAAATTGTAGCATATTTGTCCAAAATGGACTATACATCTGGGTGTACGGCCTGCCCTGTAGACCCTGCCTCTGAAACACCTAGCTCCACTACCCACTCTATGTCTCCCTTCCGAAAATCTGCCTCCATCCGGTGTGCTGAAACGGTTTGTGGTGGGTAGGTGTGCATACCCCGAATCTTCTCGTGCCTCCGGATCTTCTTGTCCGTCCACTCCATCTCCAAGGTCTCCCAATCTGTGTTGACCTTCCCTAGCATGATCAACCACTGCACCCCCAGTATCACGTTGGTGTCCGGAATGTCCACCATGAAGAAGTGATCTATTAGGGTGTAAGTCCCATAGTCACTGCCAAGGTATGCACATACCTGGCACACTGCATGGTCCTGTCACCTAGAACCAGTACCGAAAACCCATCAAAGCTCTCTGTTGGTATGCTCCTTCGCCCTACCAACTGAGCATCAAAAAATTGTGGGTGGCCCCACTGTCCACTAATACTGAAACACGCTATCCTCGCACAGTACCTCGGACACGCAGTGTCAAGTATTTGGGAACCCTTCGCAAGGAAGCAAGGGCTCCCCTGGTAGGTGCAAATGTCGCACCTCCCGCTCCTGGTGGTGGAGGTGGCAAATGATCTCCTCTCTGCACTGTACTGCTGCCTCCTGCCTCTATCTCCTCATACTCCTCTTCCCCGCTACTGTCGGAGAAAAACTCAATGTAATGTACCTTCCTAGCGGCACAACGATATCCTGGTGCCCATGGCTCCTGGCATGTGAAACATAGCCTCTTTCGCCTCAGATATCTCCTGATCTCGTCATCCAAAGGCCCTCTGCTCTGGTTCCCCTTTGGAGGCGAAACCCTCATGTCCTTCCCCTTTGGCTGAAATGCCGGTCTCTGGGGGAAAGGAGCTCTAGTCCGGGGTAGTGCATCCTGCAAATCCCGAGTCCTCCCAACTGCGTCATAGAGTGTAGTTGGCCTCGTTCATCTGACTAACCCCCGAAGAGGCTCTACCAATCCATCGATGAACATGTAGATAATCCTGACTGAGGATAAGTCAGGCACCATCACAGAAAGTCTCAAAAACTCTGAAATGTATGTGTTTGGACTCCCGGTCTGCTTGAGCTTAGTCAGCTCAACAAAGTGCTCCTCTGGATCCCTCCGATCAAATCGCTCTAACAGCCTCCGTGTAAACTCGGCATATGCTGTCACCCCTGAGTGCCCCAGCGTAGCCATCTCGTGAAACCACTAGTCATGGGCCCTCGCCCTCCAGGTGTAGCGTTGCCACCTTGATGGCCTCTGTCTCTGCCATCTGGTTAAGCTGGAAATATATATCTAACTTCTCCACCCAAGCCTTTGCCGAAAACTTGGATGATCCGTCAAATGTCGGTAGATAAAATCTGCCTACTGTGCATTGTACATCCCCATCTTGTGAATTCCTGTTCCCCCTGTGATGGTTGTGGGGTCTGTTGTCCCTCTTGAGCTGTACGAAGTCATGGAATGTGAGGGCATCTCTGAACTCCTGTCCGTAGGACTGATATCGGCAAAGTAATCTCCCATGTGAGCCAGTTCCTGCTCCTGTTGTGCTCCTGCCCCAGTGTCTGTGGCAAGAAATGTGGGCATCGTGGAACGTGGAGGTGTATGTGATGCCATCTGCTGTGCTATGAGGTGCTCCTGCAAATGATGGGATGTGCCCCATCCCTCTTCAGTATGGAAACCTCTTGGGGTTTCATGCTGTCTAGATTCTGCAGTGAACCTTTGCCCCATCTCTTCTATCCGCCTTGACAAATCCTGCACTGATTTGAGGAGAAGTTCCCCAAACTCCTTCTCGGCATCTCTTTCCTCCGCCATTGGTTCCTCCTCTTCTGCGTCCACCACTAGAACGTAGTCACTTTCCCCGAAAGTGATCTCAAACCTCCGCTCTTGGTCTCTATATTTCCTTCCTCCGTAATAGATGTATGGTTTTCTTGCTGGTGTCATAAACAATCTGCTCCACAGGTTGAGCCAAGTCTATGAGCTCTGATACCACTGTAATATTCCGGATAGAAATAAACAACAATATAACGCACATAAAAAAGAAACTACAGCAACTAGAGAGACATCACATGAACAAAACACAATATGGAGAATGCTGAGCCATTTTATTAAATACTGAAAGATAAAATGAGTACAAAAGTGATCAGAATGATGGCACCTTGACTTGCACTAGGAAAGGGTAGAAATACTCTCAGAATATATAATGGAATGGCTTCTCCCTCAATGACTGCGTAATCTCCAAGCTGTTGGTGTTGCTGTCGTGCTGCTGCTACGGTTGGAATAAACTGAATCTTTGGGGTTGCTCCCCACCTCAGAAAACTATGAAACTTTGCGAATGGCCTCTCCACCCAATACCCAGAAAAGCCCAGAGAGCTTTTTGAAAATGGTTGACCTCCGAAAATGACCTCTCTTGAGGTACCACGCTGTCCCAATGATAAACGTTGGCCCTAAATGATCTACTGCAAAAGATGGCCTCCAACTCTACCAAAATGATGGAATAAGGAAAGGTTGACCCCTTTCCAACTCTCCCAGGCTGAATCCCCTGATAAACCCTCAATACGGAATCTCCTCCTCCAAAGACTGCGTCCTCCCTCTCACTGACTGCATTGTCTCTGCAAGTGAACAATCCCAACTGTGGCTGCTCCAACTCTCTTCGGAAAAACAAGGATAGAACCCCTCACCCAAGCAGGTACTCGAAGTCCCCCGGGGCTGAGGTTGGGATCTCCGCATGGAGACACTTGGTGTGCTGAACAGCACTTGCAGAGTTTGCTCAACAGCAAAAGCGTGCTCAATGTCAAAAGACAAATATCATAGATGCATAATCAGAATGATCCAAATGAGGAGCCTCTCTCCCTTTTTATGTTTGGAGAGCCTTGCTCTCTCCTAGGCCCCACCACCAACTGCGCTGTCTCCTTGAGCCACGCTGTCCCTCTATCTTTGCGCTGACTTGGACCCACGCTGCCCACGCTGACATCTCCTCCACGCTGCCACTTCGTCCTCTAGGCCCCACGCTGCCAAATAATCATGTCTCCAAGTGACTTTCGGAAATGCTTTTATCCTAAGTGTGAATTAAGTATCCCTCTTCACCCACTTTATTTCTAACTTAACTTTATTAAAGTGAAATAGTCAAAAATTAATATTTCCAATTAGCTATTGCTAATTGGGAATATTACACAATTCCACCAAAGAACTATTCAGACTCAAATTTTCATTTTGGTAGAAATGCCCTGGACATATATTCTTTTACATACTTTTTGTTGAACTATTTTTTTATGAAATAAATTTTGTGTACTGCTCCCATCTGATTCATCTTTCCTATCAATCTACTTGTTTCAGCGTTGCTGACGTTCTAAGAATGTTATGGAATTCTTCACAGCACTAAACAAATGTACTTCTCTCAATGTACATAGCAGTCCAACATAAACAACTACAAATTTGAGGGTTTTTTATCTTGGATTTTAAGAGCAGGTATATTTTTATTCAACAGGAAGAATCCCCATCCAACTTATTTATCCAAGTACACCATGGAAACATCAGGTTCATGCTATCTTACTTACATCACCAGGAAAAATCTGAAAAGGTATAAAAAGAAATGCTCTCCCACTTATTTTGTGTATTTTTTTGTTGACAGTGAGATAACCACTTTGAGCTGCCATTGCCATGATAAACTAGCATATTCAATAAATTCAATGCAGTTCTTTATTATTCTACATAGAAAATGAAATGAACAATTTATTGAACACACATACTTTGTTGGAAGTGCGCAGCCTGGATATAGTTTGCTCAGGATCTTCACAATTTCTGATAAGTGGGCAACCCTCTCAACCAAAAGATATCTTCCATTTGCTGATGGAACTTCAAATGCTAGAATATGTGCCTTTGCTACATCCTTCACACTGACCCATGAAAACGTCGTATTCGGATATGTTGAAGACCCTGCATTTGATGTAAAAGACGTTAAGTAAATCAAGAATATTTTTATTGGTTTCTAAATTTAAATTTTTGAGCAAAAGCCACAGATAGACCATAATGCAATAGAACCAAACACAGGTTCAATACCCAATGGAAAAAATTGGAGGCTGTAAACTACTAAAATCTATATCTCTTTGAGAAAACATGCATTTTGGTTAGAAATTGTATTATTTAAGGTCAAATCACTTCCAAATGCAACACTAGTAATATCCATCGATATGGGTATAAGATGTAATCATTGTAAGAAAAAGGAAATACAGAAGGAAAAAAGCACAGCCATGGTGATCTGAAGATATATGCCTATCATTCTCTTCATTTATAAGCCAATCAACCAAGAAGCCTTTATAGTAGAAAACTAGTCATCATAATACCACCAACAGTATTATTAGAATACCACTAACAGTTAATTCTTATTAAATTTCCAGGCATTATTTCGATTGAAACAAACATCGTTTTTACCAAGCTTATTGTTTCTCCTCCACTTATTTTTTACCCCTATGAATTTTCACTATAATATTCCAATTGATGTGTATAGTTTGTCACAGGGCAGAAACTGTCAAGAAAATCATTTCAATTTGTTGAGTAGCTTGTGCCTCCCGGAATGTGTTGTTTCTAAGTTTGTGATCCTTTTTGTCAGCCCTATGAAGTTATGAACTGAAAAGGAGTCATTCAGGAATACTATTCAGCTACTTGAGATCATTTTGCTCTAAAAATGGGAGAAAATTCTTCTCCCAGGGGTTACCCACATGGGTGGGTAACAGGTACCACTATAACCAAATACAAATCACATATTCACTTGAGTGTTTTATAATTAAGATGAAGAACTCATTTTATAGGTGTTACACTGTTAGCGCTAGATTATCTAACCTAACCCTAACAAACAATGTGGACTAATCATTGACGCATTAATGGTGTACAGTAAATGATAGTAATGACCACTAAGTGACAACTGTGGCATGATTTACCACCATAACATTAGCAAAATTCACATTAGCCATAACACTTGAAAATATGCATTTGTAGTCTTTCAAATAAGAGTGTCAGAATATGATGGAAATGTCAGTGACAATAAGGGAAGTTTAAACTTTATATGCATTGTTGTCAGCCATATTACTTGACCCAACACCATGCTCTTACCATTCATTATTTGTAGAATTGCAGCACAGCTTGTATTCAGAGTAGGCTGTAAAAGTGTGCCAATCACCATCCCTGGATTTATTGTGACAACATCGATACCCTTCTCCTTTGCAAATTTCCATGCAGTTTCTTCTGCCAATGTCTTTGATAGTTGATACCAGCCCTGAAAAAAAACAAATAATCATTTTGTGTTGTTCAGAAGTTGGTATAAATAAATTCACTCGACTCTAACAAGCCAGGAAATTGATTATTCCTACTTAAAAAAGAGTGCACAAAATTTCATTAATCTGTTGCCTGTTCATGACACTTCAAGATATTCAGCAAGCAAATATAAGCAAAAGTGACTGCCAACACATTAGTAGTGCACACCTTAAGTGGGTTTGTAAATTTTTGTAGATGTTCTATGCTTGATGCAACTTTACTTTTTATCCCCAATATCAGTCAGCAATCACATAAACAAGAAAGTAAAAAGCAGATAGAACATACCAGTAGATCGACAGAAGACAAGAAAAAAATATATAGATATGTGTTGATGCGTTACGGCGGTCAGCAGGATGCTTCAACGAAAAAAGTCTCAATATGGTCAGCCAACCAGAAGTGTCACACAACCCTCACGGACAGCCAGATCAGTCAACCCAAAGTTAACGAACGTCAATGCTGTCCCAGTCAACGTTCAACACAAACAGCAGCAGCAATAAAGTCAACGTCCAGCCTCGGTTTTTGTGCCAAAAAACGCAGATTGATGAGATCGAAGTTTTGGGAGAGTTTCAGGTCAATTTGACCAAGCATTGACCAAAGCCAACGCTGGTCAATTTCTGCGCTGGAAACCCTAGGTGCTGCTTTTTCCTACGTGTGAGTGAAGAAGAGACTCCAATAGATGATCGAACCAATCAGATGAGGAGAGAGAATGTGATGTGATGGATGAGTGAAAATGGCCTCCAACGTTGACCTATTTATATCCATCGGTGAGGGTGTGTGACACAACTGCGGGGGCTTCAAGCCTACATTTCATTTCAGGCCGACCTACACATATTTTGAATAAATTCAAAATAAATGTTCTGCTCATCGGATCAAGATGATCTTTAGATCGATCTTGCACCTCTCCAAAAGAGGAATCCAATAAAAATATTGGCATCTTCATCTGAGCAACACAACATGGAGTTTGGACCTAGTTGTCCAAAATTAACAGGGTTGAAAGTTGAAACACCTGAAACTGCAGTTTCATGTACGATGGCAACATAGAGAATCAACTTTTAGAACATAGCCATGTTCCTAAAATCAACTGGAATTGTGATATTACAAAACAATAATTTTTCAGTATTTATATCTAATACAAGTCATTGTTGATTAAATAGACAGACACCATAGTTGAAAGAGTTTAAATTCAGTAGTATTTAATTTTAAAGTCTGTATCTTTAGTGTGATATTACTTTTATTATATAAGAAGGCTCGACATTCATAATAATTGACAGAACATTTAATGGCCACAAGATATTTTCATGATGATAATGCACTACATGGTAAAGACATACAATATGTGATACTTTCAGCTCAGGTTATAATATCAGAAATCGTAGATCATAGCAAAATAATCTTGTATAATTCTGGCTTTTCTAGCAGGGTTATCTGTTATCTCATTTACCAAACATACAATAGCAAGTACCATGTATTCATAAGCAGGTATCATCTCAAATGGTCAAAACCTAAATAAGTTGACAATGTTATATTTCAAAAACTACTCAGATAAATAATAATTGCACAAGGCCCAGTGAATGTGGAATGGCTTCAACTTAGGTCCTTTTCAAACACTAAATAAGCATTTGATAGTGTTGATGTTCCAAACCATATGACTTGAGCAACAACTATCAATTACTCTCGTGGGCTAAGTAACCAGCTAAGTAAGATTGGTATCCGGGTTTAAAGCCCAACAGGTCCTCAACTATCCTTGTGTGTTCCCCATGAAGAGTAGTTACATGGAAGTGAGTACCAAGAAGGAGAAACAAAATACTAGCTTTTAACAAGTTTTCTGCTGCAGTTATTACTTCTTTTCAACTTAATAACTTTTATACATTTTTTTATTGAGAAACTGAGAAATTAAAATGAACATAAACAGAACAGTATGCAAATCTCCCTAAAATGTTACTTCAAACATAAAAGAAAATAAACATAATGTTGTTAGTGTTGTGGACAACTGATTTGTCCATAACATAAAGAAAAAAAAGGAAAATAAATTGATTAAAAGAGAATAACAACACATATTACAACTTAGTTTAAAGCTCAAGTATACTAAAAATTGTTGGAAAATGCAACTAGTTTCGGTCTTCTTAATTGTTACTCTTTTGTCTCATATGTAATTCTTATAAAGAAGATGTAAAAAGAAAAATATTGTTAAGGCATGGGTTTCATGCTTGAGTCATTAGTCAAATAGGTCAAGGCATCCATTGCATGCCTTTAGGATTTATCATGTAACTTTGTCTTCAAGAAGTCATTAAGGACTCTAGCTACAAGTCGATCTTCAAGATGCACTTCAAGTCATCCATTAGAAGCAATTCAGTCAGTCCTATGTCACCTCAAGTCAACCTAGACGCTGTTCATGTCGGCCTTGTTTCAAGCTGCTCGATCAGTATATATAACATAACCTTCAGATCACTTTACGATATCATCTGTAGTCTGTGTAGAACTCAATAGATTGATTGGAAAACAGAACTGTGACAAGAAAGAAGACTGGAGCTATAACAATAGAGCCTGCTCCTAACCGAAACCAGAAGTGATCTGCTCAGATCAAAGGTACAGGAGTATCCTAGAGATCCGAAAACTGCAGTTAGAAGCACAGTAAGATCAGAAGGTCACAGGAAGTTAAGAAGTCCGAGAATTGCAATAGAGAGTCCCATAGTATTAAAAACTGGCCGGGTCAAACCAGCCAGTCAGACCCCTGGCCGGTCAAAACTGGTCCAAAAACCCGGTTTTTACTCCCCTTTCACTCATTTTCCCGGTCAAACTGGTGCTGACTGGCCGGTTCCATCCTTAACTGCCGGTCAGCTGCCAAGGCCGCAAAAGGGACCCACGCAAGGAATTTTTGTCCGTTTAGGGTTGTTTTGGAGGGAAGAGAAGAGTTGTTTCCCTCCAAAAACACCCTCTCCAATCCTTTATAAGCAGAGGCAGCCTATCATTTGTCTCACACCATCTCATTTGGAGATTTTGTGAGTTTGATTGAGAGCTTGGAGAGTGTTGAGTTTTTGCTGGAGTAGTGGAACATAGAGTTTGAGGCTTGAGCTAAGTAGTAGCCATCATGCTTGCAAAAGGCAAGGACACTGCATGGGCTCATTGTGATATGATTGATGGCAAAAAAATTTGCAAATATTGCCAAAAATCTATTGCAGGAGGGAGTATTTACAGGTTCAAGCAACACTTGGCTGGAATAGGAGGCCATGTAAAGCCATGTGGAGCACCAAATGAAGTAATAGGGCATATTAGGGCAGAATACCTTCGGAAGTTTGAGACTCAAGTCACTAAAACCAGTAGAGAATTTTGTGACTGAAGTAGTTGCAAAGTTTGGCAGTCGAGAGTCGGGAGACTCCACCAACTAAGTTTGATCATGATGAGAAGTTTCAACTTTCAAGTGATAATGTTGATCATTAATTAGAATTTAGTAATATCATATATGTAGATTTGTAGTAGACTATACTATGTAGGCCAATGGCTTCAATGCTCATAGCTTGTAGCATTGTTTTTGGACTTTATGGGTTATTTGGAGCCTCATTGCTTATGTATTTTTTCGATGATATATATTGCACTCGGTGTCATTTTGATATATTCAATGTTCACCTTTACATGGTATATAAATGAGAAAACTTTGCATATTTTGTCTCTATTGGCTTGGAATCATTGTTGCAAATCTTAAAAATAGTTTTTTTATTAAAAAATAATTATTTAATGTATTTTTTTTTAAAACTGGTTTGTTGAGACCTGACCAGTACCGGTTAGACCGATTCCGGTCCAGTTACTAGTTCATTAGGTCCATCGGTTCCGGTTTTTAATACTATGATAGAGACATAAATCCTAAAGTCCAAGAGTTGCATTAGAGATATAGATTCACAAGTCCGAGCGCTGCATTAGAGGCATAGATCTGGAGTCTACGAGGAATACAGAAGTCTGTAGCTTGCAGGAAAAGGAAATAGAAGTCTGAAGATTGCACGGTGAGGTCTGAAGGTTGCAACAAGAAGAACAGTGAGGTCCAGAATTGCTTGTAAACTCTTGAAGGTACAGGAAGTGGCATTTTGACTTACGAAGGCTCTTGGAAAAGCGTTGGCTTGTAGCTAGAAGACTTGACTTGGTCATTTGGACTTGGAAGTCTCCCTTGAAGTTAATAAGAAGTATTTGCAGGTTTTCCCCTGTTGGAGGGGTTTTTCCCTAGCGTAGAACCTAGATTTGGTGTCTTTTATCTCTTGAATTTACATTTTTGGTAATTGCTTGATGAAAGAGAACTAAACTAATTAATAAGAAGTCAACAAAGCTCACAAGTAATTATCAAGCTCAGGAATATCAATATTGACCTCCTCTACTTTGATTTTCCAACATGGTATAAGAGCTAAGGTGAAGAAGAGACACCACATCTAGAGAGCAGAAAGAAGTCCATCATTGTAGAAGCTTAAGAAAAATCATTATTGCAGAAGATATCCCTCAAACATCAGTTTACCTCCAAAACCATGTGTCTAAGGGCTAAGTCAATTCTTTTTAGCCCAAGCCTCTACAGCTAAATCAAAGAAAGTTTTTGACAAAAAAAGAAAAACAAATCTAAAGATATGTCCAAAGTTCAGTGCTTGGGTTGTCATGAATATGGACACATCAAAGCAAATTGTCTTAAGAATCCTAAGAACAATAAAATGAAAGATAGGTCTGAAGCTTTAGCAGTTGTAGATGAAGAACCCTCAAAGAAGCAGAAGGAAGATGTCAAGGACCTCTTTGATTAGAATGATGAGTGGAGAATCATACACCAGGTTTGCAACAGTGTTGCGAACATCTCGATAACATCCCGATTTTATCTTGAAATCACGATTTTTTGGCTTAGCCGATGTTTGTCGATTTTTACTAATACTTTTATGGTATCTTAATTTTGCCGATGTTTGCCGATTTTTACCGATATTTTCTTGATTTTTACGATTTTTTGGTTTTCCGAACCCTCACTGATTTTATCCCGATGTCGATGTTTGAAACATTGGTTTGCAACATAAGGGTTTCGAAAATAGTCTAGCATCAAGAAGAAGACATGCTTAGAAGAATTGGTTTTGATTTGGCATTGGAAAAATAGAAGAGACAGTATATTGAATTGTGATGAAGACTTTGCAGCAAGCTTCCAATAATGATGAAGAACTAACATATGTAGTCCTTCAGGTACGTATAACTGTTTTTATGCATATAGGATATATTAGGGTTTTGGGACATGTTTAGGGTTTATAGTCTCCATCTTATTGAAGGTTGTTGGCATATAAGTTTTTGTAGTTGTTGGCATATAAGTTTTTGTAAACCTTTGATGGTATTTGGAAATTCTACTCAAAAGAGAAACCCTAACCCTAATCTATTTGTTCCCTCATAGAAACCCTAAAATTTGGTCTTTAGGATTTGTAGGAAGTCTAGGGTAAAAATGGAAAAACCTAGTGAGGGTAGAATTGGTTTTGAATTTCAAACCCTATGGTTGATGGTTCAAAAGTAAATATCAAGAAACTTACGGTTTGAATCTGAAAACCATAGGAGTTCTCCCTCTCCAAAATTCCATGGAATGCCTAGATTGTCAAAGTCATAACCATCCTCTTGTACTTGTATATTTTGCTCGGTGGTACTTGTCGACGAATTTTGCAGGTACATAATAAAGGAGAAGGATATGTTGATCTTATGCCATGAAAAGCATGATGAATGGAGGGAATGGTAACTTGGTAAACAAGTTGGATCCTTGGGCACTCTAATAATGGTAGACTCATATAGAGATGGACCATGAGAATGTTGATACTTTGTTCATGAAGACTATCATGGTGAGGTAAGCCTGATGTTAATATCTATTATTGGTTATCTTGTTAAACATGTTTTTGCTACCTAGAAAGATGTTGCAAGGGTACATGATGACAATTAAAACAAGTTCAACTTTGTGGATATTGAGGGTAAACTCAACATCTGGTACCTAGCATAGATGTGCTCAACTTGGGATTGAAAAGTGGCAATGTAAGAAGATAACTTGAAGTTCTAGAAGGAAGGTCACTTTCGTGAGAAAGCTATGGTTAGCTTAAAGTATGGGAAGGTTCAATAGAATGTCTTCATTGATAAAGTCGAGACGAAAGTGATGTGTAAGATGGATGACCTGGGACCTGTCGTGAGAAGATGGCTTCGTGATCCTATACAGTGAGATGCAGAGGAGAGAGGGAGCCATGCAAGCTACAAAGAACTAATGGCTAGTGCTTCTATGAAAGTCAAGAAAGAGGACTTGTGGCAGTGAAGTCGAGAATCTCGTCTAGATTTGAGAGGGAGTAAAAGGAGTCTCCTTTGGCCACGCTATAATCAGTGCCTTATAATTACTGCTTCGTTTTCAGATCTCGACCATTGACCATACAGAATTTTGGCCACACTGAAAATTTTTAAAAGTTTCTCTAACAAAGAAACTGGATTCGCACAAACCCCTGGCGTGTCCTGAATTCCACAAATCAGACATGATTCGTTGGGACACGTGTCCCTTTAGGATGTCCAACGTGTCCTAGAGGGTGGGATTCGAGGGACACGTGAATCCCGTGTTGGAAATGTTGTCATTGATGGCAAAGAAGGCAGCAAAAACAGAGACAGGCAGAGGCAGAGGAAACGAATATAGAGCCAGAACCATTATCAAAAGCAGAGGCAGAGCGACAGAAGCAGCAGAGGCAGAGGCAGAGTCGTTATTCCGGGAATCATTATTTGTGATGGATACACTGTTCTAACGTATGAATTGATGTCAAGTCTGGCTATGGACTACAATTCGAACCCTGTGTTTGTATGGGCGATAATAATACAATGGAGATGATTGGAGTGCTTCTAAACTTAATTTGCAGGTTGGTCCGTGCTAACTAAGCCGTCGAGAATTGGTTGGAATCGATTCCCGTTCTCATTGTTTAGCCTGCGAAGGAACGAAGCAGTGTATGGATTGGAGCGAGCGCGAAATGGAGACACGTTGTTTAACGTGAAACTATGTGACGGAGTGTAATGAATGAAATACAAGTGGACGGAACCTGACGTGTCAAAGGGGAGTGGAAACATGAAAGGATGGAACCTTGTGAGAGGAACAGTGACGTGGTTTGGAGTGAGCAGTAAAGGCTGGAAGCGGATTTCATCGCACCACCTTTCGGCAGCAAGTGGTAATTGAGGAGGGGGGAGCGATTCCATAGAGGTGTTGACGCGTGGCAAGGCGGGACCCAACGAAACCACCGTCTAAAGTGCGCCATCGCATGTTATAGTTCGTACCAAGACGTCGAGCGATACCGTTGATTTGGGAAGGGGCCATCTAACGGTGATCGCACACTGGACTTGCCCGAAGTTTAATAAAAGAGCCCGGATCATATCGACAACGATCGACGGTGTAGATTCATTGCAGGTGGGGTCCGGAGCCAAGACTTATTATACGGTTATGTGTTTAAAACAGAGCGTTGGATTTAATATAAAGTGCAAAGGGTTATAACTTTAGTCCTAAGGTTCGGAGATATATATATATATATATATATATTAATTATGAGGAAACCATGAGCATATAAGAATTTATTTATGTTAATATATATCGAATGTTGATGCGTTGGGGTTTAAGCCAAAGTCAAGGATACTATGCAGCATTTCGAAACACTAGGTAGAAAAAGTTACAATATATTGGTATATTATGCTGTGAGCTAATATTACAGTTGTTCTAAATCAAGAATATAAGTGCAAAGGCCCGAAAAGTTGGAGATGCATGGTTATATGCATAGAAAGAAAAAACTGGGTTAAGTACTAAATTGAGTGCAGGTAATTTTATGTGCAAGTAAATTTTAATTATTTAAATTGCCAGCCCAGAAAATGGAGTATTGAAATTGCTCAGATCAACAATTGGATTGAGTACAAATTTGCTGTATCCATTTCATATGCACACAGAAAAAGGAAGTATGAGGCCTGACAGAGGTAAACGAAATTTGTAGAGTTGAAGAGATGTACAGCAAAGGGATTCAAAAAGTGCAGTGAACAGGTGAAATATACAGATGACAGTAAACAAAGAGAATGCAAAACAGTTTCTTAAACAGCAGTAGAAAAAGACAAAATCCAGTAAAGCCAAAGTTCAAAAGAAGAGCTGAGTGATATTGAAATGTGTAACTGAAAATGTAAATATTTTTGTTATTTATGTTGTTTGTGATGCAAAGGCAAGTATCCTAAGGAAAAGAAAAAATCCCACTGTAGCATGGAAATTTGTTCATATTGGTATAATTTTAAAATTGAGTTGGATAAAGGAATGAGAAGACAGAAGCCAAAGAGTCATGATTCTTCACTCCAAATTCCTTGTGAAATACAAACAGTCATGTGAGAATCTTTATATATAATATCAATTTGATATGCTCAAGAGGAGGTTAGAGAGAGTAAATCTAGAGAAGGCAGAATATAGAAGTGTGAGGCAGAGAAAATTAAGAGAAGAAGAGCAGAAAGAGAAGCTACAGAACAAAGCTGATATCTGAGGTAAATCAGCAAACATTCAGTTTGATAAATTGAGGAAGTTGGAGCTTCCCTATCAAGTTGCAGCTTGATAGCTGTCAGTTGTAGCTGACTGAGGTTGGAGCCTCCTGTAGGTTGGTGCCTGCAGAAAATTGAAGGGAGTTGATGCTTCCTTGCAAGTTGTAGCTTGCAGAATTGAGGATAGAGCCTCCTGTAGGTTGGTGCCTGCAGAAAACAGTGGTGAGAGGGAGTTGGAGCTTGTCTTTGCATCACAACAATAATAAGATGTGGTTTTCTCCCTTTATGGGTTTCCACTTATATCTGGTGTCTCTGTGCATGATGTTTATGTGTTGATCTGATTTATATCATCTGCTTAATACCTGCTGCTCTCATATTAAGTATGTTGTTATATTATATTAATACTTGCTGCTCACATTCTAAGATTACTCACATATTAAGTTGGACATGAAATGAAGGTGTAAACAAGGTTTAATAATAAGTTTAAAAGATTATGAATGTGTTAAACTGATTCACCCCCCCCCCCCTCTCAGTTTAACTAAGAGTTCAACATCCCGACAACGTGTCCTATGTGTCCCAATTTCGGGACACGTGTCCCCTAAAAAGGTGTGTCACACGGCCCACAATGTCCAATTTGGGCTCATTTGGCACTCATTCTTGAGTGTGTCTTCTTCTATGAGTGTGTGGGAGCTTGTAGAAAAGAGTTTGGGAGCATTTCTGAGGTGATTCAAGCAACAAGTAAGTGCATTTTTCTTCTATCTTTTTTGCATTTTTATTACAACAGTTTGCATGTGCATTTTTTTTACAAGTTTGTGCACTTTTTCTTTATTTTTATAGCATTCATGGATCAATAGAGGGAATTAGGGAAGGGGCAAAGGAAAGGGAAGAATGTCCCCATTGGTGATGCCCCTCCTGTTCCAATTTCATCAAGGTCTACAAGTGTTCCCTCTATTGGAAGTGGGATTGCAACAACAACTTCAAATGTTGAGGGCGGAATGAATTTAGAAAGACAACAAGCTCAAGAAAACAAATATCCCTTGTGCAAGTATGTCACAAAAGATCAAGGGTCAGGCAGCAAGTTGAAGGGAGGAGGCATTGTTGCTTGGAAATGCAACTATTGCAACAATCATTTCAAGAGCACTTATTACTATGTGAAAGGTCATTTGTTGGCTTTACTCCGCTGTGGAATTGGAGCATGCGTTGATTTTGTAGTATTGGAAAGTGTTCCAAGTCTCATATTTTGGGAGGAGGCTTAGCCATCAGTATTCCAAAAAACCAAGAAATCGTTTGGAAATTCCACTCGGTTCATGCTTTATTAAAATAATTAATTATTTTAAAGTGATCACTAAGTCTAAACTTAGGGAAATTAAATAATTAAAGGTTATTAATAAAACAAAGTGTGAATCTTCTAGAAAATGAAGATTAAGTCATGTTTTAATCTCAACCATTGAATAGAGATCTAATCTAGGTCGTTGATTCATCAACGAGAAGACAAGAAGAGAAGGCTTGAGGGTCATTTGGAAAGCAAGTCAGCCACACACTCAATAACCGAAGGAAATCAATTCTGAAGGAATAGAATTCGATTTCAGAGAGAGAGGTTGTAGAGGTGGAGTTGCAGAGGCAGGAGGCAGAAGGGAAAGTCAGCAGAGGAGGAAGAAGGCAGGAGGAGGACGCAGAGGGGACAACGTTTAGCAGCAGCATTGGTCCTCCACGCAGAGTAACGCAGTCCAGCGCAGTGACTACGCAGAAGACCACCCAGAGTGAAGCAAAGGGAGGAAGGGTGCCTCTAGTGAGTCAGATATTCTTCCGAAGGGTTCAGAAAAATTATCTCAGGTGTATTCTAGACATCTGCTTGTCAAATTTCTATAAATGATTTCCACTACTGAAGAATAATACAAACCCTCATCTACTGCACCGGTTTTCCCACATTGGGTTTTTCCGGGGACAATTGTCCAAAAATAATTGTGTTCATGTGATTGTTTCTATTGCGTTATATGTGTTCTATTTGATTTTATGCCTATGATTAAGTGAATATTGCAGTTGTGTTTATTTTAGAATTTACTGAAAGTATCTGTAAATAACTTATCATAAATAAGTAGGCGAAATAAATCAATCATTGCAGTAGTATTTCAGCTTGAAAATTTCACATGGTATCGAGGAAAAGACGAGAGACAGAAGAGGAGGTTCTGCAATAGAACAAAAGTCCGACAACGATGCAACATCAGCTCGGAAGGGTTCACGAAGTCCTCCAGAACGCATGGAGGAACAAAGGGATCGTGACGTTTTAGTTCTGGCATCCAGACTAAAAGAGGATTTTGCTTGTGTTTCAAGCATGGCCTCACCAAGGATCTGGTATATTGAAAATGGAGCATCTGCTCACATGACGGGAGTTCGAGAATGCTTCTCGAACTACCAGGAAGAGCAGATGAATTTTCAGATCCCGATGGGAAACAAGGCCAAGTGTACCCCTATTGGAAGAGGAACCATAATATTTCAAACAAAAGCTGGTAACAAGCTTCGGGCCACCAACATATTGCATGTACTAGGATTGGGGTTGAACTTGCTCTCAGTGTCTCAACTTCAGAATAAGGGTTACGATGTATACTTTAATGGCAACAAAAATTATGTCAAACACCCTAGTTGGAAAAGAAAGGCACAAATTGGAGTAAGGAGCCATAAACTGTGAGAATTCTACTGCAGTGTATTGGTCTATTTTTTCCTACTTGATTTAATTGATACAAGTTATTTCCTGAAATTAGATTCAGAAAATATTGAAAATAAACACAACTACATCCGACACATGCAGATCATTTACTGAATAATACACTCATGCAATAAAGTGACACATGGATTTTTGGACATAAGTCCCCAGAAAAACACAAAGCGAGAAAACCAGTGCAGTAGATATGAGGGTTTATTATTAAGTAGTTCTGAGTACAGTAAATCTAGGTTCCAGATCTGGAAAACCCAACACAGAATAAAACATATCAAATCTGCAGCTAACCTAAAGATCTAGTGCCAAATATTGACTAATCCACAACCCTCCAAACGGGATTTACACTACTCAGCACGATCTAACCCTAGAAACCCTCGGTAGCCGCACGAAGCCCCGGAGTCGGCCATGCTAGCGTCAAATGCCACGATCTTGCACTAGAAGGAGTGTGTCACCACGGAAAGGTCTCACGACCTAACGCTAGCCCTAAAATACCCTCTGTGTGATTTTTTGAAGCCTCCTAGTGCCTACGCAGCATCCTCGCGTAACTACTTCTTTGCATTGTCCTTGTTAACAACTCCTCTGCCTCTTACGCTCTTGGCTCTTGGAATCGGATCATTCCCTCGGCCAAATACTACCCCTCACTTCTGCCGGGAAATTCCTCCATAAATTCTTATGAAGCACCCTGAAATTCAATGTCTATTCCTCGATTCTACCCAGTGTGTCTTTGGCCGGCCATAAGCCTTTCTCTGCTTATACTTTTTAGTTGAACCCTTCAACGGTCGAGATTAAATCATCCATCAGCAGTAGGAGATTAAAAGGCTGGCAGTCACGTGACATAAGACAATTTTACGTGTTAATTAATTCACTTTAATTATTTTATTTTTCCTAAGTTGGACTTAGGAAATCCGTTAAAAATAATTAATTATTTGAATAACTTAAACACCATTGAAATTTCTCAAATCCATTTACGGGTCTTGTAGATCAAGTGTGCTCTAGTCCCTACACAAAATTTGGGAGCTAGAGCACAATTTGATGCTAACCGATGCTAAAATCTCAGCATAAGCGCGTAAGTTACGGCTCGGGTCTCGATGGCACTTATAAGCGATCTTGATGAAAGGTTGGATGTGAATTGTGGCAGAGCATCTACATCATGGAGCCTTGAGATCCTCAAGAACCTTTGTCACGGGAGCTCGAGCCAGCACCGGGAAAGACGATGTGCAGGGGGGTGTGGCTTGGGGAAGTTGCAGGCAACATTTCCAAGAAGCGATGAGACGAAGTGTGTTGGAATTGATACACTCAAACATCTATGGACCAATGTCCATGAATGCTCTCAATGGTGCAAAGTATTTTGTCACCTTCATTGATGACCATTCGGAAAGACATGGATCTACTTTTAGAACCAAAGATGAGGTCTTTGAGTGATTCAAAGAATTCAAAGCTTTGGTAGAAAATCTAACCGGAAAGCGGATCAAAAAAATTGCGATCAACAATGGTGGAGAATATATTGATAAAGACTTCATAAGGTTCTACGCAAAGTAAGGCATCAGAGAAGGAATGGATAGCTCCATATAATCCGAAGTAGAATGGAGTTGCAGAGAGGAAGAATAGGCCCATTGTGGAAGGCTGTGAGGGCAATGTTGTGTGATCAAGACATGCTCAAGTTTCTGCGGGTTAAAGCTTGCAATACAACAATGTATGTGCGGAACGGGTGCCTCATAAAGCATTGGAGGTAAGGTTACTCCACGAGGTGTGTTCGATGGCGGCAAGCCTAAGGTGAGCCACTTCGGGTTGTTTAGCCGATATGGTGTGTTGCCATACACCTGTGAAAAAGAGAAAGAAGTTAGATCGGAGGCTGAGAGAAAGGATACCTTGTGGGATATAGCAAAAATGCGAAGGCATATCACATCTATGTTCTGAGAATAGGAAGATCGTAGTAAGACGGGACATGAAATTCATGGAGGAGAGAGCCTTCAAGAGATCTAGAAATGTCTACAACTACGCGAGTACGAGGAGGATCCGTTGGATTTCGACCACAACGACCTCGAGAAGATGGCTCCGGTGCCTCTCCACGGCACGGGGATCCCTGGAAAGTTCTTCGAGGAAGTGCAAGAAGGAGGAAAGCGGTGAATCCACCACCACTAGTGGAAGGACGAACGAGAGAACTCCAACAAACTGCGAGGATGCGGAGGAATTTGCGGAGCCCCAGAAATGAGAAGAGGAACGCAAGCATCCGGACAAGTACGCGACACGGTAGCACGGAGTTGGAGAACCCTCTGGTTTCGAGAAGCAACTCAACATCGAGTGTGGAGGTAGACGCTGTAGTGGAGAGAAACGGCTCAATCATGACAAATGATGTGTAGGAATTAGTCCCTGAACCTCGAGAACATATCGGTTTGTGGGATCAAGGTGGATCTACCAAGATCAAGTATGCTGCCGAGATGGCGACGCAAAGAAAAATTCAAAGCCGAGGTTTGTGGCTAGGGGTATGCGAGAGAAGGAGAGGATCGATTATGAAGAAACCTTCGCCACAGCAGCTCTAAACACTTCGATCGGATCACGTCGTCTCTCTTGGGAAATTCACCAAATGGATGTCAAGACAACGTTCTTGAATGGGGTGATAGAAGAGGAAGTGTACATAGAATAGCCGGAAGGGGCTTTGACACGCATGAGCGGAAAGACTCATGTATGAAGAAGCAAGAAAGCCTTATGCGGACTAAAGCAAGCCCCTAGATCATGGTATGGGGCGAATTGTTAACTATCTCTGCGGAAGATGGGATTTGTCAAGAGAGACGCGAGATCCCAACGTCTACTATCTAAGAGTAGAGATCGGTAGCTAATTATGGTATTATATGTAGATGATACTGTTCTTGTTGGATCATCTCGCTCATCAAAGGCTACCCGAGAAAAATCTAGCTACAAATTCGGCATGAAGGATCTAGAGCGAGATGCTCATTTTCTTGGTTTGGGTGTTGACACTAGAGTAGCACACAGTGATAATGTGAAGACTCCATGCCCAAGGATGAACCATGAGACACTTGTGCCATCGGATATTATTATATATCATCGGTTCAACGAGTTTTAAACTCTACTTCTTCTTCTTATCATTTTCTTCTTCGGTCCTCGGTTCTGCCGGCCCTACGGGATATTGTATAAATGTCGCTAGCATGATGAATAAAGCCATGTAACGAGCCTAGGATATTCGGAACTCGATCGACAGCGAGTGCACCTTGGAGTGTTTTTTGTGGCTGGGTATTCTTTCTTTTGAGCGGCGAATAATTTTCTGGGTTTTCACTCATTGCATTACCCCAAAGTGGGGGTGACGGCTTGAAAATTGAGCCCCTAATGCATCTTAGTGTCTAGAGTCCATGTATGTTACCATACTAGGTCATCTGCGAAATTTCGCGAAATTTGACTAGGTCTAAGTGAATTTTTTTAATAGGTAAAAATTTCCCGCAAAAATGGAATTTTTAATTAAATTCTATGTAATGATGTAAATAAGTGGCCTTCGGAAATGTCTAGGGTGTGTGACTACTCAAAAGTCATCATAGAGGCCCGGCATTATCTTAGGACCCACTTTGGGAGTCAAAAGCAACTTATAGTCCCTCAAAGCCAATTTTCCTAATGTTAGTGGCAAAAAATGAGAAAAAGTTCAAAAAAAAAATTCAATAATTGGAAAATTCAGAAATTTTCCATAGTCAAAATAAGGTCAAATTTTGACATGGCCAGTTAGGTGAAGGTCAAAGATGATGTGGCAGCCATGTGGGGCCCACCATGAAGCACAACTCTATTCAAATTCAATCAAATGAAAAGGGCCCATGTTTGAGTTAAAGAAGCGTTGAAATATTAAGTATGGCTAGAGTTCAAATAATTCGATTTGTTCCAACATGTGGGTGCACATTAAAAATTAGAGGGCAAAGTGGACGACATGGCAACCACTTCATCACCTTGAGTGGGCCAAGTCAACATAAGTCCAAAAGGAGCTCGAATTACCCAATCGAAAAGGTGAAAATCAGCTTGAAAGTGTTTTGCGGAATTGTTAAAGGATGGTGGGACAAGGCCCTTACATGGAATGGGTTCTTTCCCCACTTCAGGCTACTTGTCTCCCAGTATCTACACCGACGATCGAGAATTAAATGCTCGGTTAACGAGTAGGTGGAAATACGCCATGACAAGTTAAAGCTAATACGCGGTCTGTTTTGAAAGGAGATACGCATCGACTTGAAGCAAATATTTGATGACGTGCATTTTGCCCGGATTTTTATGGATATTTTCTCCCCTCACATCATCCACTTGTACGCGATTGTCATCTTCATGTCTATACGCATTACTGTTCGGCAAAGGATAACACGGACTTGTGGAACGGCATGACACTTGATTGGCAAGGTGTCAAATTGCAATTTGTGATTGAAGAGTTGTGTGGGAGTTTACCCACTCCGATACACATGGCAATTCAAAGCAAAACACATGTGAAGAAAAGGATAGTACGTTGATCTTCAAGGAAACAGCAACCAACGGTTAGAAGTGTACGCTGCCCATTTTGGAAGCCACCTACAACAATCAAGCGGCCAGCAGAATTTGTTTAAGCATTGAGATCTTCACCATTGCTACACTTGTCATTTGATCTTTCATTGGGGTTTGCTCCCATAGTTCTTTAAATGAGCCTTGGGCTCTCATTGTAATCATGTTTTTTACTAGCTATTGTGTTTGCGGAACGCTACTTTGCCTTCTACACTTTCAAAAATATCAATAAAGACTTTGGGGTTTCATTCATGAGGTGTTTCTCCTTTTGGAGTGTGATGAATGCGTTGATCATTGGTATAATTCCTTTTACTCATGCTTTGATCTAATTTGTTTCCATATGCTCTCGTAGATTTTGTTAATGTAGAGCTATCTTACATTGACATTTGATTTAGGAGTATGCTCTGGAGGTATAGAATGCTCTAGTTGGTTCAAATAAATCTCTAGGGTTTCTTATCATTGTTTATTGTTAGATCTATATGGAACTAATTCTTGATTGAGGGGATTTTGCGAAGGAACATCTTGTTGGGATCAAGAGAATCAAGCATTGGGGGAAGTCTTTGAACGGAACCAACCCACTCTTGATACATTCTCGAAGGAGCTCTCATTCGTTCTTTGAACCTTCATAGTCTTATCTTAAAGAGTGATGGTTTTAGAGTTTTGGGACATAGCTTGTATACAAGCCGAATACTTCTAAATTTGAATATCTTTTAAAACATTATACTTCATTGCTTTCATTTGCTATCTAAGAGTTTGAAGATGACTAACCAAAGAGGAGAAGTTTACTTGAACTCTTTAGCTTAGCCTTGTAAATTGTTGTGTCATATTTTGTAATTTATGTTGTCTAATATTTGATCGGTCTTGTAGCCCTCTTTACGATTTTTTTTTTCTTGTAGTGACTTGAATGGACAATTACAAGAAATTACTAACAAGTTGTTGTAGGACCTTTGGGCTGCGAATTTCAAATGAGGAAAGATAACTCTCTCTCTTATTTGGTTGTGGGCATAGAAGAGAGCTTAGCTTCTCTTCTCCTATTGTAAGTACGAATTCTTGCCAGAAATTTTAGAAATTCTCATCGAGAAAAGTCTATGGTCTCAATTTCTATTTGTAAAGACTTTCCTTGGTTTAGAAAAAGGCCTCATGGTCATTTCCTTCTTGTAAAATTAATAAAAATTCTGTTTTTCTTGTGGGAGCGTGGGTTTACCCATTGGCATCCCTATCTCTCCATTTCAAAGGAGAGAATTTGTAGATGGATTGACATGGTGGTTTTGATGTTTCCATTTTCTTTCACATCACATATGTACTCTAATTGGGAAGTAACACAAATCACGTTCCTTTAAATTCCTAATTTGCAATCTCATTTGCCATCACTTACTTATGTTTTTTTGTGATCTGTTACGATTTGGATAAGTTTCACAATATACTACAAGTAACGAAACATAGCACTTTCAATTTATGGCAACTTGAGTTATTGTTCTGCTATGGAAACATATTTAATTGAATCATCTCCATCTTTTACACAGCACTTGCAAACTCACTTTCATATCATTTAGGCATTTCACTTTGCATACTAAATTAGACTTGCATTTCTAAAAATTAACCTCCAACTTAAGTAGGTTGTATAGACATTAGGGACCCTCCACCTGGACTCCTCACTTGTGAGATCAGGATTTTGGGCGAGAAATTGAGGTCTAGGGACGAGTTAAATTGAAAAATTGTTTTAGAATTCTACTAATAAAATAAACCAAGAGCACCTTCTCATCACAACTTTACTCGCAATTTTTTATCTCTTTGCTTGTTACTTTGGTGGTTATTAGCTCATGAATATTTAATGTTACTATCCTTTGTTACTTGAGCACTCTCTTACAAGTACTTTTTCATTTATTGCTAGTGATGCTTATATGTTAATCTTGGTCTGTTTACTTAATTTGTGGGATTTTTGTCATTGTATCGTGAATTTCATTTTTGAGGAAGGCACTTGTCATTTACTTTTAAACAGGGTCTATGTTGAACACATCATTGAATATTGCTCATATACGTATATGCTTGTTTACATCTTGGAATTAAGTCATTTTTTATAAGCGTTCCTTCTAATAAATTCTCCTAAAAACCTCACATCTTTGATTTAGTTTTGCCTTTAGGGACCACCCTTAGGTAACCTAGGTGATAGCTTAAACGAGAAAGTCGGGAATAGGTGTAATATCCCCAACGAGGAAATAAACGGTAATACCATGACAAAACAACAAGCGACTATACGAACAAAATGCCGGGCGGGAATATGGAACAAATACACATAAAATACCGAACGCTAAGCCATTTTATTAATACGAGAATACATGTATATGGGTACAAGAGATAATCGAATGATTGCACCTATCCTTGTCAAGGCAAGTGGAGACCCTCTCGGAGGTCAAAAATGGCTACAACGGGAGCTAACGTCCTAGCTGGCCGGGCCCCGCTCGTGGCTACTTTGCTTTGCCAATGTGCGGAACTAGGGGCAGTCCCCACACGGAATGAGCTGAAAATCGGAAGGCTAGTTGTACTCAACCCTCGGACGAAAACCCGAGAAAGCAGTGAAGCAAGTCCACCTCCGAAAATCCACCAAATAAACCCTCTCCGAGAGAAAACGCTCTCTCCCGGGAACGGCGCGAAGCACAAGAAAACGGCTCGGAAAAGGGCCCAAGCTCTCCTGCTGCGTCTCCCGGGCACGAAACAACCTCCCAATGCGGAAACGGCCGAACTGCGAGTCGATCACCTCCCAACGATGCGCACAACAATGGCTGAAGTCTCACTCCCTACGAAGCCCGTCCTCTCTCTGCGTTGCCCCCCCGCCGGGTCACTCAAAGGCAGCTCCTCTACAAAACGTCCACCGAAATCCCGCGCCGTCACCAAGCGAAAGGCGAAGGAAAAACCTTGCTCGAGCGAGGAGCACTCGAAGTCCCCTAGGAGCCAAGGGTGAGATCTCCCGACGGAGACACTCGGTTCGCACTAAACGGTGATCTTTGCGGAACCGACTAAACAATAGGCGTCTCTTTGGGCGGAAAAGCGAGAAGTCTAGCTCTCAATATCAATATCATATCAACAATGCCAAATGGAGTGAAAACCCACCTTTTATAGTGCTAGCTCCCTCAAAACCCTAGCTGCGTCCTTGCTCTCCTCCCTTATTTTCTTGTGAGTTACCTTAGGATCAGTAGGGCCTTCCCTCATGTATGTGTGTGTGGACCCCCCAAAGGCCACTCCTTTAAGTCACAACGTTCATCAACTAGGAAAGTACTTTGTTTTGTTAAGTGAGTTGACCCCTTAATTCTCACTTTATTTATTAATTTAACTAAAGGCGGCAAAACTATACAAAAATGAAATATTCCAATTAGCGATTGCTAATTGGGAATATTACAATAGGTGACAACCCTTCTCTAAGTTCGTTCCATCAACCACACCTTCAGGGTTGAAGGCTTTTCCACTAGCCATGGGTGAGTGTAAAGCGGCAAGCAATAACGGGAGGTTTGGTAGCGAAGGAGAAATCTTCCTTGAGCCGAGAATATATACTATAGAATCCTACAAGAGATTTCGGATGGAGGTACGTAGACCTATGGCTACGCCAATGATAACAAAATGGAAGAAGATCGACATGCGAGAGGATGATGAGGTTGGTCCTACCTTGTATAGGCGACTCATGGGATCATTGATGTACCTGGTCAACACTAGACCGGACATACGTATGCGTGAATACCCTCGGTCTTCATGGTAGAATCAAGGATGGCTCCTTCAGGCAACGACCAAACATGTTCTCAAATACTTTGAAGGGTACGGTCGAGCTTGAATTGAAATGCACAAGGACAATGAAATCTGGTTGGTGGGTTCAACGACGTAGACTGGGTTGAAAGCCGGTAGATCGGAAAAGTACCGGTGGGTACTATTTCGATGTCGGATCGGGAATGACTTCTGGTGCGGTAGTATACAAAAATCCGTGGCAGGCTCAGCAGAAATTTGAATATATGGCCGGCCCTGGCAAGCAAAGTGAGGCCATATGGCTTCGTAAGTTGCTCATGAACTTGCTCAAAGAAGAAGAGGATGGAAACGACCGGGAATCTTGTGTGACAATCGATTTGCATCAAAAGGCATGCAGAAAATCATGTGTTTCATGACCGGTCGAAGCACATTGACATTAGGTGTCACTTCATCAAAGACTATGTCCAATGAGGAGTTGTACGGTTGAAGTACATTCCTACAAAGGAATAGGTAGCGAGATATCCTCACAAAAACTATGGGTAAGATTAAGTTTACTTACTTCGGGGAGAAAGATGGGATGGTCAGGAGCTCGGGTTGCGGGAAGCTTACGCCCCCCCTCATTCCGTTTAAAACATTAATAAGATTCGAGTGTTTTGGAACGTTACGCGACGCGCTCTACGAAAATGCTTCTTCGGGGGACGTTTTTCGGGACGCGTTCCGAACACTGATAGCCGCTCTGCCTTTTCGGGAGCATTCCGGGGGGGTGCACGAAACGCTTTCGGCATTTAACGCTTCGGAGGCGTTCGCTCCCCGAACAGCAGGCAACCTCGCGGGCGGGGAAATTTTTTTCAATGAAAAATCCGTTTTGTTTATAAAGTTGGGGGGGGGGTTATTTTGTTTTTATTGTTTGTTGAGTGAGTGAAAGAGAGCAAGAAGAGCTTGAGCGAGAGAAGCTGAGCGAGGTACCCGAAGTGACAAGGAGAAGCGAGGAGCAAGTTGCAAGGCAACGCGGGGGATTATAAGAAAGGGTAGGCCTTTCTAATCCAATTTTGTATTTTCTAGGATGAATTTGTAGGTTGTTAAATTGTTTAAAAATGAAAACTTGAATTTTTCTTGAATGTTGCATTTTATTGGATTTAAAACTTAAAAAATGAATTGTTTTTTTCCTATGTTGCATTTCCTATTCCCATTTGGCATTTTTCCATTTGTTTTACAGGCTAGAAACTTGAAACTTGAAACTTGTTTCCATCATGGCTATATGGCTAGGGATTTTCCTCATGTTGGTTCCTTTCTTTGTGATAATGGTGTTGGAGAGTAGTAGAAGAAAGAGGCAAATCAAAGAAGAGGAGGATGAAGAGGAGGGTTATGGTGGATTTGAAGAAAATCCTGAAGAGGAGGAGGATTATGTTGAGGAGGAAGTGGGGAGTGGAGAACATGAGGACACAGATTCCCCAACTAAACAAGACCAAACTCAGACACCTTTGTGGAAATATGTTCAGAAAATGGAAGGAGGGAAAGGTGGTGGAACCACTAAATTTATTTGCCCCCATTGCAATAAACAATACCATGGTTCATACACCCATGCGAGAAGGCACCTTTGTGGGATAATTCCAGGGGATGGAACTAAAAATATTGGAATCAAAATTTGTACTAATGTGCTAGCAACACAGAGAGAGAAATATAGGAAGGAAGAGGAGGCTGCCCTACAGAGATCATCTAAAAGATCTAGGGGTTTCATTGATTCAGGCCCAACACGTCATGGACAAACAAGTTCAACTTCCACCCATGCCAGTGGTTTTGGAGGCAGTGGCACTGGAGTAAGGCGTAGAACCATATCCGATTTCCTGGACGAAGGGTGTACGAATGATGTGGATTCAAAATTTTACCGGTTTCTATATGCATGTGGGGTGCCATTCAATGTTCTTCGCTCACCTTATTGGCATGAAATGGTTTCTGCCATTAATGATGCCCCCAAAGGATACAAAAGCCCTGGGTATGACAAGGCCAGAACCATGGGTCTTGATCATGAAAAAGCTAAAATAAACCATTCTTTGGCTAGAATGACAAGTTCGTGGAATGAGCATGGGCTGTCCATTGTCTCTGATGGATGGACCAATGTAAAAGGAAAACCATTGATAAGTGTTTTGGCTGTGTCGGTTAGTGGTGCAATCTTCTTGGCAGCATATGATTATTCAGACAAATTCAAAACCGGCATTAACATTGCAGAACCATTACTTGATATAATTGAAAACACTGGGCCATACAATGTCATACAGGTCTTCACTGATAATGCCGCTAACTGTAAGGCAGCAGGAGAAATTATTGAGGATAAATACCCCAACATTTTTTGGTTTGGGTGTTTGGTTCACACAATGAACCTTTTGATGCATGATATCATCAAAAACAAACAACCTCAATTCAAATGGCTTGGTGATTTGTACAAGAGAGGTAAAAAAATGATAAAATTTATTACAAATCATAGCAATGCCCATGGGCTTTTCCGTACTCACTCCAAATTGGAGTTGTTGAAGATAGCAAAAACTAGATTTGCTAGCTATTACCTCACCTTCAGGTGCCTTTTGAAGGTAAGAGAGTCATTGGCTGCAATGGTATCAAGCCCACACTGGCAGCTATTAAAGGACAGGGCAACAACAATAGTTGACAGGCAAGGTTTCGAACATGTGGAGGAGACCGCCCTTGACCCTCTGTTTTGGGCACGTGTGAGGGAAAATTTGAATTTTACCAAGCCCATTTATAACATGATTCGGTTTGCAGATACTGATAAACCAATCATTGGAGAGGTTTATGAGCAGATGGACAGCATGTTGGGGCAAATAAAAGATATTGTTAAGGATAATGATCCCAACTTGTATGCTATGATTCATGACTGTGTGTGTGCATGGTGGAATAAACTCAATGTTCCACTACATGCTTTGGCATATATCCTTACGCCAAAATATTACTCTCCATCTTGGTTGGGCCAACTTGCACCTGGAGGTGGGGTTAGGGTGAAACCTCACACAGATCCAGAGGTACAAGAGGGGTACATGAAGGCATTGGACAAGTTGGTACCCGACAGGGAAGAGTGTGCTAGATTGCACCTTGAATTAGGCAAATACTTCAGTTGCACTGCTAACTTTGGTTCTTTCCATGCAATGGAAGACAGGGACAGATTTGATGCTCTCACATGGTGGGAAGCATATGGCGGCATGGGACTTTTGCCAAAGTTGGCTAAAAAAGTTCTCTCACGGGTTGTGAACACTTCTTCTGCAGAGAGGTGTTGGAGCACCTACAGCTTCATACACAATGTGAGAAGAAACAGGCTGAATGAAAACCGAGCTGAAAGCTTGGTTTATGTGCATTATAACTTGAGGTTGTTGAGCCATTACTGTGATCGGGCAAATGAGGATCAATCATATAGAGTCTGGGACAACAACCCAGAGGATGATAATTTGGAGGACGGCACGTTACATCTGGAAGAATTGGAAGCAGAACTTTTTAGGGATGATGATGAAGCATCAGTAGCACCGCCACACACAGGGCTAGTCCCACCATCTCTTTGTGCTTGATGCGGATGCCGGTGCGAGTGCAGTTCCACCTTCTAGTCATGGTCGTGGTACTCCACGAGTACTAGAAGACCAACTTTCCTCGTGGCTCACAAGAATTAGACATTTCTGTTAGGCGTGGCAAAGGGCCGACGGATAAAATAGATTTGTTGTTTACTAGTCTTTTGTATTTGTTGTTGACAGTTGAACAGTTGAAACTTGACTCTTTCATATATTTAATGACAATTTAAGTTTGAAGTTTGAATTTGAAAGGTGAAACTTTGAAGTTGACATTTATAAGTTTACAAGTCATTATGAATAATGAATATGATGCTTCATGAAAGTTATATGGTGATCAATGAATCAATGATGATAAATGTTATATAATATCAATGATGATAAATGTTATATATTGAATTTTGAAATCAATGAATCAATGATGATAAATGTTATATATCAATGATGATAAATGTATATTGAATTTTTAAATCAATGAATCAATGATGATAAATGTTAGATATTGAAATTTGAAATCAATGATGATAAATGTTATATATCAATGATGATAAATGTTATATATTGAATTTTGAAAGCTTGAAACCTTCAGATTGATGATTTGCGAGACTCAAGAGTCGATATGTTGTATGCTTCCAACTCATGGGCATGGTTGATGAAGATTATAACTTCTAGATGATTGATGTTATATGATTCAATCTATGTTTTTATGTTTTTTATGTCTAATTCATCATTCTACATGTTTTTGTTGACATATATGCATCAAAATATAAAATATATATATATATATATATATAAACACTCCCGAAAATGCTCCAGACTGGAAGCTTCTAAAAATGGCGCTCCCGCTTCCGCTCCCAAGTAACCTTGGTTTAAGTTAGTTAGGCACTTATTTATGATTTGATCTTAAGTTCAAGTACTTGTCAATGAAATACAATCTTAACCACAAGAAAGTGTGCCAAGTTACCAAGTGCCAATAAGATAGAATAGATACCCACAATATGCAATTATTCAATAATTATGAGATGTGACAAAATATCGTAATAACTTATTCAATGATAATTGAAGCACTTAGAATAATTTAACCAATGCTTAACAAGATACCAACAATTATTGTTACAAGTTTATCAATGTTCTTACTTCAATTAGAAGCTTTCAAGATACTTCAAAAGAGATAAATACCAACAATACTCAATCATTCAAGATATGCTTGATAAGGTTAAAATGCTTAGAATCTCAATACCAATGTGCATTTATCATCCACAAATGGATATCAGTAAGAATGGTCATATGAGAGCACTTATTTATCAAGTTTCTAAAGTCAACTTAATTAGATGTCAAGAGAGAAACAATGTGAGTTAGATCAATTGACAAATAACAAAATCATTAGATCAAGTGCTTTAGAGAGTTAGCTAGATGTGATCTTATGAAAACTTTAGCCAACTCACAGCAACAAATGTGTTTGTACTCTTGAACAAAACCAATGGAAATTTCAATGTTATCATTGCTAATTGCTTCCTCCCAATGGCACAAAAAATATGAAACAAGTAACAAATGTAGTGTAAAGCAATGATGCACTTATGTAACTTGTCTTACAATTAAATGAGCGATTATTAACCCTTCAGGACAGCAGTAAGCAAATCTTATGAAAGCAGTGAGATAATCATGAAAGCGGTGAGTTACCAATGTGCCAAGATGTGCCAAAATGCCAAACCAAACATGCCAATAAAATTATGAGTGAATTAGCCTTCTTAAGATGCACCTTAGTCATTGTTATATCAGAGTTATTATGCAGAAAATGGCAGAGATGACAGTCAACAAAACTAGAATATCTAAGCCAAATACTTAATGCCCAAATGCTTATATGACTCACTAATTATGTTAGATGGCTTATCAATTGATTTTAGAGCATTTAGATGTGTTTGTTATCACTATTATGAATGAGATATAACTGGTGTAGGGAGACAATGAGCAAGAGAGAGTTTAGAGGTCAAACTCTCCGGCCTTGGGGCCTTGGAGGAACTAGTCCAGACTCCACTTGCCAAAATTTTGTCTAGTGATTATGACACCTGGAAAAAACCTAATACTTCTGCAAAACACACCAATCTTCAGTCTTGAAATCAAATACTCAACCAAAGATGAGATGAAGGAAAAAGAGGGCAAAGGAAGGGCTAGAAGCGAGGGCACAAGTAGTGTTGCACGAAACGTCCCCACCCCGACTCAAACCCCGGAACCACGTCCCATATGGAAACGCTAGTGACGCGACCCCAGAACCACATCCCGGAAAAAATCGAAACATGGATTGGGTCAGGCCAAATGATTCCTGGCCTATGGCAACCGTACAGCCCGATCTGCGGTATTAGGGTTGACTCCGGGCGGATCTTGACCAGTTCCACCGAGCGAACCCACATAATTCAATTTATTTTATTTTATTTTTCATTAATTGGGCTTGGGAGGTGGGTTAAAGTTGGGTTAGGGATAGAATGAAGGGAATAAAAGTCTCTTTCTCCTCTCATTTCCTCACTCTTGTGTTTTTGGAGAGCTTGGAGAAGAGAGGAGAAGAGAGAGTTGAAGAGAGCTTGGAGGAGTGAAGGAGGAGCTAGGAGCAGTGAAGGAGGAGGTGCTTGGAGGAGTAAAGAAGGGCTTACATCTACAAGAGCTAAAGAGGTAAGTGCAAACCCCAAGCTCCCTCATTTTTTTGTCATTTTTTTTGTATTTTTTCTCCTCCCTCTCCTACTCTTTCCCATTCTTTCTTCTTGCTCATTTAATCGTAGGTTGTCCACCACCTATATTCATATTCCAAGATGATGTTCCTTTGGATTCTATGTATCATTCCAATTTTGGTTTTCATGATGGTAGGGGGAGTAGGAATAGAAGGGAAGGAGAAGAAGAGGATAGTGGTCCCCATATGAGTGACTCAATGTATGATGATGAGGAAGGGTTTGAAGAGGAAGGGGATGAACCTGAAGAGAACATTGAAACCTAAGTAGCAGGACACTCAAATCCTGCCCTCGTATCCCCGAATCCCCGTGTCGGACACCTCTAGGTGTCGGATTCGGCCCCAATTCGAAGGACACGGAGTGTCTGAACAGGGTACGGTCGGGACACGGCGTGTCCGAAAAGGGACACTCCGTGTCCTGACCGTACCCTGTTCGGACACTCCGTGGCCACTCCTGCCGGGTACGGCCGGGCCCGTGGCAACCAAAATGCGCGATTTTTTTTTATAAAGTGTGGCTTTTCTTTCATATTTTCTCACCTATTTCATTTGTGTTTCATTTGTGAAGTGAGAAGGAGAGCAAGGAGCAAGAGCAAGGAGCAAGTGTGTTCTTTCGAAGAGATTCGGGCATCCGGTAAGTGCATTGTCCCTCTATATTTTGCATTTAGTTTGTTGTTAATGTTTGCATGTGCATATGTTTTATATATTTAGTTGTTTTTGTTTATTTTTTACAGTATTTATGGCTCAATCAAAGGCAGCAAGACAGGGGCAAAGAAAGGGGAAGAATGTCCCCATTGGAGATGCCCCTCCTGTCCCTCTTTCATCACAGTCTGCAAGTATTCCATCCATTGGAAGTGGGGCTGTAACAGTAGCTTCATCCTCTCTCAGGTGACTTCATCCTCTTGTTGCGAGAGGAATTGGAGCACATATGGGAATTTGTATAGTGTGAAGAAGAGCAGGCTTGAGCAGTCCAGGGCAGAGACAATGGTGTATGTGCACACCAACCTTCGTCTCATCTACAGGCAGGGGGAGGAGTGGTTGAAGGGAAAGACAAAGATGTGGGATGTCTTTCCTGATAATATGGGTCTGGACAGCAGTGTTGAGTGCATTGGCCAACTTGGATCTCAATGCGCCAGTGCTAGAGCCTGTCAGATTTGATGATGGATTAGGATCTCAATGCGCCAGTGCTAGAGCCTATCAGATTTGATGATGGATTAGAGGGGTCATCCTCCACACCAGCAGATGCAGAGATGATAGAGGAGGAGGATGCATCAGAGGCAGAGGAGAGCAGTGGTGAGCATGATGATCAGGATTTCGACAATGATGCTGATTATGAGGATTGATGACTCTGACTCATTGAGGCTTCAGGCTTGTAGTCTTGTAGATAGTAGTTGATTTTGTATTTTCTATTTCTATTTGCCATTGGCAGTGTTGTTATGTAACACATTTTGATTCTGATGACTTAATGAAAAAACTACGGTATCTTACTATCTTCAATCTTGTCTTTCTGAGTAAATTTGACGATTGTATCATGTATACAGTATGGTGTATCAATGTATCATTGTAATTTGTATTATAGTATCAATGATGATGTATGACTCATGAATATCTAATATCTATGTTTGAATCAATGAATTTTGTATGAATTTGTGCAAAAAATATCTAATTTTAAATATATTAATATATATATATATATATTTTTAATAAAATAATATATATATTTTTAATAAATAATATATAGTAACGTGTCCCAGTATCTGTTCCGGGTCACCGTACTCGTGTCAGAACGGTGTCCATCGTGTCCCCTATATCCGTGTCAGGTGACTTAGATTGAAACAGTAGAGGGGAAAGTTGCATTGACACCCTTGTGGAACTATGTGACCAAACTTGAAGGGGGAAAAGGTGGTGGAAGCTACAAGTTTTTGTGCCCTCATGGTTGTCATGGAGGAAAACC